>VDFB02058242.1:364188103-364454171 GCA_007258455.2 Sequoia sempervirens | reverse complement strand
AATCTTAGAAAACCCCAAAAAATTTAAAAATTGGAAAATCAAAACATTTGAAAATCTTTAAAAATACCAAAAAATAGCCTCAAAACATTGCAAAATCTCCAAAAACATCCAAATATTTGAAAAAATCCATCTATCTCATCTCACTTTCACCTGCAATAACATCACTCATAAACAATCATCACCCTCAACCTTTGGTGAAGCAATCAAAAACAAGTCTAGCAGGTGAAAAGTGAAAACTCAAATCGTCAAGTCTTAGGTCTAAGTCAGTACGTAAGTAAGTTGGTCAAACGCTTTGTGTCCATAACCTATCATCCAATTGGTCCCATACCAATCATTTGAAAGAACACTTAGGATAAACAAAATGACATGCTACCATCCACTAACATGTCCTAGGATGTATCCTTCCTACAATGGGCATTATCTTTTGGCAATAGTTTTGGTCCTTATCCTTAAAAACACATCCCCTTTTGGTTAGCGGTATTGAAGAACATCAACTTGTTTGTTTACTTTATCTTTGTCTTTTGACTTATCCTATTACAATTATTCCAAGGACCTCTTGATGATATCTGAACAAAGGATTTAGAGAAATAGGAATGGGGCAATGATCATTATCTTTTATCTTATGTGCTTGTTGGACATTCTTGTAATATAACTTGATGAATACTTGCTTTGTTAGGTATGCATGGAGGGTGTTTTGGGAAACTTGTTGACTATTGCATTGATAGGTTATACCTTTCCATGTTTTGGTATGAGGTGTTTGAAACCTCTAAAATGCATCCTAGGAAGGTTTTTGTATGTCATGTGTGAACAAGAATACTCCTATTTGTTTTTCACGTCAAAGTTCATCACATTGGGTACCACACTATCCTGGTTCTCTATACCTTGATGCATCGTACCACATGTGTTATCAAACATAAGAAAATTGGCCCTTTGAAAATCCCAACTCCTCGGAAAGTAATCATCATCATTTTCATATTCATCAAATTGTGTCTTGTTGAAATGACTTCTTCTCTTTCATCCCTTCTTGCTCATCACGCTAACAAGCTACTATGACAGTTGATCATTATCATCATCATTGTCGTCATTGATCCTACATCCACAAATCACTAGCATATTGCATAAACTTATCATATAGGAAACACATGCATTGAATTTTCATCTTCATATAAACATGTTATTATAAGAATTTTCCATAAATTAGCACATCCCTTTCTCATTAACACTGCATCCATTTTTTGCATCACATTTCATTCATCACATAAATCATTGCATACCATTCATTTGCATAAACATCTCATAACCATTTCACACTACCACCTATTGCATAATCATACACAATAGGTACATAAGCATTATAGATAATCCATAAGCATATTCACATCACATAAACATTATAAAGTCATCTCCCACATTACATTCATTTTGCATAAAACATCATCATACCACTTTGCATTAACATATCATTTCATATATTACATCACATCACAGTAAATGAATCACATACATTACATGTTTAGGATAATATATTTTTTATTCTCAGCATCTTAAAACCATCTCATTTGCATCATCAATACATATCATATACAACATTTACATTGCATTATATCATCCATTAATCATCCATATCAATATATAGAGCACTTCATAAATAGCATCACAATCATTTTTTACATTTCATTGCATAAATCATTCCACATCATTATAAGCATAAATAGGAACATAAAAATCCATTACATGCAAAGAATACATCCATCAATAAACATTTTATATGCATGGTTCACATATCATTTTGCATATTACATTTCATATCACATATCATCATTTGCATCAACATACATAGATCATCATATAAATCATCATCACCATCCATTCACATCACATATCATATAAATCCATCTACATATCATGAATAAAACAACATAATATAAGATCTAGTCATAATGCATACATCATCAGAAAGAAATGCATCCATCACATCACATCATAACATCATTGCATAGCATATAGAAATAGAATCATCCATAAATGCATAAATAAATGGTACACATCACATCATATCAAAATCATCATCTCATATATATATATATATATCATCATCGGGTAACTATCATAGTACAAAATAATCGGATAACTATACATGTGTGTCAATAAGTACAAAAAGGCCTATCAGGCTATCAAAAATGAGCCCATATGGCATGAAAAATATCATCTCGATCAAAACAAGGTCTACCCATCCTGTCTGCTACCCTCACCCCTATCACCATGACCCTCTACTAGTATGTGGCTAGTCCACTATGAGTAGTCTCGGGGGCCCACTCTTCTCTAGGCATAGTCTGATGATAATGCATGTGGTAATAATTCACCTCCCAGACGGCCTCCCTATAAGACCAAATGGACATTGTGCTCTAAGAGGAGGGGGCTGTCATGCTCTCTAACTATTGTCGTTGACCCATCTCTATGGCTGCATGTAGCTTTGTGGCCTGCCTTTGCAAAATGGCTTGGTCTCTCTTAGTCCTAGCCTAATCCCTGCAACTATGCAATCAGTGTGTCTCTGATATCTGGCTGCCCTATTGGTTGTGCTCATGTGGGTTGCACGTGAGGTTGATCTTCACCCTCAGATCATGGTGATACACCTGCCTGCTCCTACTCCCTAGCTGGCACTTGTTGCTAATCCTGCATCTAAACATCAACCTGACCTAGCTGAGGTGGAACCCTGATTGGCTGGTCCTTCCGTACACTTTCTCTCCATCCTCATCCTCCCCCTCTACCCCTCATCCTCCATTGAATGGGGACTGCTCCTAGAATTGTCAACTGTAGGGGAGGCAGGAACCAATTTTTGTACACCTATGTGATGCCTAGATCGATAGGCCCCTGATTGTAAGCCCATGGATGAGCTACCAACTATCTAAAGTTATCAACAGCCTCAAAAGCAAGAATGTATCGAACCCATGAAGCCTGTGACATAGTGCAGGAAAATATGACCACATAATCATCGTTTGATTGATCCTATGGCTCACCAAACTGGTGCTAAATGCACTTGGTAAATATCTCTTCACCATGGTATGCTCTTGGCCCTGCATAAACCGGTCCTGATGAGCAAACAAAATCTACTCTGCATTGTCGGCCCATCTAGGCCGACCAAGGTATGGGTGCCATGTAAAAGCTTGCATCTCATCTAGGACTCTCCTTCAGTACGGAACCTCGTGATTTCCTGTGTGTGTGAAGGAAACACCACCTCTGTAATGCCACGCAAGGGGATCATCAGGCCCCATCGGTACTAAAACAACCCATGGCCAAAAAATAGCGATGTGCTCCCACACCCATACATGGAGAAGTGTAAGACCTTATTCGAGTGATTTTCCATCGAGGTAGATGCACTCGTGTAGATCTCTATACATTAAAGCAAGGAGAATAGGCCCCCAAGAAAAATGAACTAGCCTGTCATGCATCACCATGCGCTCCCAACAAAGTCCCCAACTAAGACTAAAGTACCAGCCTCGCCAATCTGGGGAAATTAGACTAGAAATAATAGCCACAACAACCAAGTAGAAGGGAGATGTTAGAGACCTATGACGCTCGAGCTCAATCTAGCCCTCGCAAAAGATAATGTCGTCTATGGCAAGAACTGTGTGACATTTTTCCTGCCTGACATCAATATCAAAAATAATGCATTGACCATGAATTGGAAATCTCAGGATGTGCCACACGTCCTCCAAGGTGATGGTGGCCTTGCTAGTAGGAAGGTGGAAAGATGAGGTCTCACTGTGCCATTTCTTGGCAAGCGCTAACATCATCCTAAGGTGAGTACACACAAGCGTTGCATATGTGATGTGCCACAACCCCATGTCCTGTAATCAATCCTGCTCTATGTCACTAAGGTCTCACAAGTAACTGAAGAGATCCTACGACCTATGCTCTCGGGAATAGAGCTGCCTCACTACATCTTGCATTAGGAAGGGTCATCATATTAAAAATTTGGAAAAATTTCATGGCGAGCATCTAAAAAATCACCCCAACGTCACTATTCGTGAAGGCATCGCAGTTTTATTTTTATCAAACTGCGACACTGGGCACAAAATGCCAAAAGTGCACTACCATGGTGCACTTTTCTTTTGAGTGACATAGTTTGAAAAGATTCTTGTTGATAAAGCACCGTTGAGTCACACTTTTGAACTGACCCCACGGGCCATTCTATCAGCGTTAGAGTTTGGAGTTTATTTCCAAACTCCAAACTCCACTGCCATGGCCCAATCTGACACTGAGCAGTGCAGTTTGATTTTTGAGTGGTGCTATATAGTGCCGCTACATAATAACTAGCTTTAAAAGTAATAAATGAATGCAACAAATGAGAAATAAATCTCAAGTAAGGATCACTTACCGGTTCCCCAATGTCGGGTGGCCACTGATATGTCCAGACTCGGTCAGAAATGTGAATCAAGAGCTGTCATTGCACCATATCGTCAGGAGGTTAGAGCTCAAATCTCAAAGTTTCTAGAGGGTTGTGTGTGAAAATGAATTGAAAGTGACCCCTCATTGCCCTTTTAAGCTCGAAAATTAGGGTTTTTTCACCCTGTTTGGCTATCTTGCTAGGATTTTGGACCCTTGAACCTATTTTTTTCTAGTTGAGGCCTGTTTTGCATTGTTTTATTTTGTTTAGACATGTTTTTGGCCTCTTGGAGCCTTTTTGGACTTGTCGGGCACCTTGTCCTCTTTTTTCACAAGATTACCCAAAAATCAAAATTTTCGTCCAATCTCTTGATGGGGCAATATATTGGCATGTTTTCTCTCGCTAGGCAGTAGTGGGGAAAGATTTTGAAAATATTTTTTTTTACTTTGAGATTGTTTATTCTTTGAACCAACACAATGATTGCATTGCTTCAAAGAGGGGCAAAATGTATTGATTGACATTGTGCATCTGATCCTAACCACTAACATTGTTTCTTCTCGAATCATCCTTCAGTCTAACCATTTAATCAAATACCTTTATATGATTAAATTCATTAACATTCCTCTCTTAATTAAATAAATTAGTTATCTAATTAAGTCACCTTTTCTTGATAATTAAATTAGCCACTTTGATCTAATTATCCTATTAATTAAATAAATTAAAACCCTATTTAGTTTAATCTAACATCATCTCTTTTAATTAAATAAATCAAAATCTTTATTTAATTAATCCCTTATCACATTCTTCTCATATTTGATTTAAATAAATCCACAAATTTAAGTCAAATAGGTCATATCATTTAACACCTTCATTAAATTAATTAACTTTGATTAATTTAATCTCCTCTCATGTCCCATCCTCTAGCTTTTACATCTCTATTTTTCTCAACAAGGGATCTTTTAAGGAATATTCTTCAAGTTTGAATTCAAAATCCAAGTTGACTTGTCCCTTCCAACAAGGCATTTACTCTCTCTTACATGTCCTTTGCCTTGATCCAAGTGGCATTCAATGCATTCTTCCTTCCCTCTTGCATGTCATTTCAACAAATTCAAAATTCAAATATATGCATTTATTGGCACAATCCTCAAAACTTGTACATCCTCCATCCACTCATAAGTGGACAAGTGGCACTTGGCCATTGGATAATTCTTAGTCACACATTGCTCTATTTTGGACATTCATCCATCAATCTCATCTATAAATAAGAGGCTAATCTCCTCATTCTATCATCCACAATTTGAGTAAACTTACTATGCTCAAATCATTAGCAAATTCCATCCATTATCATTGAGTTCATAGCTAGGTTATGCAGATTTTTCTATTGCAGCACTCATCAAGCATCAACAAAGTGGATCACTCTTCATCACACATCAATCTTGCATCATAGGAGTTGGGAAAGGGCCAATTTTCACATCAAATTGGTACCAATTCCCCCATGGGATCAAGAGTTTGATTGTTTTGATTGGATTTTAATCTATTTCATTGTGTTCTTAATTCTTCTTTCCTATTTTTAAAGTATGCTAATGGATTTCATGGGGAATCCTTGTACTTGCTTGCATTTCATCTTCTAATGTGTTTGTTCATGTTGTTTTTTAGGTATTGGGATTGGGGTTCGCACAAAATGTATTCAATAGTATAGGTCATGCTATGGATTGCATCATGTTATAGTTTTGGATAGTTGAGAAAACACTCATTGTTAAGATACATGTCTGGATGTGAAGAGATTTATATTCACATTTTGATGTTTTAAAGTTCTATTCTATATTTTTCTATTTATTTACACCCCCCCAAATGTTAGATTTACTCATAAGATTTAGTTTATGTTCCTTTCACTAGTAGGCCCCTTGAATATTATGGTTGCATTGGCCTCTAAATCATACTAGCACAGTTGAGAACCAACTATAAGGACCTTGGAAGATAGATAGCTTTAGGTTATCTTTCTTTTTCAAGAGAAATAGGATAGAAATATTATATTTAATATTGTTGTGCTAAATTGACCATTCATAGATTTGGTGGTAGAAGGAGTGCTTGAATTAAAAAATTGGCTCGGATTAGGTCATTCTCATGAAAAAGGTTTGAAAGAGTTCTTAGATTTGCTAAAAGGAAAGAACCATTAGTTGAACTTGAAACCCCTATTAGACCCAAATCCCATAGTGTTTTGATCCCATTATTGTCACCACCACTTACTCCACCCAGATTTCCACCAAATCCACCCATTCCACAATTAGCTCAACTAGTCCCACTACCACCCATGGGTTTCTTCATGAATAATCCCTTTCCACCGGGGACTATCCCTAGTGGTATATATGATATTCCCAAGAATCTAGTGAGATTTTGTCCCAAATATATCCATAGAGAGTCAAGGAGTGTTGAAGAGCACATAGACAAATTTAAAGATTCCTATACTCATGCTCAAATATCCCACCATGATGTTGTATGTAAGTTATTCCCCTGCTCTTTGGGTGACATGGCATGTAATTGGTATTTGAATCTACCCCACAGATCTATTCTGAGTTGGACAACTACCTAGAAATGGAGAAGATGGTCAAGATTGCATAGGATGATGCTCTGTTGCAAGGTGCTCCCAATAATTCTAGTGGATCCATAGATATTGCCATGGCTTATGATCTCTTTGATGAGGAATCTCAATTCCCCAGTCAAGAAGAAAATGAACCAGTAGAGGATGTATACGATGCTCAGGCCTTCCAATCCAAAGGAGGTCATTTTTTGAGGAATTAGAATAAATTCCCATTTACCACATCTTCTCCTCCAAACACCATGGTTCCTCCCAAACATAATGGGGAAAACAACCCGCCACCACCAAAAGGGCCAACTAAATCTCAAAATAAAGGTAACTCATTTATTGTTCCTAAATATTAGATGAAAAATGACACAAAGTTTGATTTTATTGTAGAGATGTAGAACCAAAAGACTTCATTGTCATTATTTGACATTATGAAGTGGTGCCCTACCCAATAGGACATTGTGTATCGAGCCCAAGAGGAGGTAGATTGGTCAAAAGGAAAAACTAAGGTGACTCCAACAAAGTAAATCAATGCAGCCTTGTACAAAGGTAAGACAGGGACCCCACCTTTCCTTTTAAGCTTAAGAATCTTCAAGAAGAATTTGTGCAACTACTTCTTGGATTTTGGAGCATTAGGTAATGTTATGACCTTCTCCATTGGTAGAAATTTAGGTTTGAATCCACTTAAGAGTAATAAGAAGGTGATTCATTTAGATAAAACTAAGGTCAATGTGGTAGGATAACTAAAAAATATTCATGTGTAGGTTGGATCTGATCCACGAATCCAGACTTATATGGATATCCAAGTGGTTGATATCCCTGAGACATATGGCATGCTTCTTAGGTGAGACTTATTGAAAATCATTGGGGTTATCTTTCCTTAGACTTTTCAAACATGCAACTACCATGGAAAGGGGTAGCAACACAAATTAGAATTGAGAGTGAGCCTAGGCTCAAATACATGATCACTGAATATGATTCTCCTAACGAGGTAGCTTACTTTGAGACTGAGATAGGAGCATATAAAATAGAGGAAATAATGGCCTTCTCAATGCTCAATTTTGATGATCCACAATCTTTGGAACATAGTGACCCAATGACCACGGTCAACCGACAAGTCCTAATTAGAAAGTTGCAACAAGATATGTTGGTTCTAGGAGAAGAGGTTGATCTATGGAGTTTGTTTCTCCCCAATTGGTGTAGGATTCATTACCAAAATAATTCTAAGTTGACTTATCAACCTTGTATAGATATTTTGAACCATATGTCAAGTTGAGGAAACTTGTGAACACCAACCTGAGACACCCACCAATCAATTTTCATTTGAAGCTAGGGATGCCACCATTCTGACAAGAACCAATTTCACTCAAGAGGAAGATCCTTCCCAACTTGAGGGGACTCAATTTTTATGCTCTGACCTCCAAAGCAAGACTGAGGAATCTCAGTCTTTGTATATCACACCTACCCCAGATAATCTTCCAATGCCTAAGGCATTGATGAAAAACATACCAAATTGTAAAGTGATCCAAGAAGAAGTTTCTAAATAGGTTTTGAATCTAGGTGAATCTTCTGATAAACATCGTAAGCCACAACCTTTAAACCTAGACATCCAACACCAATCCAAGCCACTAGCCACTTCTAGCAAGAAATCACATGTAGTCCACAAAAGAAAAGAAATCCTATCTCTGAATCAACTTTGGAGTCTTAAATTTGATGGATTTAAGTCTAAATCAGGGAGTGGAGTAGGAATTGAACTAACCATCTGGAAAGGGAAAACATATTTTGCATCTTATAGGTTGCATTTTGGCTACACAAACAATGTCATAGAATATGAAGCATTGGCTCAAGGACTAATGTTTTCTCATCAAAAGAAGGTTACAACTCTCATGGTTATGGGAGATTCTGAAGTTATTGTTAAGCAACTACAAAGTCAATACACTTGCCACAACAAAAGATTGGCTACATTTAGGAAGAGAGTCTGGAATCTAATCAAATATTTTGATGCTTTTTGAATCACTTTGATTCCTAGAGAAGAGAACTAGATTGTGGATGCCCTTGCTATTGCTGCTAGCACTTTGGAGCCTATGTAGGACTCCAAGTTGAAGAGATTCTTGGTGGAGTTAGTCTCGATCTTAGCCATCCTAGATAATATCTAGAATTTTTAGGTCTTTGATGATGAGCAACATATACTTGGTTCCCTGGAAAGTTCAGATGTCTTTGAGGGACAAATAATTGATGAATCATAAAGAGACTAGGGAGATTGGGATCTTGAGAATTACGATACAGAAGGGATACTCAAATTGAAAAGCAAAAACATTCCCATGGGGATGGTAGCCTTGGAAAGGATCTTTGACTCTGACCCTCAGGCTCGTGAAAGGGCACTGATAGAAAGTGATGGAGGGAAGTATGAATATATCAATTTGGCTAATTCAGGCCTAGAAAAGAATGTGTATATAGGAAAAACTTGTCCCAAGGAAATCAGAGACAAAATTATTAAGGCGTTGAAAGAAGATATTGTAGCAATTGTTTTGAGATATGAGGATTTGAAGACATTTGATACTTCACTGATCGCACATACCATACCCTTGAAGCCAGAAGCAAATCCCTTTCACCAAAAGTAGTGCTTGACCAATGCCTTAATCAAGCTGTTAATTCAGAAGGAAGTTCAAAAGATGTTGTCTACAAGGATAATCTTCCCAGTGTGACATTCCACTTGGGTTGCTAACTTGGTTCCTGTGTGTAAGAAAAGTGGTGAGATTAGATTGTGTGTTGACTTCAAAAATTTAAATAAGGTATCAGAGAATGATAATTATCCACTTCCTTCTATTGATGAGGTGTTACAAACTGTTAATAGATCCCAGATGATGTCATTTTTGGATGGCTATTTGAGATATAATCAAGTTCTTGTCAGTCATGAAGATAGAATGAAAGATCTCTTCACTACCAAGTGGAAGACATTTACTTATCAAAGGATGTCATTCGGTCTTATCAACATTAGAGCTACCTTTCAGCATGCAATGGACATGGAATTCAAAGACTTAATAGGTAAATGTATCATTATTTATGTGGATGACTTAACTATGCTTTCCAAGAATAGAAAATACCATGATGTGGATTTAGCAAAAGTTCTTAAAAGATGTATAATTTATGGTGTATCTCTCAACCCCAAAAAGTGTATGTTTGGAGTTTTTGAAGGGAAAATCTTGGGTCACATAATATCAGAAAAGGGAATATCCATAGATCCTAATAGAGTTGAGTCCATCCTAAAGCTGATAATGTCAAGAAGTAAGAAGGAAATGAAATATTTCTTTGGAAGGACCAATTTTGTGAGAAAATTTATAACTGTGTTTACGGAGATTGTCAAACCTCCTAATGAAATGATGAAAAAGGATGCAAACATAGAATGGAGTAATGAAGCTAAATCTTCTTTTTCATAGATTAAATATTCAATTTTAGAGGCACCAGTCTTAAGCAGTCTAGATTATTTAAATCCTTTTTATATCTATTCTTTTGCATCTGATCATTTGTGTGTTGTTGTTTTGACACAGTGAAAAGGAGAGGGGATGAAAGGACTATTTATTGTTGGTGTAATTAATATTTAATTACACTTTGCATAAGTTTACTTAGGCTTTATTTAATTCCTAAGTTATAGGTTTTATCCTTATCTTGTTGAGATATCTTGTTGCTCAAGATAAGATTAGGGTTATGCATCTTTTCTTTTATAAAGAAAATAATTATCATGTAATTATCAATTCTTGAATATATCAATTTGCACATCTTCTTGCAAATCTCTGATTTTTTGTTTTTTGCTTCTATGGAAGGTCTATTCTGGTTTGCAAATCTGATCTTCATTTCTAACATGGTATCAGAGCCTTGATTTGCAGCCCCTTCTCATATTTTTGAGAAAATCATTGTAGGGGTCGTTTAGGATTCCTCGAGGTATCATGCCTTGAGTTCATCTATGCAGCATTTTGGATCAAATCGGGCCTCACCATTGGATTCAGAGTGCTGGAAAAAGTCAAGATTGACTTTTATTTTGCAGATTTTGGCCATTGTTTGCCAGATCTATGAGGGTTTCAAACTCAAAGATTTTTTGCAAGATCTGGGGGTAGCCAAAATTTTGAAGTAGTTTGAGCACAAACAGAGGTCACCATTGCATTCGCAGTGGCCAAAAACCCTGAGAATGCCTATCATTTCATCGATTTTGGTGAAGTTGGTCTGAAAGGAAAAATAAATTGTCTAGGGGGGCGTACAGCCTCCCTAACACACAGATTGAAGCAGGAAAATTGAAAATATTTTGAAAAACATACAATTCAGCCACCGCCACCCCTCTCCAATGCCCATCCACTGTTGGGCTCAGTCTAGCCCCCGTGGGCTCCCTTCATCCTTGCCTATGATCTTAATTAAGACCAAGAGCTCTGAGCCCAGCCAAAAATCAATAGTCAGTGGGAGAATATTCTAGGACATACAGAGCATATTCTGGTAGATGCACTGAATATATCGGTGCCAAAATTTTTCTTTTGGCAATGTGGGAATTTTTTATGCCGACAACCAAATGGCCATCAAATTTTTTTCCATGAAGTGCTAATGTTAGCATGACGTCATCAGCCATACGGCCCCTCTTTGCCGCTTCTAGCCCTGATTTTTCCTAAAGGATCAATTTTTTTCTTTTGATCATAACTTGGTCATACGGTATCAAAATAAGGCAAACGAGATATCACCACAAAGCTGGTTCTAAGTACTTTCTAGTGGTCCTATTTATTTTTCAGTATTTTTCTATTTATTTAAATTTATTTCTGTTTGAAGTCAGATGTTCATTTTGGGCTTCTGAGCTCATAACTTTTTGCCACGATCTCCAATTTTCATCTTCTTTGAGGCGTTGGAAAGGTATTGAGGAGCTCTACCTTGCTGTCCATGCACTTTTTACTGTATCTATCCCAATTTTATCATTATTATATATTTTTCCCAATGGGTTTTTTGGAGATTACTTGGATGTTTTAGCAGTTGGAAAAGTGAAACCTAAATATTTGCATTTCATTTCAGTACCGCATCATGTTATTTTCTATTTATGCATGTTTAGGATTCTCTCTTTTTACAATTGTTGGGTTATTGTAATAAATGAACTGAGATAAAGCTCCATTAGGTGGTTTCTTGCATAATAATCTAGTTAGAGTGTAGTTTTCACTTTGATCTCCATATTCATCTTGATTTGATGATAGCTTGTATGGGTTATCTAGTTTCCTAGTTTCTTTTAGACACATTCTTGCTATTGCTTGACACATATCGGATTCATCATTTCACACTTTAGATTGAGAGCCTATGGTTAATGATCTGCATTGGATCCATCTTATTTTAAGGGCCATGTTTTTATGGTTATTGTTACAAAGTCTTTTTTGGTACTCCTTCCCATGGAAGAGTTTTAGTCATAGTTTGGCATCGGCATCGAGATACATGGCATCTAGATTTTGTCATCATCTCATCTACTATTACTTCATAGATTCTAGGGTTGTTCCAGTTTGTGAGTTTTCAAGTGTTCCGTGGCATCGGGTCTGTTGTCACATTATCATGATTCCAGTTTTTGTTTTAGTTGTAGACAAAAGTATCTTTCCTTGTTTGTCAGATTGTGGTTCCAGTGTTACTCCACAGTGTTCTTCCAGTGCTTCTTTGTAGCAGTCATCTCATTGTAGGGGGATTTTGTCCCACTTGGTTTTCCTTCTCTACCTCATCTTTTCATTTGTACATGAGTAGCTGATCAAGCCTTGTTGTCGGGACTCATATTTGAATAATAATCTGCTTCTCCCTAAGTTGCACTTATGGGGGGGTGTTGGTGTAATTAATATTTAATTACACTTTGCATAAGTTTACTTAGGCTTTATTTAATTCCTAAGTTATAGGTTTTATCCTTATCTTGTTGAGCTATCTTGTTGCTCAAGATAAGATTAGGGTTATGCATATTTTCTTTTATAAAGCAAATCATTATCATGTAATTATCAATTCTCAAATAATATTATGTTGCACATTCTTTTGCAACCTCTCTGCTTTTTTCTGATTTTCTCTTGTGGAAGGTTTTTTTTAGTTTACAAATATGATCTTGGTTTCTAACATTTATTTCATGAGTTCCCCATTGAATAATGTAGAATTCATATATCCACCTCTTGAAAATAAAGCCTTTTCACTTGTACGAGTAGTCAAAATGTTTAGACACTATATCCTTCATAGTTAGGTCATTGCCATAGTTCTTGATCCCGCTATGAAGTCCTTCCTCATGCAGAGTGAACTGGGGGAGAGAAGAGGAAAGTGGATGGCCATCTTACAAGAGTTTGACCTCAAAATAAATATAATGAAGCTCATTTGAGGATAGGGCTTATCTAAAGCTATTGCAGATGTTGATAAGAATATCACTTGCCAACAATACAAAGTGCAATCATTTACGAATGATCCTTGGTATACAAATTTGATCTTCTTTCTGCTTAACAATAAATGCTCAGAAGGGATGAATAATACTCAAAGAAGAGATTTAAGGATGAAGATTTCCCATTACATTCTTAAAGGAGGAGCTCTGTATAGAAGAAATTTTGAAGGTGTTTACTTGCGCTACTTGGATTAGGAAGAAGAAAAACATGCCATTGTTGAGTTTCATGGTAGGCATGGCATTAGACATGGTTCTGTAGATTCCTTGGCACATCAGATTCTTAGATCAAGCTACTATTGGCCCCATGTGTTCTAAGATGCACATTAACATGTAAAGACATGTCATACATGTTAGACTTCTACATCTAGGGAATGAACTCCATCAATGCCCCTATTTCCGGTGTATGAGGTAAAACCATTTGCCCAATGGGAATTAGATTTTGTACGAGTTATTAATTCAAATTTGTTTGTTGAGCACAAATTTATTTTGACAGTGATGAATTATTTCACACACTAGACTGAGGCTCGACCCTATGAAAACAACACCACAGATGTGGTCATCAAATTTCTCAACGAAAGCATCATAACTAGGTTTGGAGTACCATTTTCCTTGGTATATGTCAATGTCCCTACTTTCTCTTCTGCTAATTTTATTCAATGGGCTTATGAGCACAAAATTGCATTGAAATATTCTTCTAATTACTACCCACAAGGGAATGGAGTAGGTAAGTCTACTAACAAAAACATATTGGAAGTGATTAAGAAGATGTTAGAAAACAACCCTAGAGATTGGCATACCCAAATGAGATTTTCCTTATGGGTAGATCAAACTCACATTAAATTTTCCTTAGGGAATTCACCGTTCAAGTTAGTCTATGACCAAGAGCTGATATTTCCTATACATTTTCAGATATGTGTCCATAGGTTCATGCAAGAATTTTATTCAAAAGATGATAGGATAGAGGTTAGGCTAACCAATTTACTAAATTTGGAAGAACAAAGAGACACTTCTTTATAGCAGTTCTCTAAACATCAAGATATTTTCAAACATTGGTTTCATAAAAGAGCTAAAATAAAGGCCTTTAGGATATCAGACCTTGTACTGTTATGGGATAAATCTAAGGAGAAGAAAGGATACCACTAGAATTTTGATAGACTTTCATTGGCTCCATATCAGATAGCTGAAATCCTAGGTGGGTGTGATTTTCATTTGAGCACCTTAACAAGAGAACCTATTCCATTGCCTATCAATGGTCAGTTTCTCAAACATTATTTTGGCCTATGAAGGTTTCATTTTCTGTTGGTTGTATATATGTAATTAGTTGTCTTTTTGTTTTGTTGTTTTTTTGTTTGTTTTCTTTTTTTTTGTTCTGTTTTCTTTTGTCTTGGTTTCTAGGGACCTCCATTTTCCTCCATTTCAGAATGAAGGGATTTTTATTCAAAGTATATTGTAGGTATTAGGAGAGAAATTGGTTTATGTATTTTCAGGTATGTCTGTTCAAAAATTTCATGCTAAAATTTTGTCTTATGATCGTTTTAACCAATGGTTTGAAAAGTTATTAAGAATAAGATATATTGTAAATAATCTCATGAATCATGATTGAAATCTATCACAAAATAGATAAAACATCTGTCTATGAAAGATTCCTATTTGTCTCAGGGTGGTTATATCTTAGATTCAAGTGAAAAATCCAATTCCCAACACTGTCATGAGATCCATTGTAGTTCTCAACCCACATTTCAGATTGATTATATCTAAGTATTGAGAAAAGTTAATAAGAAATTCCTAGGTGAAGCTTATAAAAAAAAGGAAGAGAAAAGAGAACTATTAAAAGAAGGAAAACTCAATATCAAATGGGTAATTCAAATATCTCTATCGGGGCTATAAAAACCTAATTGGTAGCAGAGCAATGCTTTGAGAGAATTAGATGTTGACATATGGCTCTAAGAGATCATTTTTGGCTACTTGTGTTGTCATTGATGGCAACTAGTGTTAGCAGTATGATCCACAATATAAGCATTGTTTATACTGGCAAGGAAACTAAGACTCTATATTCTACCAGCAAAAAGAATGAATAATAGGACATCTCATTGGCAAGTTGATCTGATCACTTTTCTAGATCATTATTTTGTGGTGTGGATCGCCAAAAAATATTTCTTAGCATTTACACTATCCTCTGATGAGTTTTGTGGTATGGTATTAAGTCAGAGTTCGAGTTAAGAGATTCGGTAGCATGATTCATGGTTTATTTTCCATTGTGGCCGACATGTTTCATATGGCGTATCATGGATATATGTGGAGTATGTATTTTTCTATTTCCTATGTTTGAAATATTGGTTTGGGTCCCTACTAAAGTCTAGCTGACTTGTGTGGGTACACATCAATTCTAACTAGAGATTTGAGCCAAAATATGAAAAAATATTATATCTTATTATGAGGCTGACATACATTGAATTTCTGATTAGTAGGTATATAAAGGAGATCAGTAAACCATTTTTATGTATGGTATGATATGATATGAAAAATCATGGTAGTAGATATAATGTAGTAGTGAAGGAGTATCAAGGAAAGAGCAAAAAGAGCATATCAGTTATTTGAGGGAAGAATAGTTTTGGTATGCTAAGTAGCACAAAGCAGAGCAAAAGTGAAATTCTGTCAAGAGATCTGGAATCTGATTGAGAGCCTCAATGGAACTAAAATTTGGCATTTGTATATGTTGTTCTCTCAGTTCAAAATTTTGTTGTAATCTTAATTTTTCCTATAAGGCAGTGAGCTCTAGCTAGTGCACCTGAATGCAAATGCATTCCTCTTCTTTCTATTTTATTTTTAACAAAGTAAACATTGTGGATTAATCTCCACCATGGTTTTTCCCCTAATAGGGTTTCCACATAAAAATATTTGTTGTTATGGTGTTCATTAATCTGATTGTATGATTTCATCTATTATGTGTTGTAAATGCTATATGAAGTTTAATTATTGTTGTTAATTGTTTTAGATCTATTTTGGAAATTAAAATTAGTGAAACTAATTCACCCCCCCTCTTAGTGTTCCCAGTGTCCAACAATTGGTATCAGAGTAGGTTCCTCTTTAGAATTTTAATAGCTTGAGGTGAATCTTGAATTACATTGGATGCTAGTGGTCTTCAACAATAAATTATGGTAGCAATTGATGATCTTGATCAATCTAAAGTGAAAGTCATGGAATTAAAGGAAATTATTATAGATGCCAAAAAAAACATTCAATCAATGAAGGATAAGATAAATGAGTCAAGGGAAAAGAGGAAGGAGTTGTGTGCTCAATTGAAGCAAAAAGAAAGCAAAGGTCTAGATGATGTCCATCTAAATCAAACCCTAAAATAAATAATAGAAGAATGTGAAAACTACCGAAGGACAATGTAGCTTTAAAAATTGAGATGGAATTGGTGTCAATGAAGTTTACCAAAGAGAATGAACAAAGGAAGAAGAATGAGGAGAATCTTTCCCAGTCCCTGAAAGAAAAATCTGAAGAATGCATTAGAATTAACAATAGAACCATTCAGCTGGAGGTAAATTGCAATAGGCTAGAAACTATGAACACGAGATTGAGAGACATATAGTTACTCTTGGAAATGAGCTTGATACTACCAATGAATTCAAGGAAAAGTTTAGGATAAGTTCTACTAAGCTTGATGAGATAACCAAAAATCAGAAGGATACAAATGACAAGTGAGGTCTTGGCTATGAGAAGGGTGAAATCTTTGGATCTGAACAAAAGAACTCTAAAAAGAAGAAATAGGGCAGAAAACATCCAGTAAGGCAACCCAATGCTCAAATATTTAATGGATATTATTTTACTTGTAATAAATCTGGACATATGGCTTCTCAATGTAGAAGAAGGATAAACCTTAGTACTCCATTTTTTGGCTAATTTTTTAAATGCAACAAGTTTGGTCATAAGGCATTAGAATGCAAAAGTATGTCTGTCAATAAATTCTATACCTATGGAAGATTTGGACTTGTTGCTAATCAATGCAAGTCAGGAGGAAATTAGTGGAATGGTTGGTATAGACAGAAAGGTTCAGTATGTTTCAATTGTAACAATCTTGGACACCTTGCAAAATTTTGTAGGTACAGAAACATGAATAAAAGAGGTCCAATTTATCAAGGAAGAAATTCACAAAAAGGAAACAAAGGAAAAGAAAAAGTATATGTGGAAGAGATAAAAGATTAGATGAAGAAAACGTGGGTGAAGAAAAGTGAATCTGATGAAGGAAAAAAGGTTGTACCGAAAGCTCCCTTTGATAACTCTTTCAGTAATTGATATCAGGGCAGTGGCCTAGGGGGAGTTTTTCATGAAAATATCTTGTCCCTCTATGTATAATTGGCATTGAATTGCTGGATGCCATCAATCATCATGTTATTCATTAATGGAAGTATTAGCAATCATATGTTGAATTGGATGAAATGGTATAGGTCTGCAGTTGAATTCTTCACTTGTTGTCTAAGTTTGCAGAGTGACCGAAACTTTTAGGGAAACACATTTAATGTGAAAGAAAGTAAAGAAGGTGAAGTTATACAAGGGGCATTTGAAACCCTAATTCATCATTGTGCATTGAAGGAGAATATTTTGAGAGCATTTTCTTTAAAATTTCAAAGGTGTGAAAAGTGATCCTAGCAACAAAATTCCAGGTATTTCTATTGATCATTGATTTCATATCTATTTTTACAGTCAGTAGAACTCTGTTCGGGGCAAAACATGAAGCAAATCAAAGGAACCATAACTCTAAATGAGTGTAGCAGTCAAAATATTAGGGATGAGAGAAATTTGTTGTCACTCACCGATTTCAGAAGGCTTGAAGAATCAAAGCATAAAAATTTGGATATATGGAGCAAATATCCTCATTTCATCAATACAGAGATAATTTGGTTTGTTATGAAAAAATTGGATGGTGATATCCTCACTCTAGACAAACCTTATCAAATTTCCAAGGATGTGATTAGGAATCTAACGGGCTTATGCAATGTTGGTGATATATTGAAGAAGTAGATTCTCAATGTTGAGGTTGAAGCCCTAACTAGAATAAGTGGAGATCAGAGGGATCTAATAATTGTGATGATTAAAGATCCTTTGACAAGGTATGTTGCACATGGAATCATATATAAGATCTTCAAAAACCAAGAAGGATCAACCTCAGCAGGTGCTACATATATCACTCATAAAATGATAATTGAAAATGAAGACTTTGACCTATGTAGTTTGATGAAGGATCAACTGATGGAGAATGTTCAATTAATGAAGGATATTGACTACCCCTTCAGGTTTGGTACTTTGGAAATATGTATTACAATGTATTTTCCAAACTGTTTTCCTTTGAAGGACAATGTAGTGTGGAGAGAAAATATGCTGGTTTGTAAGCAAATCTTTAATCATTATAACTATTTTGACAATTGTGAACAAGTGTAGGAAAGATTATTTAGAAAGGTGTTAGAAAGGTTTGGGAAAAGTGTTATCCCTCTCCCAATAAAGTTAACTAAAGTTGGATCATCCTCTGGAAAGGTAGAGAAAAAGTAGAAGAGAGGAAGTGATATTGGTGGTGTCACTCATCTGGTACCCAAGTCAGCAAAGGTTGAAGAAAAAGGGAAAAGACCATTGGTTGTGGATATAGAGGATGAAGTTTCTAAAGAATATACTCCAAGAGATCAACCAAAACCAGGTGAACAAGAAATAATAATAGCTAAAGACATTGATGTAGAAGGTTCTATGTTCAAATAAAAGATAGTGCAAATCATTCAGGATGAGGATGGTATGAAAAAGATATTAGACATGGTTAAATGGACCATCTTATGAGTAGGATATTATTGAAAACACTCTTTCAAGATTATTTTCTGATAATAATATTAAGTTGGAGAGTATGTAGGATGTTCTCCCAGAAGAACTAATTGAGTGTGTCAAGGAAGCCATGGAATCTGTACCTCTAGACAAAAAAGAGGAGGAAATAATTTCCCATTTAAAGATGCGGTTTAGGCTATCTCTTTCCAAGTTGTAAAAGAAAATGAATGAGCTGAGATAGTGCATTGATTTGACCAACAAAGTTTTCAATTATTTTCTTAAGTGGCCTCATGTGGTAGGAAAGTACAAGTATAAGTTGGAGGAAATAAAAAAGGAGCTTGTTAGATCTGGACAAGATTACAATATGTCTTTGGACAAGAATGGAGATGTTAAGAAGAAAGTTCATGCTCTACAAGTTGATCATGCAAAGGTCCACTTTACTAGGAATACTCTTATTGATGCCTTCTAGAAAGTGAAATACATAACTGAAGTGAGATTAGAGCAAATGATTGAAGTGCTTAAGTCAGGAGAAAAGCTGGAAGATGCAATCACCATTCTTGAGTCTCTTGTTTAGATCATCAATAAAACTTCAAAGAATAACAACTTGATCATAGCTATTGAGATTGTGGTGGACTCCCAAAATAAATTCCTTCTAGAAATGAAAGCTAAGTATAAAATAATTTTCTAAATTCTTGTAGCAGTTGTCCAATTTTGATCAATTTTTGCATCATCAATTGGGGGAGAATGGAGTAAGAGTAAGTGCAATAAAATATTAAAGGGGAAAGAATAAGAAGAAAAGTGTAGAGTAGATATAGTAGATATTTGTCATTGATTTCAAAGGGGAAGAGAATGTAGTGAAAAATTTCCTTGACATCCATAGGGGGAGTAGTAATTTTGGTCCTGTTGAGTTTTTAGTTTTGACACTTAGTCAATTTTTCACTAAGTGTTGCCATCAATGCCAAAGGGGGAGATTGTTTGCATATGGATCTAAGAGATAATTTTTGGCTACTTGTGTTTTCATTGATGGCAACTAGTGTTAGCAATATGATCCACAGTATTAGCATTCTTTATACTAGCAAGGAAACTAAGACTCTGTATTCTATCGACAAAAAGAATGAAGAACAAGAAATCTAGTTGGCAAGTTGATCTGATCATTTTCTAGATCATTATTTCATGGTGTGGATCTCCAGAAAATATTTCTTAGCATTTACACTATCCTCTGATGAGTTTTGTGGTATGGTATTAAGTCAGAGTTTGAATTAAGAGATTCAGTAGCATGATTAATGGTTTATTTTCCATTGTGAAATATGTATTTTTCTATTTCCTATGTTTAAAATCTTGGTTTGGGTCCCTACTAAAGTCTAGCCAACTTGTGTGGGTATGCATTAATTCTAATTAGAGATTTGAACCAACATATGCAAAAATATTATATCTTATTATGAGGCCAACATACATTGAATTTCTGATTAGTGGGTATATAAAGGAGATTAGTAAAACCATTTTTATGTATGGTATGATATGATATGAAAAATTGTGGTAGTAGATATAATGCATTAGTGAAGGAGTATCAAGAAAAGAGTGAAAAGAGCATATTAGTTGTTTGATAGTAGAATAGTTTTGGTATGCTAAGCAATGCAGAGCAGAGAAAAAGTATGATTCCATCAAGAGATCTAGAATCTAATCAAGATCCTCAGTGGAACTAAAATTTTGCATTTGTAGATGTTGTTGTCTCAGTTCAAAATTTTGTTGTAATCTTAATTTTTCCTGTAAGGCAATGAGCCTTTCCTATTGAGCAGTGAGCTCTAGCTAGTGCACCTAAATGCAAGTCCATTCCTCTTCTTTATATTTTACTTTTAACAAATTAAACATTGTGGATTAATCTCCACTGTGGTTTTTCCCCTAACAAGGTTTCCATGTAAAAACATATGGTGTTATGGTGTTCATTAATGTGACTGTATGATTTCATTTGTTATGTGTTGCAAATGCTATATGAAGTTTAATTATTGTTGTTAATTTTTTTAGATCTATTTTGGAAATTAAAATCAGTGAACACTAATTCACCCCCTATTTTAGTGTTCCCAGTGTCCAACATTAGAGGTATCTCTATTGGGGCTATGGATGCCTAACTAGCAGTAGAGAAATGCCTTATATATCATTGCATGATAGTTAAAGGACCCAACTTATGTAGCTTGAATCTTAGGTATGGTTTTTTAGGGGTAAAGAAAGTTTCATGGAGAAGGATCCACCATACATACACACACTCAGATTCAAATTTGTTCATGTTGATTTACATCTAAGATTCCAGCTCAACCTTACTCAATATATCTGATCCTACTTGAGTTAGAATGCTCATAAACTAGAGGTTCTAGGTGACTGAATTCTTCAATGTCTTGAAAATGGGAAAGCCATTTTCCCAGTCAAGTCACCAATTGTTATGCCTTGCATAACGACTCCATTTTTTCTTTTGGTCAAAATGGGTCCCCCTTTATTTTTTCTTGTTTTTCCTTGCTGTTTTTTTTGTTTGGGACTTAGGAGTTGTTCATTTTCCTCCTATTTCCTTGTTCCTTTAAGGTCTGGTGGAAGTGGAGTGGAATGGAAACTAGACTCAAAAAATTGTGAAGGTTCCAAGTATAGGTTTGGTTCTAGTCTTGGTCCCGCCCTTGGTTTCTTGATTCTTTTCTTTGTCTTTTTGGTTTGTCTTGCACTCTTGGGTTCATTTTTCCCTTGATTTATCTTTCATTTTCTTGTATTTTTTGTTTTCCCTCTAGCAAAAGCAGAATAAAAAATGGAACCAAACTCAAAAATTTGTAAATTTTTGGATCCCATTTTGGCTCTAATCCTGCTCCCGCTCATTTTTTTTCTATTTTTGTCCTTGTTTGGTGTCTTGTTCGAGTCTGGTTTTTTTTCTAGTCTCTCTTCTTTTCATTGCTTTTGTCACTATTCTTGTGTCGTTGTTTGTTCCTTTATCAAGAGTGGAATCAAAATTAGAACCAAACTCAGAACGTTGTAAAGTTTCATGTCTATTTTTGGTTTTGATTCTGCCCCCATTTCCCTTCATTTTCTTTTTCCTACCGTGAGACCAGAACTGGATTCAAGATTGGATAAGAGACTTGGGTAAAGTTTCTTATTCTATTTCAGCCTCACTTCCATGTCTTCCCTACCTTTGAGTTGCACTTTGGTTGTATAATCATTCATATTTTTGGTTTTGCACTCAACCAACTACATTTATTGCATTAAATGCAACCTATTCATATGTGTGAATTGGCTTTTAAACTTCAATCAAGGTTATTCTAGCTCATAATCATTATATAAACCATTTTTAACATGCCAAATCCTGAGTAACTTTGACAGAAACATGATTTGATTGTGGGTGCGTGTTGGTGAGTAGATTCTTGTTAGAATTTCAACCTTTCTTGGTGGCATTTTGAGGTAGTTGGTTTTCCCATCCCGTTTGTATTTTCTTTTCCTACCGTTTGTTGTGTTCTTCACATGTTCGTGATAATTTATTTCATGAATATTTTCTTTTCTCCTTTTTTTTCACTTGTTGTTTCTGGTTTGGTTTTGTTTTCCTCCCATTTTCCATTTTTCTTTTCTTGCTTTTCCTGTTCATGTTGTTGTTTTGTTGTCACTTTCTTTTTTTTGGTTGTATATGTTCTTCCCTTTCCTATTTTTAACTAGGGTTTCATTTTTTGAAGGTTCCTCTAATCTTTAAATGGCTCCAAATTTGTTTGATGACCCCTTTGGTCCTATTTTCATGTTGATTCAATGCTTTTCATATCGGGTGTTTGATGCCCTAATTTCTTGAATCGACGAATTGTGCAAACTAAGGTTTGTGTGTTGACCTTTACAATATTGTGCCCTAAAATGTTTAAATATAGCTTTTTCCTATTAAGGGTGAGGTTAAACCCCTTATTATGGTTCCATGTGACCTAAGTTTGAAGTTAGTGCAACCATGCATTTAAATGTGCTTCATTTGAATAATGAATTGGCACAAGCGGATCCGAGAATGAACTCGTCCCATTAGTGTTTTTCCTAAGAATCATTTCCCAAAATGATTCGGCTTTTGATGAATATTGATTCTGGTCTACACCCTTATTATTTTGGTAGAAGAAAAATTGAAGTGGGAAATGAACTTGGAACCATTAGTTGGTTTTGTGTCTAGTTTCCATCCTGATCCCACATATATTAAAAGGATTTTGTTCTTGATTCTCTTTTACCTCCACTTCTGGTAAGTGCAAAATTTTACTAAGTATGTAGAGTTACCTTGGGTGAATGAAAGATGATATGAAAGTAATATTGATGTAATGGTTTCTAAGTATTTGTTGATCTAATGGACTATTTTGCAAGGGTGAAAATATCAAAAGCATTTGAAGAAGCTTCTCAAAGAGGAAGCCAAGTTATAGAAAGTTCAAGGCCAACAAGGCCTAAGAAGATAAAACTAGAGAAGCTCCCTTACACCTTGAGATACAAACACAACAGTCCCACACTTACAACCAACAAGGTGGATTCAGACTAGGTTGATATCACTGATACAAACTTAGGGCCATTCAACTACAAGGAGTTGGTTCAAGAAACTTTCACAAAGGATAAAATAAGAACATAATGAATTCTTCAATTTGGATTGGCACATGTTGCCCTCTTTCCTCTATCAGTTCAATGTCTAGAGCTCATACATACCACAACAGGAGCTTACAACCCGACAACTAGGAAATGTGTGGACTTGCAAGGGAATATCATCATTTTTCTCACTCAGATGATAAGGTTCATGTTTGATGAACCTACACCATAGAACCCCAGACAACTCAATGAAGCAGAGGCATTACAATTGTATAACAACAACAAGGAAGCTAACAAGACCCATATGAACAAGAAATGGATGATTGTGGAAAAGAAATCCTTGACTAAGCTTCTTGATCAGCCAAAGATAGCAGATTTTGGTAAGGAAATTGGTGACATAGTCATGATGCTTTCTAGGGTGTTCAGAAAGAGGGATTCTTCAAATTTTAAGGAATGGATGTTTCCATTCATTAAAACCATTTTGAATGGCGAGCAACAATTTGATTGTCCAATTATTTTTTCAGAGAGCCTACATAATCAGATGCTTAAAGTGAGGCAATAAAAGAGTTTCTTCATGAATTCTTATGTAGTCTATGCAGTTGCAAGGAGGGGCATTTTTCCTAGTTCAAGTGTGGTTGGAATATTGGGATAAGCTCTTGGATAGAAGAAAGTGTGGGATCATTATGATCAACTAACTTTGCAAACATTAGAATTGCACTATAGAAGAGTTAATGATACATTCTTGTATGGTATCATTAATCAGTTGATAGGTGATATAGGGTATAGATTAAGTAGGGAAGCCATGGAATTTATTGAAAAATGGGGACATTGGTACATTCAATACCCCAACCTTAATTACTTTAGGTTGGAAGGTTTTGATGGCCATCCTCATCAGCTTCCAAGATGCTTCAATAATAGAATTTTCCTTATGGAATTCATCTATTAGGCTATAGGAGTCAATCTTAAATTTCCTACCAAGCATAAGACTAGTTGCCACTAATTTTCCATGAAGTTAGGAGAGTATTGTTGTCCACATAATGTGGCTACTAAGGCAATTTGTGATGAATTGATTTATTTGAAATTGGGTTTATATAATGCTCAGAAGCATTTTGATCCTAAGCATCAAATGAATTCTTTTCTCCCTACTATCTTTGAGAAGCATTTCAATTTGCTAGAAGATTTTTGGATTGATCTATAGGATGAATATGATTTCAGAAGTAGGAACTATCAAAGGTTTCCCATCCCATTAATGATTGAGTATGGGGTGGAGGAAGATATTCCTAATACCTTATCAGATGATGGTGTAACCTTGGATCCCCAATATGAGGATAAAAACATAGGCACCAAGGACTTGGATCCAGTAAATTGGGATGAGAAAGATTCCATTGATATTAAGTAAATTTCAAGAAAAGCATTGGATCGAAGTATCCAGTGGGTGGTGATGAAGATCAAGGAGCCAAAGGCTCAAACTTCTAAGAAGAGAAAAGCTCCAAGTACCCAAGGGTACAAAAGAACTAAGAGGAGGACAAAGTCTTAAGGAGACATTGGAGTTTCTCCCTTCTAACTCAAAGAAGGAGCCTCATCTAGTAGTCCTAGGTTTGGATGTCCCTAAATCACAAGGTGAAGGAGTTACAACTGTTACAAAAGAAATCTCATCTCACCCTGGGACCTCAATTGCTAGAGAAGAGACATCATCTTGACCTAGAGCTACAACAGTTGTTAGAGGTAAAACTTCAATTCAACCTCCCCTTACAGAGAAACCTATTGAGGAGATGTCAACTAGAACCTTGCATAAGGAGGATAAATCTTTAAAAGGGAAGGAGCATGAGGTTGAGATCCATGATATTGATATTGATTTAGAGGCTACCCAATTAGATAAGGAGACTCTTGTGACTGCACCTAATGAAGAGACTAGAGATGTAGGGACTGAGCATGTCCTCACCCTGGAGGATAAATGGAAACTCTTCGAGGATGCTAAGAAGGAAGAAAATGCCAAAGTAGAAGTTGAGACGCTTGGTAGGAAAGAAGAATATAAAGCTAAAGATAAATAAGAGGAGGATTTGCTACAACAACAAAAAGAACAAGAATTGAGGACTAAAGAAGAAAGGGACAAGTTAGCCATGTTGCAAAAAATCCATGAGATGGAAGAATAAAAATCCCAACAAAGAAGAGAGAGAGAGAGAGAGAATCCCTTGAGGCCAAGTTCAAGGTTGTTGAGGAAGCTCAGAGAAAGAAGGATGAGGAGGAACTCTTGCTTAAGAAATCAGAAGTAGAAGAACTTGCTAAACATGAAAAAGAGTCTTAGAAAGCATGTGATAAGGTTAAACAGTTGGAGAAGCAGAGAGAAGATATGTAGAAAGAGAGAGAGGATCTATTAGAATAGAACAAAATAGAAGAACTTTTGCAAAAAGAGCTAGAAGCTAAAAAGGTGCAAGAGAAAAAAGAGAATATGAAGCTAAAAGATTGGCTAGGGAAAGAGTAGAAGAGGAGCAACAATAGGTACAAGAAGTGGATTCTCAACCTAAGACCACCATTTTGCAACCTCTTTCATCTACCACTGCTACTTCTTCCACACAATTGATAACTCCTCCTACTACTCCAACATAATTTAAACTCAATCTTGAAAGGAAACAAGTAATCCAACCTCATCCCTTGAATTGGGTAGACATGATGAAAGAAATAGAGAAAGAGAGGCCCAAAAAAAAGACTAGTGTCCTCCATTCCATAAAGCTAACAGATCCAAGTGAAATCATATCTAAATGTGAAATTCCAATGGTAGACAAGGATAGGAAAGATATGCAATTGACTGATTATCAGTTGGGTATGGTTAATCTGGGGAAACTAACAAGAAATCAACAGATGAACCTTATTGATATAGTGTCATCCTCCACCAAATCTAGGATGATAAAGGAAAAAAAAAGAAAAGATCAGCTTAAGGATCAATTAGACCAAATGCATAAGTTCCTGAAAGATGCATCTACCCTTGTTTCCTCTCAATTTGTTGCTCCAGAAACAACAATTTTATTGAGTAAAAAGAAGGTTGATGATCTTGTGCAAATGAGGAGTAAGGTAGGAATTCTTGATAAATGATAGATTGGTTGAACAAGTTGGTGGATGAGCTGCTTATTGATAGTCATATGGAACATGAGGGCGTATTATAGTTGGTTGAGGACATGAAATCACTTGCTGATGTCTTGGGGAAACAAGAAGATGAGTATAGACAACATACTAAGAAGCTGAAAGACATCAAAAGGTTGCAAAATAAAAATCTCTTGGAACAGTCTATCCTTGATGAAGATAATGTGGACTTCATTGAGAAGACAATCAACATTATTAGGTTCAAATCCACATCCATCTATGAACATAGAAATGAAGTTCAAAAAGCTAGTAAGGATCTAAATTAGTAGATTGATGAATTGGAAGCAGTGATTGCCATTTTGGTTAATTTAGATATCTCTATGAAGGAAGGTCTTCGTATTGACAAATTAAGAGAATAGTTGAATAAAAGATTTGAGGAAGTAATGCACAAAGAGGGGGATGGTGATGACTTGTTGCTTCATAGACTAGTGGATATCAAGGATGAAGTGAAAGCTGCTAGGAGGGAGATAATTAAGTTAAAGGATATGCTAGATTTTTACTTTGAAGAATTAAATAAAATCAAATTTGAAAATGATTGGGTAAATGGGCCTACTATAGACATACTCCAATAAGTGTTCACCAGCTATGATGAGTACCTTCTTCAGGAAAATGCATAGGAATAAGGTGGAAATGGAATGTTTTATTCCTAATGGATAACTCTCTCTTTTTCTCCCCTATTTTGTAGGATTTGGATATGAGTCTAATTGAAGATATTCTGGCAGATCTACCTTCCTCCTTTGGGTGTTATATTTTGAAAATATGCTCATCAATAGGTGAACTAATGATCAACAAAGAAGTTATTTCATGCAAGTCTAGTTGTCCCTTAATTGGTGGATCTGAATTTTTTATTAAGAGGTATTAATGCAAGGCTTGTCTATATCTAATTTTGGGATCCATTTTGTAAAGGTTGGCTAATTGAATCAAGATTAGAAACCTAAGGAGATAGAAAATAGTGTTGTCATAGTGCTAGAATTTTACAAGTTTTGAAGCAATACACTTTGAGAAACTATTTTTATAGTCTTTATGCAAGGATACTTAGATATTTTTAGAGTTTTTATACAGTTTCATGTTATTGTCAAGTTTGAGTCTCAATGGTAATGTTAATTAATCATAGACATTCATATGCTAGTGAATTTTTTGCATAATTATTTCTTATTTGGTGCAAATCAATAGGAGAAAACAGATCTAAGACTATTTCATTGAGTTATCTATGAAACGAGTTTATTTATATCTATTGATCTGTTAATTTTGGCAATGAGTTGGTGAAGTGTTTTGATCTTGAAATGAAGCTTTGATTAATGGTTATGGTTATTGAATTTTCACTATGAATGTATGTAATAGTATAGGTCATGCTATGGATTGCATCATGTTATAGTTTTGGATAGTTGAGAAAACACTCATTGTTAAGATACATGGCTAGATGTGAAGAGATTTATATTCATATTTTTCTATTCTAAAGTTCTACTCTATCTTTTTCTATTTATTTACAGCCACCCCAAATGTTACATTTACTCATAAAATTTAGTTTATGTTCCTTTCACTAGTAGGCTAATTGAATATTATGGATGATTTTTCCACTGAATCACACCATGGCAGTTGAGAACCAACTATAAGGACCTTGGAAGATAGATGGATTTAGGTTATCTTTCTTTTTCAGGAGAAATAGCATAGAAATATTCTTTTTAATTTTTTTGTGCTAAATTGACCATCAAAAAGTTGCTGGTTTAGGAAACTTCTAAACCTTTTTCCCTTTTGAAATTTGTTTAAAATATAAAGTTGAAGACAACTTCCAGCATCATTATAAAGCCAAATTTGATGAAAAAAAGGATTTTTAGTTTTTTTTTCTTAACTTGTAGCAACTATTCATTCATTTTCAAAATTTATAGAACTCCAATTAGAGATCCAAACTTCCACACTTAGCAAACCATAAGTGCCCTTTTCCATTATGAGCAAATGAAATAAACAAGTGAGATCTTTTTGAACTTTCATGACCTAACACTCAAGAGACCTTGGGGTAATTTTTTCAACTTGTTTGTAGGGAATTATATTGTAAGAGAGATATCATACTTGTGTGATGTCTGCATTGAAAAGGTGGAAAAACATCCATCAACATAACTTTCACTACAAGGAATGTAAGGCTAAGCTAGATAAAATTCAGTCCTTCTCCCCTCAAATATTTAATAGAGTACTCAACTCCACATCAGACAAGGGAGAATTCCAAGAGCTAAAGACCCCTACCAAGGCTAGGAGAGCCAAAAAATGGGAAGCATCAGATTTCAATCCCTTCATCTCTATCTTCTCCTTCACTTCAAACAACATTTTTCCCATTTACCTCCCATATCCAAGGTGTTTTCCTCATCCCCACACTTCATTCACAAGGTGTTTCCATAGTTTCTACCCCACCTCAACCCCAAGTTGTTGTAGCATAGCCATTACCACCCCCACTTCTCCAATGGCTTGGTTGGGAAATAACCCATCTCCATTGTCCTTCAATGATTGCCATGACATGCCAAAGAATCCAAAGGGCTTCTACACTAAGTTTCATATATGGGATCCACATAGAATGGAAAAAGAACATATCAAGATATTCCAAACAACATTGAAGTATATACAGATCAAACATGAAGATGTGGCTTGTAGGCTCTTCCCCAACTCCTTGGGTGATGAGGAATTTTATTGGTATATCCACCTACCTATAGACTCTATAACCTCTTGGGCTCCCATGAAGGAAACATTTCTCCACAAACTTAAGGTTCCTATTAGCACCACTAAGTTATACTAGTAATATATGTCCACAAGGAGGGAGCTCAACAAATTGATCAACTCGTTCATTGACAAATTCCATAGAGCTTACATGAAGTTGCAGCCCCCCAACATAGTTGATGACACATTGGCTAGGTTGGTATACTATGTTGCCTTGGATAATCTCACATTATTATGGTTAAGAATATGCATCAAATTCCTACAATATTGGTGGATGCATACATGGAAGAAATGAAAGCAAGTACTTGCAAGTCCATTTCCCTCATTGGGGCTAGCCGCCAACCCATCTCAAATTCACAAAATTACCCAAGCTTTGGCACACCAAACCCCTTTGATAAACCCAATTCCATCATTTTTGAGCATGCTACATCTGGGGAAACCATTAAATCAAGCTCCATAAGTTCCAAAGTACTTGTAGGCTCTGCACTAGCAAGCCTATTCTTAACAATATCAAGTGCCCTCACACTTGCAAAAACCAAAATTTCTAGCTAGCCAATAGAACCAATCTTTGGCACACACTATTTTCCTTCAAAATTCAGTGCCCCCAAAGAAGAATGTAGATAAGGATTAGATCAATGAGCTGATTGAATTAGTAAATAATTTTTCCACAAAAATGACTCATCTAAGGAACCAAAACAACCAATTACAAGCTTCTTAAAGAAGCATTCAAGCCAACCTCAATCTAGACAATCATGACTCTCGTGCGCCTTCTAGACAAAATTATGAAAGAGGCCAGAACTCAGGGAATAATTTTGAAAGAAGGCCATCACAAAGGCAAAAAAGAACATGGAATACCAGGACAAATAACAGAGGTGCCCACACACCTCTTGACCAACCGAGAGGTACAAAAAAATCAATAAGTAGTGTTTACATGGCTAAAGTTTCCTTGTCTGGGTCGTGCCAAATTCATAAAATAAATAGCCATTATGAGTTGGACTGCCCGAAGTTCCAAACTTGAGTAGAAATATTCCAAGTGGACGTCCAAAATGTCATTGATGGTGCATGCTATAGGGATATTGTTCCCTTAGAGCCATATGATTCGCTAGTTTTCATGGTTAACCAAGCTCCTTTCTCACAAAGTGACAACAACTCACCCAAGAAGGAAGTCATTGCCAAGAAAGGAGAAGTGAAAGAGGTAAGTACCGAGAGATCCTTATCTCAACTCTTTGATTCAATAGATAATGGTCCTAAAGATGAAGAAGAGAAATGTGAGGACAAGGTGCACATGTTCCACCAAAGAGTGACCCCTTATAACTTAAGAAATAGAGAATTTGGTGGTCCTTTCATAACCTCTACCCTACCTAACACTTTTAATACCCCACCTAATCCAAATGCTAGCAAAAATCCAACATATCCAAAAGTTCCTACCCAATATTTTAATAAGAATAGGCAATCAAACCCAACTCAAAACCAACCTACCAATGCTTCCCAACACACTTTCTCTAAGGTAGAAGCTGAACAAATGGGGAAATATGTAGCTAACGAACTAAAGAAATTCAAAGTGAGTCTATCAACTTTTGACTTGTTCAAGGTGCCCACTATTAGAAATGCCCTTTTTTGGTCATTGAATGAAATTTCTCCATCAAAACAAGCTCAAGAGGTACCTCCAAAGAGAGTTTCATTTGAAACCTCCAACAATGATCTTGTGCTTAGGGAAATTATAGGAAAAAAGCCTGACCAGTCCCCAAACTAGCAAATTACTAAAAGTCATCCATTGGAAAAACCTCCAACCAAAGAGAAAAGTCAAGTGAAAACAAAAGATGAATACAATGACAAGGACATGACTCAAGTGGAAAAAGCTAATGTTTCCATGGGGCTATTTCAAGGGAAGTTAGAAACCCCTCCTTTCCTTATGAAAATTCACATATTTGGTAAGAATTTACATAGTTGTTTGCTAGACTCTAGAGCATTGACCAATGTCATGCTATTCATAGTATGCCAAGCACTAGGGATTACTCTAACCCATTTTAGGTAGAAAGTAACTTAGTTAGATAAGATCAAGGTGAATATTATTGGGAAAATGAATAGGATACCTATCCAAATCACAACATAACCAAGAGTACAACAACTTATTGATATTTAGGTTGCTGACATCCTTGACACCTACAACATCATACTGGGAAGAGACTTCACTCAAGCCCTGAATGGCTATGTTACAATTGATTATTCACATATGTGGCTACCTTGGAAAGGGTTTCCTAATCAAATTTTAATTGAACATGAGCCCCAAATGAGATTCATGATTACTATGTAAAACAAAAAAAATGAAGTATTGTTTGTAGAGATGGAGTTGGGTAACTACTTCCTCATCACCTACCAAAATGAAGAAGGTGTGGAAGAGGTCCTTGTGCTATGTAATGCACCAATCAATTTGGCTCCTCTTCCTAATAACACACAAGTGTTGATTGAGTCTGAAGATGAATTCTAGGAAGACAACCATCTGGGGTTGCTTGATGGCTTCCAAGAATTCATGTGAAAGTGTGTGCAAGACTAGCTTAGTCTAGGAGATAGGATGGATTTCAAAGAGTTATTGCTTCCTAGCTGGTACATAGTGCACAACACAAATCAATCTAAATTTGAGTGCTTCTAGTACCAAATAGCAGTGAAACACATCAAAGGGAAAATAACTCCAAAAAAGGGAATGGAAAGACAACAAGATCAAAGCCAGATTGAGTCCAAGCATTTTCCTAGGGGTACAAAGATCGAGGTGCAACCAAGAGAAGATGTCTATTCCATCAGTTTCAAAGGATAGAGTCCCTCTAGGTTTTGGATGTTGTGCTTTGATGGGTCCAAGTCCAAACAAGGAGTGGGATTAAGCTTCAAGCTCTTTAGTCCTATGGGTAAGACATATTTTGTTGTTCATAGATTACAATTCTATTGCACTAATAATGTGGCTAAATATGAAGTGTTAGTTCATGGATTACTATAGCATTGAGAAAGAAAGTCAAAATGCTAGAATTCATCGATGATTCTGAATCAGTAGTCAAACAAGTTAGGAATTTATACTTGTGCCATGATCGAAGGCTAGAAAATTGTAGGCATAGAGTATGGGACCTCATAGAAGGCTACATGCATTCAATATTCAGCTAATCTCTTGTAGCAAGAGTCATACTGATGATGCCTTAGCCCAAGTAGCCAGTACCCTCCAACCTTTGTCATTGATTGGCCTAAAGAAACTCACTGTAGAGCTCACTTCTACCCCATCAGTGCCTAATAGTGTCACTCATTTTCAAGTGTTTAATGATGACAAGCATATCTATACTTCATCACTAGTTCAGATGTATTTGTGTCCCAAATCCTAGATGAAGTGGAGCCTAAGAAAGTTGAGTTTGATATTGAAGGGGTAATCAATCTAAAGACCAACACGATACCTAGAGGTATGGTTCAACTAGAAAGTATATTTGACTTAGACCACATAAGGGACCAGGATCACAAACCAAGGAGTCTATAGATAATTAGTGTGATGCTCACAACATGGGTACAATAGAGGAGGTTAACAATGTTTTCATTGAAAAAGTGTGCACCCCAAAGGAAAGAAAAGGAAGTGTTGACACTATGAACTTATCATGTTGTGATTTATTGGGGGTATAAAGACCTCAAAATTTATGACATGTTGATTATCATTCATACTATTCCCCTTAAGCTAGATGTGATACCCTATATGTAGTGTCAACACCCAATTAACGTGCTGCTAGAGCCCATTATTTTAAAGGAAGTGTAGAAGCTACTATCTACTTGAATCATCTTTCTGGTTAGGAATTCCACATGGGTGGCCAAATTGGTCCCGATTAGGAATAAAAATGGAGAAATCAAATTGTGTGTGGATTTTTGGAATCTAAACAAAGCTTCTGAAAAGGATAATTATCTGATGCCCTCATTGGATGAAGTGCTCCAAATTGTAAATGGTTCCTAAATGATGTCATTTCTCAATGGTTACTCTAGATATAACCAAGTGATGGTGCAATATTATGATAGGAACATGATGAAATTAACCACGAAATGGGGAACATTTGCATATAGAAGGATGCCATATGGCTTAATCAATATAGGAGCAATTTTTTAGTGTTCCATGGACATCAATTTCAAATACCTCAGTGGAAAGTATATCATTATCTACATGGATGATCTTACAGTGTTCTCTAATAAAAGGGGAGACCATGTCTCAGACTTGTGAAAAGTTTTTCAAAAATTTAGAGAGTTTGGTGTTTCACTGAACCTGAAGAAATGCATCTTTGGAGTCATAGAAGGAAAATTGCTAGAACACATGATTTCAGAAAAGGGAATCTCCATAGATTCAGAGTGCATACAGGCCATATTAAATATTAAACCTCCTAGAAGAAAAAAGGAGATGAAATCCTTCTTTGGGAAAATTAACTTTGTTAGGAAGTTCATTACAAGCTTCACATAAATAGTCAAGCCACTGAATGTTATGCTCAAGTAGGATGCTAAAGTAGAGTGGATGTAGCAAGCCAAATAGGGTTTTGATAAGATTAAAAGTGCTATTTTAGATGATCCAATACTAGTTAGAATAGATTGTTTGAAGCCTTTCTGCATCTACTCATTTTCTTTGGACCGCTCATGTGCCAACAAGCTAATGTAGAAAGATGACAAAGGAAATGAGCACCCTATTGCTTTCATGAGTGCTCCATTAAAGGATGGTGAATTACGTTATCATAATGTCAAGAAGAAATAATATGCTTTGGTACATGGAGTCAAAAAATTCATACAATACATCCTACAAAACAAAGTGTTTGCAATAGTTCTAGACCTAACTATTAAGACCTCCCTGATTCAGAATAAACTAGGAGAAAGAAGAGAAAAGTGGGTCATGTTGTTGTAGGAGTATGACATGGAAATTTATCCTATGAATCTAGTCAAAGGATAAGCTCTCACATGCATAATGGTAGAAATAGAACATAAAATCAACATGCAACAATACCATTTGGAAGACATCTCCCCACATGAATGGTATGATGACATGGTATATTACTCATTGAATAAAAAGTGTACATCATGACTGCAAGGAGTACAAAAATATGCCCTAATATTGAAAAGTAATAGATACATGCTACAAGGAGATATATTATACAAAAGGAATCATGAGGGAGTCTATCTTAGGTGCTTGGAAAAAGTAGAGGTAGCTGAATTGTTGAAGCAATTTCATAAAAAATTGGAACGGGCCATGGATATAGTCCTTTGATAGCCCATCCGATTTTATGGGTAGGGTACTATTGGATAACCATGTTCAAAGATTCCCACAACCATGTCAATTCCGATCACATCTACCAGACTGCTACTACTAAGGAGAGGTACGATGTTGTCCCACTTTAATCGGTTGGTGAGGTAAGGCCTTTCACTTAGTGGGGACTTGACTTCATTTGTCCTATAAACCCACCATCCTCTATAGGCCATAGGTACATTCTAACCGCTTCTTATTATTGCACTAAATGGACTGAGGAAATTTATTTTAGGCAATGTACAACTAAAGTGGTTGCCAATTTTTTGGAACATTTTATTATAAATCATTTCGGTTATCCATTTTCCTTATTTTGCAATAATGGTCCTACAGTTGCTTCACTTAAGTTTGTGAATTGGGAATTTGATTATGGGATCTCATCTAAATTTTCATCTAATTATTATCCCCCAAGGAATGGCCTAATTGAATCCACAAATAAGAACCTACTAACCATCATATGTAAGCTACTTGAAAAGAATAGAAACAAGTGTCACACTTAATTACAATTTTCTTTGTGGGAAGATCCCACCCAACATAAAGTTGCTTTAGCACATTGAACTTTTTTTATGGTTTAGAACCTTTCTTCCTAGTATAGCTCAAGATCCTCACACTTCAATTCTTCAACACCTTTTATGAAGAGGGAGAATGCAATGAGGGTTGCTTAGTTGAGCTAATCCATTTGGAAGAAGTTTGGAACAAAGTAATAGAAAACTTTGCCAAACATCAAGGCATAGTCAAAACATGGTTCAATCGTAGAGCCAAAGTTAAGGCCTTTAGAATTTTTGACTTAGTCCTATGCTAGGACAGGGCCCATGAGAAGAAGGGGGGATATGAAAAATTTGACAAGATCTACCTTGGACCCTTTCAATTTTTTGAGATTTTGAGAGATAATTCCTTTCAACTTAAGAAACTCACTAGAGAGGATGTTTTGTTGCCAATTAATGGGTAGTACGTCAAGCTTTATTTCCTTTCCTGAGCTGCTTAAGCTCACCCCTTATATATAGCTAAGTATAGTTAGGGTAGGTCTTCCACTTTATATTCTTCTTTTTCTTCACTTTTTCTTACTTTCTTGTCCTTCATTTTGCTGGGGGCATTGTTCAGCCTTGATGCAGTGGTTGTGCTTGGCCTAGGGACCATTTTGTTGCATGCTCCTTTTTTTTTTCCTTAGATAAGTCTTCATGAGTTACTAAGAGTTTATTTCTACTTCTATGAAATGATTTTCCTCATCTAAACTCTAGCTCAATGCATTATGGAACCCTTATTTGAATTCCTTCACATTTATCTTGGATCACACATGGCACATACTTAAATACTCTTGATGAACTACATGATAACTGCCATAAAACCTTTGAAAGTGAAAAATATTAAGTTAGCACTAGTGACCAATGTTATCTCCAAACCAACTATAAGCTTCATTTCTTATATAGTTGAGCAAAATAGTATCAAAAAAAAATTTAAAAGAAAAGAAAAGAAAGAAAATAAACATATTGAAAAGAACCAACTATGCACGGTTGTGTGAGAAACTCTATCGGGGCTATGGATGCCTAGCTGGAAATAGAGTAATGTTCATGGGGATTGTAGTGGCAACTCTGTCGGGGCTATGGATGCTTGACTGGTAGTTGAACAATGTCTAGGTTACTTTTGAGGTTAGATAACCTATGTAGCTTGACTTGGTTGATTGATCGCTATCCTCTCTAGTTTTTGAAGGAGGGGAATGAACTCATTGTACAAAATTCTTATATATTTTATGATCTGATTCAAATAAGGCTTTTTTCCTCCTTTAAGTATTTAATTTTTTGAGGAAACTTTCTTCTAGTCTGTGAAACCATAGATTTTTGGTTTCAAATAAATATTTACCCTTGGAATGCTCAGAAGAATTCTCCTAGCAAAGTCTCAATTTTTTGTTTCTATATCACTCACACCTTGTTTGGATCGAGGACCCCCTCTCCTTGTTCTAAATTTTCTAGGTTTTTTTTCTTTTGCCTCATTTTTCATGCCCCTATTTCTAAGCTCAAAATGGTCACATGCATCAAATTCATCAAACTTTTCTTGACCAAAATCACCTACTCTAATTTCACTAAGTCTCAAGCCTTTATGTGATTTGAGTTGAAGGTTTCTACCTTTCATCCACTGCCATGCCCATCTCCCCATGCAGACCCATAGATGTGGATCTCCCTTCATGGATTGTCAACTTAGCTTCACTATTCCCTTGTCAACCCCTATTGTCCACCCACATAGCAGGTTTTGCATCCACCTTTGCCACAAAATTCATAACCAAACAACATGCCAACGTGGGTTTCTACAAACCTACATTACTCATTGCTCACCGTACCTACACTAAATGCACACATTAATGGTTATGTAGTCTATAAATAGAATCTTGTCAACTATCATTTTCATTCTCCCCTTTCAAATTTGAGGAGAGAAGGATACCCCTACATGTGTAGAAGAATCTTTGGGTGATCAAGCTATAACCATACTCACCAATCATGAGGTAGGCAACCATTTAACACCCTGACTATCTCTTCCTAACAAATAGTTAAGGTTTGGAATATATAGATTTTATTTTAATGATGAATCTTTAAAAATCAGATCCTCATTCATCCAAAAAATTCCAGGAAGGCCTCTATAACCATTAGTTCCACACTCATGTTTTAGAAAATATTGTAAAATGCTTAGAGAAAAACTAGTCTCACATTTGTATTCATATGAAATTTTGTTCCACCACTGCCACTCTCTAACACTGGAAGCACTAGTGTGACCTTCCCCATTAATCTCATCATCCTTGCTTTTATTAATGATCAAAAACATTAAAGTGAAAATGACAATTTGTGATGTCACGTAAAAAACCTCATGTGGGATTCCACTTATAGGTCATCCCCACTTCATTGCCATCCCATTGCGGTGAAGCCTTGAAATATTTCCACCAAGTGGGTTCCATAGTCATTATAGCCTAAATGAAAACTTTGAAAGCACTGACAATATCCCAATTTAAGATGGTCATGCGAGTCCTCCCCTGCAGGAATTCATGCATAGGACACCATCACCCCAATACCATTCCTTAATGAAAAAATCCCCATGTCATTCCACTACACAAGTTTTGTGGGTGGAGCTTCCTCTTGAATAAAACTTCAAAGTTTTCCAACAAAAATCCACCTATGTGGACTGCCACTTCCGACAAACCATCACTCTAACTCTATTCTTTACCAAAAAATCCCATTTGACCTCCCACCATGTGGACCTCCAGCACACCAATGTGACCCATATAAAAATGCACAAATGGAAAATGAACTTATGAGCTAATTTCTTTGGTGGATCCACCCATGCAATCCGTCATGGTGTGAACTTTGTCCCAATAAAGTCATTCCTTAATGGAAAAAACTTAACATCCTTTTGCTACCCATCTTTCACATGCCCAATTCCCATACCTTTGAAAGTGATCCAACCTCTAACTTAAATCAACTAGATGCAACCTCATGCACACACCAAAGGTGTTTGTATCAAAGTTCACTAAGATGGGAGGTTTTGCAAATTCTGCCATGTTAAACAATGCATGCAGGATGCCATATGCCCATTGATGTTATCTAGTAGAAAAACCTTAGAGGCTTTCTACCCAATGAAACTCACATTATTCAAACATGAAAAAAAATCAAATCCCTATCTAAAAAACTCAAGTGTCCCATCACATATTTTCACATGTTCCCAATCATTTCCTAGGGAGTTTTCTCATCAAACATGCCATGCAAAAATTCTTATGTGGGTGGTTGTTTGTTGAATTTTTTGGCCCTAGTGCCATTCCTGAATGACTTTCATGTTGGTAAGAGACACTACAAATGTTTTCAGGTGTTGTCATTCATGGAAATCCTTGTTAGCTAGCAGATATACATGTCATCATTTACTCATACCAGTAGACAGATTGAATATTAGTGGTTATCTGTTTGGGTAGAACAAAGCATCCAATAGTTTCATGTTCTTCAATTCATATACAAATTTTCTATTAATATTTTATGTTGTGGATCTTAGGGAGTATTTTTTGGTGCATAATATTTTTTATTCATAAATCTTGGTGCCTCATATCAATTTGGGTGGAAGTTAGAAGGTTTGGTAAACCAATTTTCTATTTATCAGTGTATGAAGACCGACTCAATGAATACAATGTGCTGCGGATATTTGAGGAGTTATTGGTTAAGTTTTTTTGTGTTCATAATTTTTTTTTTGGGTCCTCATTATGTTATGGCCGACTCTTCTGGATGTGCATTGATTATTATGAATCATCCGAGCTAAGAGTTTGTGAATATTTCTTATTTTGTTGAAGTTGACTTGTAGTGACAAAATTCTTGATAGTGGATATATATATGTAATTGATTATATCATTTTAGTGTGTGTTTGATGTGAGTTGATGTATGTTACGAAATGGAAAAGGTTAGTAGAGCGATTATGCATAGTTTCACTTATACATTAAGGATTCTTGTGAAGCAAAATGAAGCAAAGCAGAGTGAAGTGCAAAATTAGACAGAAGGTCCTAAATTTGATCATTGAGCCTTTAACCAGAATTGTAATCAGGCATTTGTAGATGCTACTCTATTAGTTCAAATCCTTGGAAGTATTCCAAAATTTTGTAAGGTAGTAAGCCTTTCTGATTTTGAGCAATGAGCTCTAGGAAGTGCGCCTGAATGCAAGTGCATTCCCATTTGTAATCCTTTATTTTGAGTATAATCAAAACTATATTGTGGATTAACCTCCACTTTGGTTTCCCCCTAAGAGTTTTTCCACATAAAAAATACTTGTTTTATGGTGTTGTGGTTATTTTTCTTATGTGCATGCATCTTTATTTTGATTGAATGTTATCAACACTTTAATGATCAGGTTAATAAAGCTAAAATTTTCACAACACTAATTCACCCCCCTCTCAATGTTTCTTGATTCCAACAATTGGTATCAGAGATCAGTTTCTCAAAAGAAGTTTAAAAGCTTGGGGAAGATCTTGGAATTTTTTTCAATGGATTCAAGCAGTCTTCAACAACAACTTATTGTGGCCTTAGATGATCTTGATTAGGAAAAATCTAATGTCCAAGAATTACAATCAAATATCATAAATACTGAGAGATTCATTGATTCATTGAAAGATAAAATCAATAAGTCCAAGGAGAAGAGAAGGGAACTCTATGATTATATCAAGTACAAAGATAGTAAACACATGGCAGATTAACAACTGAGTCAAAACCTGAAGGAAAAGATAGAAGAATCTGAGAAACTTGCCAAAGATAATGCATTTCAGAAGCATGAGATGGAATCTATCATGATGAGAATTATTAAGGAAATTGAGGATAGGAAGAAGAATGAAGAAAACCTCACCCAATCCCTAAAAGAGAAATCTGAAGAATGTTGTTGAATTACTAATGGATTCATGCAGATGGAACTAGAGTTAGAACAAACCAAACACAATGAGGAAGAAATTGAAAACCACATTGTTGATCTCATAGATGAACTTGCTACAACAAATGAATTCAAGGAGAAGTTCAAAATTATCTCAACCAAGCTTGATGAACTGTTTAAAAGTTAGAGGACTGATGGTGACAAGTGAGGTCTTAGATATGAGGAAGGAGAAAGTTCCAGACTTGGACAAAATAAATTTGGACAAAGAATTTTTAGACAAGGAAATCAGATCAACAACATTGGAAGGTATCCGGTAAGACAAACTAATGCTCAAAATTTTAATGGTATCTATTATATTTGCTATAAATTTGTTCATATGGCAGGTCAATTCAAAAGTAGAATGAGTTCAAATAGTCCATCATTCTCCAGTCAATGCTTTAATTGTAACAAGTATGGTCACAATTCTAATGAATGCAAAAATGTGTTGAACAACTTATATGGAGATGTTAGATGTTATACATGTAATATATTTTTCCATATTTCTAACCAATTCAAATCAAGAGAAAGGAAATGGAACAACTAGTCTAGACAAAGACATGTGGTGTGGTACAACTAAAATAAAAATAGTCATATTGCTAGATTTTGTAGAAGAGGCCTGGTAAATCAGAGAAGAAGAATGAAAAATGATGAAAAAGGAAAAGGGAAAGTCACTACATATCATATCAGGAAGTAGATCAAGAAGACATGGGTGAAAAAGAGTCCTTTTGTTGCAGGAAATGAGCAAACACTAGAATCAAATTTTGGTAATTCCTCTAGGAATTAGGTTAAGTCCTCTATCCTAGGGGGAACTATCAAGAAAATCCTTCAAAACCCCCTACAAGTGATCATCACCGAAATGTGGATAATTTTAGTGATTGGATTATTGATCTACTAATGTTTTTGAACAATTGGAGAAAGTATCTATGTAGAATTGAAGGTCCACAAAATAATTAACTCTTATAGTATATGGGAATAGGGGATCTAGATGAGACAGAGAAAAAGCATTTATTGTGACAAAAGGTTAGGTGTGTGAATGATAAAAAGTTACTTCTATCCTTTATTTGTTACTTTGCATTTTGAGAAGAGGTTTGAAGAGCTCTGGAGTGAAATCTGGTGAAATTTGGTGAGAATTCAAGTGTGAAGGTGATTCGAAGTTCAAACCCTAATCCAATAAAAAGGTATTTTTTAGGAAATCTTCCAAACCTATGAATTTGTGAAAATGGCTACTCCATTGGTAGTTGAAGTCAAAGATAGACCTGATCTGAAATTTAAATGGAATCCTTTCAAGTCTTTTGAGACTAAAACCTTAGGAGTATTTTCATCTATTCTATACTCTATTTTGCACATTGAGGATATTAGGGCATACACTCATTCTAATATTGAAGAGTTAGGAAGCTTGTAGTTGCTAAATTTGTATTCCAATCACATTGTTGGGGAATATTTTTCTATTGAGCTCTAATTCAAAACCCTAGAAGAGAAGAAATTCATGAAAATTGTGATATTTCCCATGTTTGATGAAAGTGAATGGGTCTAGGACATCTTGAGTTGAGTTCATGTAGAATTCATGTGGTTAAATCAACCCTTCAAGATTACAAAAGAGGCTATAATTGTTGTTACATGATTTAATTCCTCTAGTGGATTGTCAATTCTGAAGTCTATGAAGAATCAAATAGTAACTGATGCAACTGGTTCTATATATGATAAAAAGAGCAATAAAAATTGATGACATCATTGATGTGTGTGTGAAATTTGCTTCAATGGTTATGTGATATAAGATATATCACTCCAATAGAGAAAATTTGTATCTCATATAGCCATATATGTAGCCTGTCAAATGGTAAAAGAGAATGTTGAATATGATTTGTGTGAATTGCTTGGAGGTCAGGTTATGGAAAATCTTCAAAAGATAAAGAAAGACAAGAAAAATTCTTTTAAATATGATAATTTTTGTTCTATATATTCTTTTATTTCATGGATGAAGTTTTGGGTGTTGTGAAAGTGCATTGGTAAAGCAACAATCCTATTGTTGTTCAGATTAGAGACATGCTATTAAGCCTTGGTTATATGCAAACTAGGGAAACTGTAATTTGGGGATATTTCAATAACTTTAAGAATGTAATTCAAGCCAAGGAAAGAATTCCCACTTATATTGTGGAGAAATATAAGGATACAATATTTTTTATGGTGGATATTGATCAATTCTTAATGGAAGCAGTAGAACCTAGAAATGTTTGGATTATGCCTATGTGATATGAAGTTGAGGAGAGTATTTTGGAGCTATATGCTCAACATCTATTGAGTAAGCCTATGGATTCATTAGAAGAAAGGTTTGGAATATATGTAGAGAAAATCATGCAAGTCCATGAGCAATTGAAGAAACCAATGATAGTCAAACAAGTGAAAAAAGAAGTGGAAGTATTTGAAGAAAGCATGGGCATACCTACAGAAGCCCTCAGAGAAGCAAGAAGGAAAAGAGATCAAGATAAAAATGAAAAAGGGAAAGAGCCTGCTAAATCTAAATCTAGTAGTCCAGTAGTATCCTCTGCCCAAACTAGATCAACAAGGAGCTCTGCACCCCTATCTAGCCATGCAAAGAAGTCTTCCCCTATAAAAGCACAAGATAAGGCTTCCAAAAAGAGAAAGAAGGACAAGAGCACAAAAGTCTATGAAGTTGTTTCAAAAGATGAAGAGATAGAATATGACAAAGAAGTTAGGGAAATAAAAGCTTCAACAACAGTCAAGCCCTTTGGTGATAAGGAGAAAGCTAAGAACAATATGAAGTCTGGTAAACCTGGTATGACAGTAGAGGAAGTTGAAAGAGGTATATTTGAGGATGGAAATCTTAATCCTTTGTCTAAATTTTATGGTTCTTTTGACACTGCTGGTAAAAGAGTCCTTGAAGAAGCTATAGTACAATACTTGAACAATTTTATTATGACACTCATTGAGATAATGGCACAATTTCCTAAAGAATTATATGACATTTTGGAAATGAGAAGAGTTAATGCTAGAACTAAAGAAGAATAGTTGAGAGAATGAGTTCTTACAAATCTAAGTGTGGTAATGCCTGTAGAGGAGATCAAAGAAATCCTAAAAGAAGCAAAAAGGGAGTTCAAAATAAATTCAAAGATAAACAAGCTTATGTTGGGTAAAATTAAAGAAGTGGAAAAGAAAAATGAGAGTAATTTTAGGAGAGTTCTATTGAAGAACAAAATTGATGTTGTTTCAAAAGAGGATCATGTAGAAGATACTTCATCTGGTCTAGTAAATGAAGAGGTTATAGTTGAGGACACTCAAATTCCTCCCAAGGTGAATGATTTAGAAGAACCTATGGAGATAAAAGCCCCTAAAATTTTATCTATTGAAGAGAAGGTGATACTAATTGAAGTTAAAGTTATAAATGACAAGCAAAATTCTATGGCTGAGGAAACAATGCTTGAGGAAGAGAAGGTTGAAGTTAAGGGAGTTGTAGTAGAAGAAAGAGACATTGCAAAGGTAGTGATGAAGTTTCTAAAAGAGAAAAATGAAGAATTTGATTTTGAATTGGGAGATGCCCCTATTCATTTGTCTACTCTATCTCCAATCCAAAAAATGGTCACATCATTTGCACAACCTCAGGCTAGTGAAGAAATTCCGAAGTCTCACATTGAGGATAGTGAGTTATTGAATCTTGCATCGAATATTTTGGAGAAGATCATGCCTACACATGTTAAAGATCCATCTGGTTCCTCCTCTACTGAGTTGAAGAAATTTATAAATTCGGTAAGTACTCATTTTGAGTCACTTGAGAAGTTAGCTCTGGTCAAAGTGCAGAAGGAGTTTGATGCTAGGAAGTTCAATAAGTTGAAAGGATTGATAGCTAATGATAAAAAATTTTTAGCCACCTATGTGAAAAATGTTCAATGTGCCTTATCAAAAGATGGAAAGATTCACAAATTGTGTTTGTCTTTGTCCAAACTTACTAAGGAAAATGAGATGAAGGCTTAGGATTATGAAAAGGAGTTAGTACTTATTTCTAATGCTTTTGATCTTCTAACTATTTCTATTGGTGAACAAGAAGGTCAAGTTATATACTTAATTGAAAAAATAAAGAACTTGAAGCATGCGAATGACAAAGTTGTGGAAAGAGCTGCTGAACTTAGAGGACTAATTGGTCCAAAAATGGAGATCACGTTGAATGCATTGAAAGAAGCACAAGATGCTATGGTAGTTAGTGAACCAATGATCCTTGAATATATAGAAATGCAATTCTATTTAATCTATGGTCACATAAATATTCTAGAAAGCCTCATGAAGTGTTGGGACACAACTCTGAACCTGTTATAGACAAATTTTGTAGATATTTTTAAGTTTACATAAGTCTTTTGAAACAAGCTTATACATATGCAGTTTTGAAGGATTTTGTAGAAGTTTGGTATACGGATTCCCCATATTTTCCATTGATGTCAAAGGGGGAGAATATATTAGTGAAAAATGCATATTCATGTAAGGGGGGGTTGTAGTTTTGAGCTATGGATAAAGATATTTTTGAAGTATTGGTTGGCAATGTATTTTTTTTGGTACTAATCCGACACTTAGTCATTTTTCACTAAATGTTGCCATCAATGCCAAAGGGGGAGATTGTTGGCAAGAAACACTACAAATGTTTTCAATTCTTGTCATTGATAGCAACCCTTGTCAACTAGCAGATCTATATGTCATCATTTACTCATACCAGCAGATGGATTGAAGATCAATGGTTATCTATTTGGGTAGAACAGAGCATCCAATAGTTTTGTTTTCTCAAATTCATATACAATTTTTTTGTTAATATTTTGTGTTGTGGATCTCAAGGAGTATTATTTGATGCATAATATGTGTTATCCATAAATATTGGTGACTTGTATCAATTTGGGTGGAAGTTAGAAGGTCTAGTAAACCAATGTTTTGTTTATTAGTGTATGAAGGTTGACTCAGTGAATACAATGTGTCGCAGATATTTGAGGAGTTATTGGTGAAGTGTTTTTGTGTTCTTACATTTTGTTTTGGGTCCTGATTATGGTATAGTCGACTCTTGTAGATGCACATTGATGATAATGAATGATCTAAGCTGACAGTTTGTGAATATTTCTTATTTTGTTGAAGCCAACTTGTAGTGATTGAATTCTTGGTAGCAGATATATATATATGTGATTGATTATATCATTTTGGTATGTGTTCGATGTGAGTTGATGTATGTTTCAAAATTTAAAAGGTCAATAGAGTTATTATGCATAGTTTCACTTGTGCATTAAGTATTCTTGTGAAGCGAATTGAAGTAGAGCAAAGTGAAGTGCAAAATCAGACAGAAGGTCCTAAATTTGATCATTGAGCCTAACTGGAACTATAATCAAAAATTTGTAGATGCTACTCTATTAGTTCAAATCCTTGGGGGTATTCCAAGATTTTTTAAGGTAGTAATCCTTTCTGATTTTGAGCAGTGAGCTATAGGAAGTGCACCTGAATGCAAGTGCATTCCCATTTGTAATCCTTTCTTTTGATTATACTCAGAACTATATTGTTGATTAACATCCACTGTGGTTTTTCCCCTAATAAGGTTTCCACGTAAAAAAATCCTTGAGTTATGGTGTTGTGGTTATTTGTCTTATGTGCATGCATCTTTATTTTGATTAAATGTTATCAACACTTTAATGATCACATTAATAGAGCTAAAATTTGCAACACTGGTTCACCCCCCCTCTCAATGTTGCTTGATTCCAACATTTCATCATGATGGATTTTGCAGAAGAGAAGCCTGCATCCCTAGATCCACATTCTCGTAAACTACCCAAACAAGCTTCAAATGTTTTACAAAGATAAATGTCATGATTTTCTAAGGGTGTATAAATTTATCTAACAATGAATTTTTAGGATTTAATTGGCATTCATTTGTTTAATTTTTCAATGCACTTGTTGCACTCTTTGTGTGCAAGATTTATGGAACCTACTGGGGAGCCATCAGGATAGCTAGAGGGAAAAGTTGACAAAGGAAAGAAACCTGTGAGAACCCCTAGGGTAAAAGAGGAGAAAGAGCAGATGAAGTACTAGTTTCAGGAGGTGGAATGCAAAATAATGTAAGGCACCTTGAAAATATAGAACAATTGTTAGTGGAGTAAAAATGGTATTTGATTTCTTCATTTGATTATGAAAAAAATACTCAAAATAGTTGCAAGTTGGAAAACAAAGTGGATTTTCAGTTATTCCATTATGTACATTCAAAGCTAGGTGGTGGAGAGTATGGGGAAAAATTGCAGGAGGGAAATACATAAAACTAGTGAAAATTTATGTTGGTTGGAAGGATTCATATCACCCACTATATTCTAACCTAAAACTTTACAAAAAAATATGCATATAATTAATACCTCCTATTATTTAGATAGCAAGAATGTAATGTAAGGCACCTTCAAAATTTATAACTATTACTTAGAGTAAAATTGTGATTGAATTTCTTCATATGATTGAAAAATAAATGCACAAAATAATTGCATGTTGTATAAAAAATGTGGGCTGTCTATTATTTTATTCTTCATGTTCAAAGCTAAAGGGTGTATAGCATAGGGAGGAGTTGCGGGTGCAAGATACACAAAAATAACCAAATTGAGATAAGGGGTGAAAAACCAACTGGATTGTTACATGTAAAGGGTTTCACGACAATTTTTGTGTTGCAAATTATATAACTCCTAGTGTTTTCAAACCTCCAATTATACATAGATAGTATGATTGTAATGAAGACCTTTTGTTATTTAGAAAATACAAATGTAATGAAAGGAACAGTCAAAATTTATAAAAATTCTTAGGTATACTAAAAATTAAGTTTTAATTTCTATTGATGGGTGTTTTTGCACTTCTCAACACAGGAAACACATAAGTGCACTACCTCTCTTGAAAGACAACTTCCTACAAACAAGTTGCAGAAAATTATCTCAAGGTCTCTCAGGTGTTAGGTGATGACTTGAAAAAACAAATTAGTGGATTGATGTGATTTGTTGGTAATCATAGGGGGCATGGACAATTGTTAGGTTGGAAGGAGATTGGATCTTCGAATGGAGTTTCTTAGATTCTAAGAGTGATGTGTAATTGCTGCAAGTTCAAAACAATAGTCTAAAAATCCACACACAACATCAGATTTGGCTTTACAATGATGTTGAAAATTTTCCTAAACTACTATTTCAAAGAAAGGTCAAAAGGGAAAAGGGAGGTAAGAGTTCCTAGACATGAAACTACTAATGAATAGTGACAATAGAGGATGATACAGTGGAGAGCCTTCTTATAATTGAGTTCCACTTAACCAAATAAGATACAATCTCATGAAACTAGTGCTATATTCTAATGTCTACATATTTTCAATTGTTCATTCACCAAAAAGAATGAATAAAAGATGAATTTTAAGTGTAGTAATGAATGAGTGTTTAGTCTAGCATTACACTACTATCTATCATCAATAACCAACAAAAATCATGAACATGGAAAGCATCAACATAATATAATTCTTCAAAATCAATGGACAACATCAAATAAGCTACTAAAACTACTTGGAAACAATTAGAAAAAAAAGCTATAACTCTCCAAATCTATCAAATATGAGGAGATGAATCATGCAACATCAGAGAAACACAAGAATCCACCAAAAGAAATGAAATACTATTAAAATTTATGTAGCATGTATTTACAACAACTCAAATATCTCCTTGAAAATGAGAGGAGACCCCCTATTTATAGTTTTCCAAAAGTGAAATGAATGGCCAAGATTTACTCTCATTGTGTGGCCTAGATTCAAATTATATTAGGGTTTCACCTATCCCAAAAATTTACTAATACAAAATACAATTTTGTCTTTTTCCCTATTTCGTTCTATAGTGTCTTGATATTGTAGAAGTTTTGTCTTTTAGTGGCTACCTTCTTGTCTTAGCTTATATTGTCAGGAACTCATCATCTATTACTAGCTTTCCCTCATTCTTCTAAAGAGTGGCATATTCTACAAATTTTCCAATCAGTGTTTGAAGCTTATTCCACTCCATGATGTCAAATTTAAGTACTTGGAAGGTTAGCTTCTTAGACTTGCTAGTGATCAACTCCCAATTCTTTGTGCATTTGGGTGTGGCCTTGATCACCTATCTTGATTGGACGAAGGCCCTAGCAGCAAAATCTATGAATTTTGGTGTTAGTAAATTTGCTACCCCTTGCTCCATCTTCTTGTGGAAGTATGGCCTGATCTTCTTTAGGTCCAATTATATAGTAGTCATGTCATTAGCTTTAGGTACTCCTCGATATCTATCCTATGCTCTTTGACCCATTCAAGGTCAAGCTCAACTTCATGCAATAGTCTTTCTAGGATGTCTCTCCTATGATCTAGGCCCATCTTCCATGTTTCCACCAGCCAATGATCATCCTTCACAAGGGATAGCTCTTTCTCCCATGTCTTTTCAGGCATCTTGAGGATGACATTGAGCTTAGGATAGGTAATCTTGTATAGATGGGTGACAAATTTTCTTCATGCCTTCCAACTACATCTGGACATCCCAGAACTTATTGTTTGTTTATAAAGCATGGCTTATGCCCATATCACCATAATAGAGCACTCTTTGAAACCAATCTATAGTATCCTTGGTCTAATTCTTCATCTTCTCCATCTTGGAGAGTTCTTCTTGGGAGAGGAGAGATGGCACAAAGGATGTGGTTGGAGATTCTTCCTATAGAGATGTCCATTATTGAATATATGCACTAAGGTCTACCACCTATTCCTTCAATTCCTCCTTAGAGGATTGATCCTTATTCATCTACTCCACTATCATGGCCACTAATCCTTGGAATTCATCAATTTTTTTCTCTCTAGAAGTAGTACCCAAGTTGATGGTCAAGATGTTGTAGCTAACCCCCTCTCCTTTGTTTGTTACTAGGATGTCTATCTTGAACCTTGGTTTTAGTTTTTGGTTGCTCACTTGATGTTGGTTTAATTGAGGTTGATGGTAGTGTGTAAGGTTTAATATATGAGAATGAATGAAATGATATGTCATTGTTAGGGTGGATTTTCTTATACTTCTCTAATTTTACACAATAATGGAAGGTTTTAGGATTAGCATATAATGTAACCTCCTTTCCTTTGTGAGTAAACTTTAGGCACTAGTGAAATGTTGAAGGAACTGCTTGTAAAGCATGAATCCTAGGGCATCCTAGAAGAAGGTTATATGGTAGCTCAAGTTCAAGTACCTCACATGTTGTTTCTATGGTTGTTGGTCCTCTCTGTATAGGACACCTAATGGTTCCTTCTGAATTCCTTTCAAGGTTGTCATAGGCCCTTATAGTAATGATTTTTCCCTTGTCTTTTGCATTGTCTAAATACCCCAACTGTTTAACAAATTTTAAGGTACAGATTTTTAGACCTACACCATAATCTACGAATACCTTTTTGACCATGTGTTTTTGGACACTAACCTCTATATGGAGGGCTTGGTTAAGGAATGGATAATGTGGAAATTCTTTCTCAGAAAAGACTAAATGATGATTGGCCATGATCTTGCCAACCATTGATTGAAACTGATTATGATTGAGGTTGTTAGAGACTAATGCTTCCAATGATTTCTCTAGAATTTCCCTATGTGCAGGTGAAAATTTCAGCAACTCTAGGATTGAGATCAAAGTGGGAGTCTTCTTCAACTGTTTCATAGTACTATAGTCATTTGATGACTTAGATGTGGGTTTAGGTGGGGCTCCTTGTATTTTTACTTTCCCTCGACAGCTACTTATGTTACATTTGAGGTCCCTACCTTGTATTGCTAACACATTGACTCTCATGTAATTTTCTTGGGAGAGGGTACCTATTAGAAACCAAGATCATACATGAAAACCAAAAGGCCTTCCACATAAGAGAAAAATAGAAAAAGAAAAGCTATTGCAAAAATATGTGCAAATAATATTATTTAAGAATTCTTAATCACATGAGAATGATTTTCTTTATAAAAGAAAAGTATGCATAACACTAATCTTATCTTGAGCAACAAGATAAGGATGAGAATAATTAACCTAGGAATTTAAATATTACCTAAGTAAAGTTATGCAAGTGTAATTAAATATTAATTACACTAACACCCCCCATAATTACAACTTAGGGAGACTAACAAAGCATGCACCTAAATGCTAGGATGAATGCAAGAAAACATGAATGGGTCCTGACAACAAGGCTTGATCAAGTACCCATGTACAAATGAAATAATGAAGTAGAGAAGGAAAACCCAGTTGGACAAAACCACCCTACAATGAGATGACTACTGCAAAGAAGCACTAGAACCACAATCTGACAAGAAAGGAAAGATACTTTTGTTTGTAAGAACCAAATGAGAGTCATTGAAGGACTCAAGTGGAATCATAATAATGCAGCAATAGAACCGATGCCATGGAACACTGGAAAACTCACAAACTAGAACCTTGGAATCTATGAAGCAATAGTAGATGAAATGATGACAAAATCTAGAAATTGTGTATCTCAATGTTGATGCCAAATTGAGACTAAAAATATTCAATGGTAACAAGTACCATAAAGACTCTAGAACATTAACCATAAAAACAAGGCCCTCAAGTTGAGATGGATCTGAACCAATGCAGATCAATAACCATAAAATCTCAATCTAAAGTGTGAATTGATATGAATCTGATATGTGTCAAGCAAGAGCAAGATGTGGCCAAAAGAAACTAAGAAACTAGATAAACTCATGTGAGTTTCCATCAAAACAAGATGGAGATCAAAGTGCATGCACAGTCTAATCAGATTATTATGCAAGAAACCCCCTTGATGGAACTTTATATTAGCTCATTTATTACAATAACCCAATGACTATAAAAGGAGAGAATGCTAAACATGCATAAATAGAAAATAAAAATAGACCTCAGATTTGTGTAGAGAACTAAACCATCTTTCCAACACTGCAAGAATGGTGAAAAATGGATAAGCGAGTCAAAGGATATGTCTCCTGGAGTAAAAACAACATGCGAATTCCAAGGCTGAAAAAAGCATCAAAAAAAGAAAAACCAAAAAATAAAGCCTCCACAATTGCAAAGTTTGTCAAACTAGATTTCCGATGATATCTTGTTTATAATAAAAATGATTTTGTTTTCCCAATTTATACCAAAAAGAAAAAAAGCCCTGTAAAAGGGCACTTCCAGCACTAAATAGGGGCAAAAATAAAGCACCCCCAGATTCAGCTCCTGGTTTTCCATATGACCCTGCATCGGGCCAAGAGAAAAAATAATATGGCGGTAAGGGTAGGAGTGGAGCCCCTAGTCCAGAATAGGACCCCAGTGGGGGCTTGTGTCCAGCAAGGGGTAGAGCCTGGCTCTCAAACCCATAACGTGACCACCACCAAACACTTAGGGGCCCGTGGGGGCTAGTAAAACTGGAGCGGTGGGTGATGGAGTGGCAGGTGCCCGAAGGAGGACTGGTGGCTGCCACCTGAACTAGTGGCAGGATCCTTATAAATGGGTAGTGTCAAATTTTAAACGTGATTTTTGACTTTTTTAATTTAATTTTTTTTTTGAAATTTGAACCTCGTAAAGTGTGCCCTAGGGCTGTATGGCCTTGGGGCAAATTTTTTTCCCTCTCCAAATGACTATGTCCAAAATGGACAAACTTTATATGAAAATAGGGGTGTTTGGGCACTATGAATTGAACAACGAGGTCTGTTTTGGCCCAAAAAGACCAAAAAATTAGGTGACCCCCAAATCTCGCAAAAAAATCACCGAACTTGAAACCCTCACATATTTCTTCAACAATGACCAAAATCAATGAAATAAAAGTCATTTTTGACCTTTTCCAGTGCTCTGAATCCAATGGAAAACCCCAATCTGATCCAAGACACTACATAAATATGCTCAAGGAATGAAACCCTTAAGGAACCCTGAACGTGCTTTGTAATGTATTTCTCCAAAAAAGCTAAGAAGGGACTGCAAATTGAGGCTCTAATACCATGTTAGAAACCAAGATCAGACATGCAAACCAAAAGGCCTTCGACATAAGAGAAAATTAGAAAAAGCAAAGCTATTACAAAAATATGTGCAAATAATATTATTTAGGAATTCTTAATTACATGAGAATGATTTGCTTTATAAAAGAAAAGTATGCATAACCCTAATCTTATCTTAAGCAACAAGATAGCTCAACAAGATAAGGATGAGAATAATTAACCTAGGAATTAAAATATTACATAAGTAAAGTTATGCAAGTGCAATTAAATATTAATTACACTAACAGTACCTAGTTTGGTGTCACCATAGGTGTAGTTAGCACTATGATAATCTTGGTCTTTCCCTTTGTCATTCTTCCTAGCATGGTTCAAAATTGGGTTGGTGTAAATATGGAGGTCTTTTTTTCTAGGATTATGTTCAATATCCACTTCTCCCTTGTCGATCAAGTCTTGTATTATGTGCTTGAGTCTCATGTAGTTATTTGTTGTATGTCCTTTGATTTTATGGAACTTGCATAAGTCCTTCTCATGGTACCATGGTGTTTTGAATCTTGGATTCTAATAGTTTGGGTGATCATAGACCTTGATAAAGTTTTTTTGCACTAGTTTGTGCAAGATTGTCTCAAGGGGTTCTCCTAATGCCATGAAAATTGTCAGTTGATCATATTTCCTTTGTTTGCCTCCTTGATTTTTATATTGGTTGACCAATTGATTTTTTTGGGGATAGCTTAGTTGATTTTCTTATGCATTATTGGGATCATAGCTCATTTGTGCAACTTGAGGTTTGTTTTAAGGTACATTGGGATTTTGTATATTCCATACTACTCTAGCATCAACTAGTCCATCATTTGTAACATTTTTTTTCTTGGACAAAATCTTAGGTTTCTCATTAGAATTAGAAGAATTTTCCCTTGGGTTGTTTAGCTTAATCACTCCTCTTTCTATGAGATCCCTTTCTATGTTTAGTCCTTTCTCAATGGTTTCTTTGAAGTTCATGGTACACAACATAGTGAGTTGATAATTGATCTCTTCTTGGACATTAGAAACAAATATATCTACTAGTTCTTTGTTAGGAATATGCCACTTGCACCTACTAGCTTTATGTCTCTATTTTTATAGGTAGGAGGTAAAGGATTCTCCTTGCCTTTGTTTAATCTTGTAGAGCTCAGTGATGGTGACATATTTTTCTATATTGAATGAGAAGTGGTTTATAAAATTTCTAGTCTGTTCATCAAAACTTTTAATTCCTAGTGGTAGATGAGAGAACCATTCCATAGCGTGACTAATAAGATTATGTTGAAAGAGCCTCATTAGGTAGGAATTTTTTTTTTCACTTCCATGTATGATACTAAGAAATCTTGTGTGTGTTCTATTATATCTCTTTTTCCTTTGTAATATTCAATCTTTGACATTTCAAAGTTTTTTGGAAAGGGGATCATAGTAATGGAACAATCAAAAGGAAATGGACATATATCTTGAAGGGTATAAGTCTTCTTTAGTTTTCTTATGTGTGTGTATAATATTATTTGATTCATTTCTTTTAGTTGCATGTCAACCTCTATTTTTGGTACACTTGTTTATAGATCCTTGTATAGTAACCTTGTTGTCCTACCATGTTTTGGTCATAGGTTGGGTATTGTGGGGGTACGTGACCTTGGTAACAATGTTGGGTGGAAGGAGGGTTAAATCCTTGTTGTTTGAAAGGAGAGTTAAGCCCTTGTTGTGTGAAAGGAGGGTTAGTTCCTTATTGAATGTAAGGAGGGTTAGCTCCTTGTTGAACATAAGGAGGGTTAGCTCCTTGTTGTACATAAGGAGGGTTAGTTCCTTGTTGGAAATAAGGAGGGTTAGCTCCTTGATGATTGTAAGGATGGTTAGGTCATTGTTGTTGTTAAGGAGGGGTAGCTTGATAGTACATTGGCAATACATCCTATTGTTGGGAAAAACTATACTGAAGGTTACCCTATTGGTGCATTGGTGGGATACCTTGGTGATGGGATAAAATGTATTGAAGGTTACCTTGTTGATGGAATGAATTGTGAAGGGTACCATGTGGCATACCTTGTTGTTGGGATGAATTTTTTTGAAGGTTACTTGGCTAATGCATTGGTGGTACACCTTGTTGATGGTATTAATTTGGAAGGGGACAATGTGTCCAACCTTTTTTGTGGATTTTGATTTGGAAGGGGACTATGTGACCCACCTTGTTGTTGGTAATAATTTGGAAGGGAGCCATGTGACCCACCTTGTTGCATATTTTGATTTGGAAAGGGACCATATGACCCACCTTGTGGATTTTGATTTGGAAGGGGACCATGTGACCCACCTTGTTGCATATTTTGATTTGGAAAGAGAACATGTGACCCACCTTGTTGTTGGTATTGTTGTGGAAATTGCCTTTAATGATTTTGTACATTTTGGGAAGGTTCAATATGTGAAGTGTTTTGGGGCATGTATTGTCTTGTTGGTGGGTTGTTACCTTATGCCATGTATTAAGATGGACATCCTTGATATTTTTGGGCCACTGCCACTTGTTATATTTGGGACAGTTTCCTAAACAAATTTTTATCCATCGATTGATCATTTCCTTGTGACAATATTGGTGGAATGTTTGAAATTTCCACTAGCTTGGGTATTGTTGGCCTCCTACAATGATTTCATAACTCAAACTTTACAACCATGATTTAGATATTGGACATCTAACCTGAATAGCTACTTTAATCATCATGAAGGTGCATTTAACTTGTCAACCCAAGGACGTGAAGTTGAAATGGGCTAGCACAATATGTGCACTAGGAACTCTTAAGTATCCATTCCTAATCTACAGCTAAGAAACACCCAATACTAGAAGTAAATTGCTTGAAAGGAAATAAAGAAATGTTGAAAATCAACCAACAACTATGTTGAACTAAAATGCATAATAGGAATAAAAGATTTGAGCAACAAACAAGAAACTACTTTGTCTGCTTTGGCTGTAGGAACATACACATAATGGACTTCTAGTGGTTGCAAGAACACTCAGTGCCATATTTATAACTAAGTACTAAACAAAAAGTAATACTAAACTAATGCTAAACTAATAAAATGGATTACTCACTAAGTGAGCCCCCTTGGATAAGCATCCTCTAGACTAACAATAACTCAAATGCTCAAACTCATAACATTATTTCATTCACTGTAAATCATGTATACAAAGAGTAATGTATCAAAATTGGAGTACAATATCAAATCGTGCAACCTCTCCCTCTCATTCACTAATAAACTAACTAACTAGGAGGAAGGAGCATCAAATTATTATTTATGATAATAGAAAAAGAAGGCAATCAACTCCATGAATGGGAGGATTCCAATTAGGGAAAATAGGGAAAGTGGAGTGATGGTAGTTATGCATGCATGGAATCCAATCAGACATGCAAGTCAGACATAGACTTAGCACAACAGTAACTCCATTCCATGATTTATCATTAAAGTCCACTACAACAAGGTGGTTAAGCTTAGTTGCATGGAGAATCTTCTATCACTGGTCTTCTTTGACTTGGAGTGATTCCTTTGTTGGGCATTTATGCTGTATGCTCAGCTGGTGGTGTCTTCCTCACCTTACGACATTAAATTTGCATGGCAAGGTTAGTACACATAATAACTACACATCTATAACCACCTTAAGAAACATTTAATAACCACATGCAAAATCAATATAGACAGTTCACATATTATGCCAAATATCATAAAAGCTTGTAGAGATAGGATAATATCAAATGTCAATGGTTTGATGGAAATGTTATGCCAATACCAACACTTAAGCATTAAATTACATGACATCCATGAGTAAATAGACTATAGATTCTCCCCAAAACTAGACCAAAAACTAGGCTTATCACTCCCCCCAACCTAACATTTTGTTGGTCCTCCAGCAGGGGAAGAGTTGCTCTTCTGCTTGGTCAAAACTCTAAAATTTACAACTGAGAGTTGTCTGACATCAGCAACTATAGTACATGAATCAAGATCCAAATATAATCCTCCCATTATGTCAAACCTATCCCATATCTACCTCTTTGTAGCAATGTCATCCTAGTAGAATCTAAAATTTGGCATGGGCCACATCAGCATAGGTGGCTAAAAATTCAGGGGAAGCCAAGACTATCCCTGAGTTCTCCCAATCTGAATATGCCTCTTGATTCTTTCTTAATGTTGCAGCATAATTGTGGATGGAATGGGGCTCATCCTACTTTAGCTCATCATTCAAACTATTCCATCTCTATGATAGGTATCTCCTCATGGTTTCCTCTTTTTTTGTTGTCTTTATCTCATACTCAATGTAAAATGCCTCAATCCAAGGCATAATCATGTTGCCATAACTCGGTCTGAGCAACATTCTATGCCATTCTCTATAAATATCCCTTGGATTGCTTGACTTGGCCCTAATAGGTAGAGGGATATCAGTTTCCAATTGTTTATAAGCACCATGTTGTTGTCCCCAACTAATCTCATTTTGCACCCAAGACATGAACACTCTCAATTGAACATCCCCAACATACAGTATTGGATTCCAATCATGGTCTTTTGTGACAACATAATTATGTAAATAAAATTCACATATTAAATTCTTCATTTCAGAGGAGGAAATCCTATAAGCAGTGAAAAATTCCATAGGGGTATCAATAGATGGATTCAAACTCGAGGCAAGTCTTGACATCTTAAAAGAGAGATATTTCTCTTTCAGGAGTAGAGCATAGACCCTTGGAGGATCTCTACATTCTAGAATCTTTGGCATCAGAGCTGCCATATCATCTACCCTTTGCTCTAAGGTGGCAATTTCTACATCTTTATCCTCAATTTCTTCATCCTTCCTTTGAATTTCCTCCTTCAATTTCCATTTTTCCTTTTTCCATTCTTCCTCCCTTCTTTTCATTTCTCTACATAAATTGAAAATTGTTGCATGTACTATAAAATTAGGAGGATTATGAATGCTTACCAATCATTTTGTTGATGATGACTACTCATATGGCACTATTTTCATAGGCTCAAGTTGTCTGATTATATTTGGCTATAAGGGTGATGTTTCTTCTTCCTTTTCTTTCAGGGACTCTTGTTCTAGTTTTGGTTGTTGTTACATGACTTCATGTTGTAGGACCTCTTGCTCATACTACAGGAAGTCATGATTTCTTTCCAATTCTTCTACAATGTTATCAAGATCGACTAGTGTTAAATTTGTTGCTCTCTTAAATATGTCTTCTCCTTCTTCAACATTATCCTACTCTATTGGAGCTTTAGGGTCCTCCTGTGAGGTCTTACCAAGTTTAGAGCTTTCTTGCAAAGGTGTACCAATCGCAAGCTTGGTTGGTCTTGATTTCTTGGGAGGTCTCTCATGTCTTCCTGTAGCTGCAAGATGAATAGTATCAACTTTCCTCTTCTTAGAACTTGGCACTTTTCCTTCTATAAAATGTGTTTTAGCCTTCCTTTTTCTCATTTCTACCTCTCTCTATTGTGCCCTACTATTCATGAGGGTTTTAAGTGGAACTTCATCATTAGAATCTGAGGAAGAGATTTCTTTTTCTAAGTGCTCTATTTTAGAAGAACTAATTTCTATGGTTTACTCTGCTATAGGAGGATTCATGCTAGAGCCAACACTAGAGGTTGAAGCACTATAAATGGCTTCAGCCATCCTCACTCTCTTACTAGACCTATGAGATTGAGGTATATCCCTAGTTGGAAAATGCTCAACATTGAAAAACTCTTCCTAGGTCATTCTAGATACATCATGCAAAGACCTTTCAACCAACATTTTAATCAAGCAATGGTGGGAAAAAAAATTATCCCTACTTTTTTGGTTCTTGGCCGCCATGATTGAGAGAAGATTGTACAACACATTGGGCACATTCATCCTCCTTCCGTGCCTTATGTGATTTAAAAGATTGAAGTACACGAAATGAAAATTTGATTGGTGACCCTCCTAAATGATGTATTTGATAACATACACAACTATCTTCTTCCACAACTTGGGCAGAGACATTCTCTTTGCACCTTTTTTATCTATGCTCAATGGGGGGTTGTTTGGCTCTATGAATTTGGCCCTAGATGACCTAGCATCTTTGGAAGTAGGGTAATTTTCACCATCAATAGGTAACCCTATAACCTCTGAAATTCTTTCCATTATTGCCACAATTTATAAACCTTTTACTATGGATTTTCCTTCTAAAAATGTCTAGGAAAATTTGAGGGAAATTCCTTCATCAAAACCATCCAACTTCAAAAATTAATGTATCCATCCATAGTTTTGAAATTCGGCCAAGAATTGTGCATCTTGTAGTAAAATATCATGCACGGTGGGTTCATTTCGAATTAACCCATCTCCTATTGTCTACAATCAAACAAATTCTCTACAACTTATTTTCCTACAATTCCCCTTTTGAAAATCAAATGCACTTCCTTGTAGTGTATGCTAAATCTCAAGAATAACTCACTAAATTTCTAGTGCCAACATCGATTGAAATTCCTTTCTTTTTGCTTGCAACTCAAGATTACGATAGGGAAATAATGGCAAGAAAAGGAGTGATAAAGGGAAATTATGATAGGAAGAAATGGTGGCTATAGCTATTGTCACTTAAAACATGCAAGCCATCCTTCCTTGGATTTCAAATTGGCTCATTTTTAAAGTTCTAACATAGCCTAATCTGATTTGAAACATGGACAATACAATATTTGCATCATTTTTGTTCCCCTCCCCCAACCTAAATTTGGACATGTGTCCACACATGCAAGATGGGAGTGGTGATGTGATAAGGATTGATGGAATTTTATTTAAATTCCTATACTAACGTACATTGATTAAATGAACATACTTAAAAATGATTAAAGATAGCAATTAATGTGCACATACCTGAGTGTGTGGAAGATTTGTCACAAAGATCACAGATAAAGTAGCACTCGCCTTGTTGAAAAATAAATTGAGCAATAAATGAAGATGAGGTGGAATGAGGTGATGGAATGAAGAAATTGACTTCCACATAAGTGAAAGTATTTATTATGGAAAGTACATACCTCAATTAGGTTGAAGGAGGGACACTAGGTCCACTACCTTTGGCTACAAGAAGCTCTGAGTGCTAGGTGAATTGCTACAGGAATTCTTCTTTAGAAGCTAGATTGTGGTATAATTTTAGGTGATGACCATTGACAAGTAATTTGAATATGACAGGGTCAATGGTGGTGACCTAAATAGCTCCACGAGGAAAGACCTCAACAAATTCATACGGTTCTAGCCACCTTGTTTGCAATTTTCCTACATTGTCCTGGTATCTTGAATAATAGAGCAAGGCCCAATCTCCTAGTTTGAACTTATTGTCCTTGATAAATTTGTCATGCCACTTGATTCTTTGATTCTACACTACTTCTATATGTTGTAGGGTTGCTCTTCTTATCTCATCCAAGGCTTTTAGTTGTATGATTATTTCTCTCTGTGCTTCATAAATATCCATCCCTAAATTTACTATAGTTCACAAAGTCTTAAGTTCAAATTTGACTGGTTTTGATGAAGGAATTTCCCTATAGTTATTTTCTATGTTATCCTATAGGCCCAAACAACTTCTAGTAATCTATTTACCCAATCCTTTCTATGAATAGCTACTATTTTAGTCATAATGGCTTCAATTTCTCTATTGGTCACCTCAAGTTGGCCTCATACAATGATTTCATAACTTAGCCTTTATAGCCATGATTCAGAGATTGGAAATATAACCTAAATAGACTTTAATCATCATGAAGTTGCATTTAAATTTTCAACCTAGGGATGTTAACTTGAAATAGGCCAGCACAGTATGTGCACTAGGAACTCTTAAGTAGCCATTCATAATCTACAACTAAGAAACACACAATACTGGAAGTAAATTGCTTGAAAGGAAATAAAGAAAATGCTAAATATTAACCAACAACTTTTCTGAACTAAAATGCATAACATGAATAAAAGATCTAAGTACCAAAAATAAACTACTCTATCTGATTTGGTTATAGGAACAAACACAAAATGGACTTCTAGTGGCTATAAGAACAGTCGGTGCTAGATTTCTAACTAAGTACTAAACAACAAGTAATACTAAAGTAATGCTAAACTAATAAAACAAATTACTCACCAAGTGGCCCCCCTTGGATAAGTATCCTCTAGACTAACAAGAACTCAGATGCTTGAACTTGGAACTTTATTTCATTCACTCTAAATAATGTATACAGAGAGTAATGTATTGAAACTGGAGTACAATATCAAATTGTGCAACCTCTTCCTCTTGCTCACTAATCAACTGACTAACTAGGAGGAAGGAGCATCAGATTATTATTTATGCTAATAGCTAAACAAGATAGTCAACTCCTTGACTAGGAGGACACCAATAAGGGAAAACAAGGAAAGTGGAGTAATGGTGGTTACACATGCATGGAACCCAATTAGACATGCAAGTCAGATGTAGACTTAGCACAGTAGTAACACCTGTGTATGCTTTATCATTAAAGTACACTACAACAAGCTAGTTATGCTTGGCTGCATGGAGAATCTTCTACCACTTGTCTTATTTGACTTGGAGTGATTCCTTTGTTGGGAATTTATGGTGCATGCTTAGCTAGTGGTGTCTTCCTCAACTTAGCACATTAAATCTACATGGCAAGGTCAATACACATAATAACTACACATCTATAACCACGTTAAGAAAAATTCAATAAAAACATGCAAAATCAATATAGATAGTTCACATATTATGCAAAATATCATTAAAATGTGCAGAGATAGGATAATATCAAATGGAAATGGTTTGAGGGAAACATTATGCCAATACCAACACTTAAACATTAAATTTCATGACATCCATGAGCAAATAGACCATAGATTCTCCCCAAAACTAGACCAAAAACTAGGCTCATCAAGTATCTTTTACAAAACTAATTTATCCCCTAAGGGAATGAGATTAGGATCCTTAGGACCTTCCACATTAAAGTCTATAGGAAGCTTAGCACCACTTTGTGCTAATTTGATGAAGTATTTGGATCCTTTCCTAGGAGTTTTTCCATTACTTTAAGTATCTTGGGATTGTTGGAGTGTTGAAAGATTCTTCCTCATCCATTTCTTCATCAATATCCACTTCTTCCATGATCATGTTCTTGGGGTTTTGGTTTGATCTATCCATCACTTCTTTGTGTCCATGGATTACCTCCTCCTCACTAAGTGTTTGGTGTATTTTTGCCTTGAAAGTGGGTTCCTTTCGAGGAGTTACAAGGTCACTTGGTCTATATCCCCATGGGTCACTTACATCGTTTGTGGTGGTTTGTGGGGGTATGCTAGTGTTACTTTTATTGGCCTCCATGTTTTTTCTATGTTGCTATCTCATAATTGTCATAAAAAGCACTAAAATTTTGTGAAAATTTGGTGACTTCTAACTATGGAAAAATAGAAGGCTTTGTTTTTGGGTTTTTTTTTGTTTTAAGGAATTAAAATTGTGTTTATTTTTTGGATTTTTTGTTTTACAAGTGTTTTTGGGATCCAATATTTTCTATTTCCTTGTGGGAGGTGGCAATATGGGCCTTCTAATGACAAGATTTAATTTTCACTCTTGTGTTGTCTAGGATATTTGATGTGTTTTTCCAATGGGTTGGTGTTTCCTTTGTCTCTAATATGAAGCTCCTAAAACTACTAATAATATCTATTTATTCACCCTTAATTTGTGTGAAGTTTGGTTGTATGATAGGTGTTCTAAGGTTCAGTTGTTAAATTGGAGCAATCAGATGCCAAATCATCATAAGGTCAATGATGAAAGTTTTTTGATATGGTTTTTTAAGATTCTCAATACCTTAAGGTTTGAGAGATGTTTTGGGATGGCACTATTCTTTGAAATCAAAATGTTTGAAAGACTTGGATTGATATTTCACTTCTTTTTGTAGAGGATATGTTTCAAGAAATTTGCTTGAACTAGCCTTGAGGTTCAAGAAAATGTTGATATCTTAGATGTTTGAGTGAAGGAATGATCCAAGTTTTTTTTCTAAATTTTGAATTCTAAAATTAGTATGAGGTGTTGAATGATGGATTGATGTAAATTATGACACATTTTGGGATTCTAGTTGCTTCATTTCTCAAAAGGATTTGTAACCAATTTGGATCGGTTGTATAATTTTCATCAAAAAATAAAGCAAAAGTGGTAGGTTTGAAGCAAAAGTGGCTGAAAAAGTTCACTACGGCCATATTATGATCAAGTGCGACCAAATCAAAAAATAAAATATGGTAAAGTTTTTCAATAGTGACTTCTATTATCATTTTTTCTATTTGATTGTTTGTATAGGTAAGTGGACTTCTTAGGAAAAAGCGGCTAGTTCTTGGGTGATTGCATCCAAGAAAAATTGTTAATTGGAGAAAAACTAGGACTAAATACAATAGTTTTAGATCAAGTGTGTTCAATTTTCTCAAAAGTGACAAGTTTGTATTAGCAAATGTCATAAGACAGAGAGAAAAAAATGCCAACTTTTTTCAAGTATGACTAGTTTTTGGTCAAGTGCAGCAAAAATAGAAGCAAAAGCGAAGTCTTTTAAGTTTTGATTCTAGCTTTTGTATTAGCAATAGTTTGCATATTTTTTTTTAGTTTTGGATGAGTTTTCTTGATCTGATTTCAGATTTTGGCAAGTGATATCATGCAACACAACAATCAAAACTTATTTGACCTTAATAATATCTACAAATTTAAGCACATTTATTTCCACAAAAGCTCAATGTTCGTGGAAGTCAAAATACCAAAATAATAGTTTACAATGTTAACTCCATCCTTAATGTGACTTGAAATGTGAGCCTAAATATCCAGAAACCCTCAAAGATATTATTGTAAGATATCCTTTAAGAGTGAAAATATAGGGCTCTTTTCAAAGGATTCACACTAAATCAAAAGGGTTTGAAGTTTGAGAACCATGTCAAATGCTTGTTTTGATGTGTTCATTTTAATTAAAGCACAATGAACTTGGTGTTTCAAAGTAATTGAAAAATTTAGCAATTTCATGAAGACAATTTAGACCATAGGGATAGACACTTCCTTTTAGGTGGGCTTGCCTCATTCCCCAAAGGGATGATTTTACATGCAAAAAATGAAGAGTGTTTTATGCTCATCCATAAGTCAGACTTAGTAAGTAACTTCTCAGAATCAAAGTTTCGATGCACCACTTCAAATAATGTTTTTGGCTAAAAATGGGTGGCTTCTACAACATTGGTTCTTAGTCATGTTTTGGGTTTTTTTACTAGTGTCTATACATATAGTGGTTCACTCAATTAAGAGGTCTCCCAACCCTTAATAAAAAGGTGTTTTACATATCTCATTGATACTAGGGGAGACTTTCATTAGTATAGAACATTTGCACCAGGTGGTTGATGACATTTTTCACATGCATAATTATTTATATAGTAGGCCCAAAAAAAATTACCACTTGGGTTGTTCCCTCTCACAAGTCAAGAGGCAAACCCTATAAAGGTATGGTTTGAAATGTAAACAAATGTGAGAAACTCAATATGCTTTTCATAACCCAAGATCACCAAAATGTGAGAGGAGAGGATAGACATCTAGTTTTCAAACATGAAATACACAGTATACACTTCATTGCAATGTTTTTTTAAAGTTAAACAAATGAAAATAAAGAAAATAAAATAAAAAATAAAGTAAAATGAAAAATAAAATTATTTTCAAGATGGCAATTTTTTCTTTTTATATGCACCAATTTCAAATCTTTTAAGACTTCAATAAGTATCATAATGTACAACTGTTGTGTAGTTTTTGCACACACGCCTCGCTGAAAGCATGGACCCTCTTTTCTTTATTTTCTTCTTTGTGTTCATAGGGTCTTGAATTCATCCCCTTAAGGGATAAGTCTATCGGTCTTGATCTTGTTTCACCCATGTGCTTAATGATAAACCAACATTTGAGATATCATTTTTCAACTTCATGTGATTGTCTGGCTCTTGCAAACTAACCCTTGATCAAAAAGTTGAAATTGGGGAAAATTTGGCTAAGTGAGAAGGAAGTTTGGTAATTATGATGTACCTTGGATTACCCAAACCTTAATCTAGCTGAGTAATTTGAGCTACCTCAGATTACCCAAGTCTGAGCCCAAGTCAAATTTCCAGGTTCTAGACAACATAAGAAAAGCATTTATTGTTGACAAGGTCTTCACTGCCCAACATTTGATTCAAGCTCCTACATTTGGTTTGTCTCCTCCAAGTGATCGTCCTTGGGCTCAAATCATCCAATACCAGTCGACCATCGAATCCCCTTTTGTGGTACGCTATTGCAAGGTATATTCGTTAATTTTCATCTAATGGTCTTTGTTGCAATTCTCGTTTGGTTATCAATCTTCATGGTTTGTGTTGGCCTTTTGCTTCTTGAGTTTTAAGTTTGTAGTGTACTTCATGCTGATGCCTAGGGTTTTGTTATTTAAGGGATTTATTCTAAAGGATTTAGATAGGGTTTTAGTTTAAACAAACTTAGTGTGGGAAATGTGTTGAGTGCTCTCAAAATTCACTTGATGTTGGCTTTTTCCATGATTGATATTAAAATTTTGAATCACCTCCCTATTTTGAGTGATAGAGTAAAACCATAGTTTTGATATTTATGAGTGATGAGAATGATTGATATCGATGATTCTGAAGAAAATTATTTGATTGAAATCCATCTTGCAATGTTAATGGTTTAATCTTATAAGGATTAGGTGTTCATTATTCATCGATTCAAAGAAAGCAATATTTACACATTTAGTGAAAATTGCAAGCTCGAGCAAAGTCCATAAATTTTGAGGCTGCTCATATTTTCCAAGCTCTAATCCACCTAGACAATCTAGGCCCCCTCAAATTATCTGAGTCCATCGTATGCTTGAAATCCTGATCCTCAAAGGATGGAAACTTAGTTGAATTTTGAGTTTAGTCTCCAATCGGTAAATCCAAGTGCGTTCACATTACCTGAACAATAGCTCACCTAGGTAATCTAAGGTCCTTAGAAATACCTGAGCCTCATGAATAATTGAAATTCTAATGCATGAAATCACTTGAACATTGGGATGAAAGTTGTTTGTGAATTATTCTTGAGGTGATCAAAGCTTTAGTAGGATTGTTTGGGTCAATGAACTTCATCCATCATAGATTCCACTTGATATCAATGAAAGTGTGATGGATAGGTTAGATTCCAAAAATATGAGCTTGCTTGGATTAGCCAAACCTTAGTCCGAATGGAAAATTTGAGCTTGCACAGATTATCTAGTCTTTCTCTATTTGTTGTAGGTTTCAAGTATCATTAATAAATGAGTTGCATAAGATGATTTCTTGGCATTTATTGATGAATATCAATTCATTTGAGTGTGATTTACTTGTTTATCATTGTGGAATTTGATGAAGTGATTTGCTTGCATTATATTGCCATCGAAGTTGAATTTATTATCATTTTTATTCAATGGAATTATCTTTTCATATTGGTGCTTCACAAAATGGATATAATATGTTATACTATTTTTTTCCATTTTGGTGATCATGGTCCTTTCTTTAACAGATGCAAGCTAAGGTTAGTCCTAAAAAAACCACCAAGTCAAAATCTATTTTAGTGCAAGAAGACATTAGGAGAAGATAGGAAAGGATGAAGTATGACTTCAAGGGAATCTTTCTAGAGACCAAGATTGCTTCTGCATTGTCAAAGATTGTAGATACAAACATGGGCCATATAGATTATGACGAATTTCAATAGAGGACATTTGGAAAGACTTCCACTCCATTGGCACAGGTCATTATTCACATTGGATTGGCATAAGCAGCAAGGTTCCCTCCAACACAATTATGCCCTGAGTTGGTCTTGGAATGTGCAAAGCACTATGACTCTAGGACAAGAGTCATAATTGGACCACAAGGTAGAGTCATGGCTAATATAACTAAAGATTCCATTATAGATGTCTTCAACATTGCTTCTCATCAGAAGCTCATTAAGGAAATTAACATTGGGGAATAAATCAAGTTCTATAAGGAGGACCCCAATAGAGATTTGGAGATCATGAATAATGCATGGATATTGAAACCTAAGCCACACAACTCATAGCTGCCAAAACAACTACATAGAAGTGATTTCAAGATGGAGTACCGTGACATCATAAATCTTTTGGGAAGAGTCATGGGTGTGGAAGAAGCTCACATATTTCAAACTTGGATGTTCCATCCCATTACACAATTTGTGGCTAAAAAACGTTATCACTAAACAAGAATCATAAGCAATAACCTGTATGCCCAACTATAAAGTGTGCAAGAAACCAACAAGTTCACCATGACCTCTTATATTTTCTACAAGGGTCTCATCTATAAAGTAACTATAGGGAAAGACAAAATATGGGATGTATACCCATAGTTACAACATAAAACATCCAACTACAGAAAATCCAATGATGCCTTTTTAATGTATATTCCCAAACTATTGCAAGATGCTCTTCATATCAAGGTATCTTCTGATACTATGCATTTGATTAAGCAATATGGGAAATGAATCATCCAATTCCAAAGGTCCACATAAATCCAAGTACAAGGATCTCCAGTTGTTCCTATCAGACTATGCAGGTATCCAACCAAAAAAATTCTAATGTTGGAATTGACAACTCAAATGGTGGGCTTTGAGGAAATTCTACAGTAGGAAGTAAAGAAGAAAGGAATGGGATGAGAATTCCCACTGAGAATGGGAAATTTAGAAGCCTTCCCTTCTATTCAAAGTGGTCAACATTCTGAGAAGGAGATGGCACAATTTGAGTTGTATTCTCATACCAATAGGAATAATTTTGATCCATATGGTAGGGCTATGAACAAGCCAATAGAACTTTCAACCACAAGGACCACATTGAGGATTATTGGGCCAACTATTGGGATGAATTTGTGGCCATAAGGAGAAGATTCTCAAGGTTACCTTTCAAATTAATCAGATTATACATATTTGTAAAGGTGCTCGATCAGGTACAAGATGATGATGTAGACCTGATCCAACACCATGATTTTGAACCATATACGAATAGGCCTCTCCTTCCAATCAATTGGTCTAAGTAAGAAATAATAGATTTGGATCAAGTTACCAAGCCAATGAAGAAATATTCAAAATTGTAGGTGAACCACAAGGTGTTGGAATTGGAGGTTGAGGGTGTCAATTTTAGCTATGACTTGATGGGAGACATGGAGTCTTAGTCTGAAGAGGAGGTTGAAGCTGGTGAAGGTGATGAAATTCTTAAACTTCATGAGGAGGAAGTCCATGAAGAAGTAGATAAACCAGTGTATATTAAGAGGAGAACAAGGATCCAAGCATAGGTAAAGAAAGGAGAGAATCCATCTCCTAAAGTTGAGAAGGCTCCTCAAATTAGCACTACTGTAGAAGAAGGCGAAACCTCACAACCAGTGAGGAAAAGAAGAATAATCATAGAAAGGAAGAAGGCTACTAAGGAAAGGAAAGGGGATGTTGCTAAAGATGCTCCTTCTGTACAAAAGTTGTTTATTTGGAAAGGTCAAGGGAAAATCCCCAAGTATATGTTAGAAGGAATTACCCAAAACAAAAGGTCTCTCCAGTAGAAGAGGTGAAAGATATAGAGAAAGAGGTGAAAGATAAAGAGACATGTACAAATGATATGGAAAATAGAGCAGCTACAAGAAATGATTCTCCCATTCCTTCTCCTTATCAAAATGTGCAAGTTTCTAAGGAAGTAGTTCACGAAGAAGGGAACATATCCAATGATTTTGAATAGCTAAATGAAGAAGATGATGATATTTCTACTCCAGAAAGTAGAGAATGGAGGAAATTTTTATAAGAAATGAAACAGTCCACCTTCAAAGCAAAAAGTAAGAACATAGAGTCTAAAGTAGTTCAAGGAAAAGCATCTAATTCCCCAGAAAAGATAACAATTGATGAGCTAGAAAATCATCTTGGAAAAGGGGAAAATAAAGAGGAAGTTTTTTATAGTCCATATCAGGACAAGGAAGAGCAAGAAAATCAACTAGAACTCAAAAGAAATGCTAAAGAAAATGTGGTTGATAGTCCTAATAAGGAGGTGGTAGTTGGGTGGTCTATTGCTCCTGAATGGTTAGAGAAAAGGATTAGTAAGAAGTCAATAATTGTCGAAGAGAAAGCCCCAAGATGGGAAAAATTGCTTGAGCAGTGGGGGCAACCTAAACACAAGAAGAGAGCTAGGACAGTCTCCAAGATGTCAAGAGATGAATTCAACAACATTGTGATACATGTGGCAGTACCTGCAAGTGATAAGTTCAAAGATGAGGTCAAATCCTCTAATTATAAGTTACAAACTATCAATTTAGGGCCAACTACTAAGGATCAAGAAAAATAATATTTTTCAGGAATCCTTTTAGGCCATTCTCAAAAGGCTAGATAAGGAGATAGAGGAGAAGGAAAAGCTAAAAAGGTAATTAAATGATGTTTATAAATATGTACAACATCTGATGAAACCTATGTAGATTTTTGGGAGTGAAGGAGCTATTCCAAGGGGATTGCTACCAAAGGAGGCAGTTTTAGAAATTAAGAGGTTAAAATTCTCTATCCATAGCACACATGATTGGATTCAGGATGTTAGTAGTAGAGGAGTTGAACCAATTGAACAACTTCTAAAGATATACACTAATTCCTTTGACTTCCTGGATAATACTTCACAATTTACTACAGATTGTAACAAGATTGATGAGTCAACTATTGATGGGTTCAAGAAGATTCTACAGATACCTAAGGATGAATTGGCTAGGTGGGATATATTTTCCTATGATGAAATTGGAAAGGTGAAGGAGTAGATTGAATTTTGGAATTACAGGAAGGAAATCGTCACAAAAGCTTTGAAGAAAATAATGAAATTGCAAGGGAAAATGAAAGAAATATATAATAGTTGCATTAATTTTCTAGAGATAGTGATTGGAAGGAAAAGGTTTGGCCAAAAAAATATGAATTTTGGTAGGTTGCAAGGATGGTGGCATTAAATATATGCTCCTCCCAATAGTGCTCCAATTACAAAGGAAAATCAGCAAGATGCAACAATCTATATTTCAAAAGTGGACAAATATCATCAATTACAGATTGAATGGAATAAGGTAATGCCCCAATATTTGGAGGAGCTTAAAAATCATAAAATTAGAATTAAATTTATTCCAATTATAGACCCAGAGGATATGAAAAAAATATTGGAGAAGGCCAAAGAATTATCCAATAATTTAGAATCTAACAAGGAGGGAGAAAAGGAAAATAGTCAACAAGAAACTGCCTAGATTTTTGTGCCAATCATGTGATAGTATAGGTAGAGGGCGACCTCAATTTTTGTACAAGGAAAGAAATATTTTGGAAGGATCTAGGTTGACCTAGATGAAACTTCAATTTTTAAATGCAAATTTTATTTTTATTCAAAACTTCCTAGGCCGACTTGCCTGGCCAACCTATTAATGGAAACCCTAAATTGGGTAAACCTAGTAAAGAATTATCTATAAATTGAGGCTCAAGCCTCCTTTGTAAGGGTTAGAATCATTTAAGACATAGTTGCTAGAGTTGTAGTTGAGTTAAGAGTTAGAATTTTCTTAGAGAAAGTGCTGCTACATTAAGAATACATAAATTGTTACAAACTAGGGTGATTCAACATAAGTAAAGACATTGTTCTTTGGTACTCTTTCTTGTGTTGTTTCATTCTGCATGGTTCTTGTTATTCTAGATCTTTAAGATTCCTTAAAATTATTAGTTACATGTTATATTTTAGATTTAGATGTGATGCAATGGTGTTGATGGTTTAATATTTGAAGTGTTTGAGAAATCCTTGGTCCATAATTTTAGTAGCTTGCTAATTGTAAGTTGTTGTGTAAAGTTATCTCGGGCCTTAAATTTGTTTGCTAAGTTCAATTGTCAGTATTTATTCATTTCAATTGAAAAAAATAGGGTTGATTTGGGTGAATGCTTCATGATCTGAAAATATTTAATTCCTTAGAATATTGAACTGTTTCTGTGAGATTATAGGTTTGATCTTGGTTAAGTAGAAATTGGTTTTGAAGGATTGGTCAACTTTGAGTGTTTAATCATTTACATTGTTGGTCTTAGGAATTAGTTTAGTTTTAAATCTCTTTAATCCCTTATCTTTTGTTATTTATTTTGAAATATGAGTTAGGTTTTAGGATCAAAAGTATCACCAAATTGCAAGATCTGATAAATCTAAAGTTCCAACATTGTTTTGTAAGGTCCCTTGTGATTACTAACATTTTCACATTTATCATTGAGTTGTTTTTGCATTGTCAAGACCTGACATTAGAGACCTTGGGGTAATCTCTTGAGGCTTGCTAATAGAGATTTACCTTTCAAGAGAGATAAAGTACTTGTATTTTTTCTAAGTTGTTGTGTAGAAAACACCATCAATAGATTGGCCCTAGAAGGAGGTCCTGAATAAGCAAGTTGGATCATTTTCTATCTATAATTTCTCCTAATTTATTTCAAAGAAGAACCAAATCTACACTAGGGGAGGAAGAATTTCAAGAGTTGTTATCCCCCACTAGGTCAAGAAGGGCCAAAAGAAGGGGGAATCCTCATCTACCCCATTATTTTCATCATCTCCATCATCCTCATCTTCAACAAGTCCTTCATCATCTGATTCTAAAGCCATTCCCATTCAACAACCTGATCTAGTCATTAATTATCCTTTACCACCTCCACCACCACTAATGGCTTTCTTGGTAAACAACTCATCTCCCTTTTCCTTCAACAACTTCAGTGTTATGCCAAAGAATCCTAAATAATTTTTCTCCAAGTTTCATGTCAATGACCCCAATAGGACTGTAGGGGAGCACATCAAAATTTTCCAGACTTGTCTTAGAGATAGAGGGATTAATCATGATGATGATGGATGCATGCTCTTACCTTATTCCCTAGGAGAAAATTTTTACTGGTACAATCATCTACTTGCTGGGTCAATTCACAATTGGAATAAACTTAAGAATGCATTTTTGCAAAAGTTTAAAATCCCTATTAGTGCTAATGAGTTGTATCTACAACTCACTAAGGTTAAGAGGGAAGTTAATGAGCCTATAGGGTCATTCAATAACAAATTTCATCGTGCATATACTAGGTTGCATGCCCCTTATGTTGTAGATGATGCTACTGCTTTAGAAGTTTATTTTGAAGCCCTTGAAAGTCTTACAACCACTTTCCTTAATTGGAGGCCTAATCCTCTAAATAGCCTACTTGGTGCATATACAGAGGCTGTCAAGGTCAATACTGATTTGAGGGAACACTTTTCAAGGCCTTTTCCATCCTTGGGACCCACTGCTCACACAGAGCAAGTCCAAGCTCTCAATCAAGCTCTAACTAACCATACCCCCATTATGAATCCAATTTTATAATTGCCTTTAGTTCCACAGCTGGGTCCTCCAATGAATCAAGATCCAAAAATGACCATTTACCCTCAACAAAATGTAAATCAGACCCTCCATTTACAACAATAAGCTAGTTTTCCCACATACTTGAAAAATTTTGAAGTCTTAAACTAGTCCATGGGTTCAAGAGTAGGATCAAGATACTCTCAGAACAATGTGAATTTATTACTTTATAGTAATCATGATAAAGAGAGATTATATGAGAAAATAGAGCAAGTTAAGAAGTTGAATATGGAAGTAACATACTTGAGGAACGAGAATAGTCAACTACAAGCTACTTATAGGAATATGAAATTGAGTTATAATAGGGGGAATTAAGACTCTACATAGGGACATTGGCAAAATTTTGATAGAGGGAAAACATCTCATCATTATTTTGATAGAGGATAGATAGGTGGACAAGGATTTGAAAGGAGACAATCACCTAGACAAAACAAAACATGGAACATAAGGATGAACAATGGAGGTGTTCCTACTCCATTGGATCAACCTCCTAATCAGGCAAAGCCTCCAAGCAGTGTGTATCTAGAAGAAGTAGCTTTATCTGGATGGTGCAGACTTCACAAGAAAAGTCAACATTTTAAATTGGATTTCCTTGAGTTCTAGACTACTGCATCCATCTTTTAGTACGAGGTCAAAAATAATTCCAACAATTAGGAGTTAGTACTATCCAATCCTTATGACTCTTCAATAATGGTGTTGAATCATGATCCCTTCACATGAAGTGAAGAGAATAAGCCATAAGAAGAGTCAAGTGAGTAGGATGGTAAGGTAGAGCAAGTGTACAATGGTGATGATATTTCACAACTATTCAATAAAGGAACTAAGAATGACAATGGTCCCTTGGATGAAGAAGAAACTAGCATTGAAGAAGTGCAGATGTTTCAATAGACTACAAGAAAATATGACTTGAGGAATAGGCTAACTATAGGTCCACAAGCTAGAGGTCCATTCACTACATCCATTCCATCGAACAATTTCACCACACCTTTTGATCCCAATGCCAGTAATAATCCATCCTATCCTCATGTTCCCACATAATACTTTTCAAAAGGAGGACAGTTTGATTCCTCTAAAGGAAGGAACATTGATGAAGGCAAGGAGAGGTTGGTGAATCATTCCAAGGATGTTCATGTTGATATGAACATGAAGCAGTTAGGTGATTATGTAGCTAAAGAAATCAAGAAATGAAAGGTAAGTCTTTTTTCTTTTGAGTTACTAAGAGTTCCTACTATCAAAAATACAACTCTAGGAGCTTTTAAAACAAATGTAGTTCCTCAAGATAGAACAACTAGTGAAGTAGTTGGGAGGACCTTTATTTCACAAGCACCAAGCAATCAAAATCAAGCACAACCTAGAGATAAAGGAAAATAAAAGGATAAGAGTCAAGTTGTGCAAGCTAATACTTAGCTAAGTTTGTTCCAAGGCAAGAGAGAAACTCCCCCTTTTCTATTTTTTGTTCACCTCTTTGGGAAGAACTTACACAATTTCCTTCTAGACTTAGGGGTTTCCATGAATGTCATGTCTTTTGTTGTTTGTAGAGCCCTAGGTATTACTCTCACAGTCTCTCAATGGAAAGTAACTCAGTTGGACAAGACATAAGTGAATGTGGTGGGGGAACTAAATATGATCCCTATGCAGATTGCATCAGATCCTAGGATTCAATAGGTTATCAATATTCAAGTGGCAAACATTCCCAATACTTATGGTCTAATCTTAGGAAGATATTTAACCAAGGTAGTAAATGGACATGTTTCAATAGATCATTCCCATATGTGGCTTCCCTAGAAAGGACTACCAATTCAAATCAAGATTGAAAGGGAACTGAGAATGAACTATGTAATTAATGAATAGTAGAATACTTCAAATGAGATTTTAGTATCAGAAGTTAGTATGGGGAATTTCATACTGGTAGCCCCTATTTCAAAGTTAGATAAAAAGGCAATCTTTATTTTGTAGAGAACACCTAGTGATCTCACATCAGAATCCAACAACACTGGAGCATTGGTTGAACCAATAGATGAAGATGATGACCAAGAAGATAGCCAACTCGACTTGTTAGATAATTTCTAGGAGTTCATCTAGAAATGTATAGAGGATCAAATTCAATTAGGTAGAGATATGAATTTTGAGGAGTTACTTCTTCCGAATTGGTTTAGAGTCCATAATGCCTCCCACTCATAACTAGAATGTTGCCTATGCCAGACAATAGTAGAGCAACTATAATGATGCATCAATCCAACCCTAGTTGTCTAGATAAATGTACGAAGTATCCAAGATGATCCCAAAGGTAAAATTCTAATACCTTTTGAAGAACTTCCTAGTAGTAGCAAAACTAAAGAAAAATCAAGAGGATTAGGGGATGTTGGTTGTTGGAAACCTAGATTTGATGAATCAAAGTCCAAGCAAGGTGTTGGAGCAGGATTTGAGCTGATCAGGCATAAAGGTAAAAACTTTTTTGCTTCCCATAGACTCTAATTCCATTGTACTAATAATGAAGCTGAATATGAAGCTTTGATTCAAAGATTGTTGATGGAATTAATAAAGAAGGTTAAAATTATGCAAGTTTTTGAAGATTCAGAGTTGATAGTTAGGAAAGTTAGAAAATAGTACTCATGCCATGATAGAAGAATGACTAATTACAAACATAGAGTATGGGATCTTTTTGAGGGGTTTGATGATTTCAACATTCAATTGATACCATGTAGCAAGAACCAAATTGTAGATGCTTTAGCTTAGGAAGCCAATACATTACAACCCTTATCACTTTCAAGCTTGAAGAAGTTCACTATGGAGCTCACTCTAGTGCTATCAGTGCCTGACAACATAACTAATTTTTAGGTGTTCAAGGATGAAAAAAATATTCTAGAATTTATTATGAGTTTTGACGTGTTTACCTCTCAAATAATTGATGAAGTAGAGCCTTAGGAAGTGGAGATGGACCTAGGAGTCATCAACCTAAAAACCAACACTACTCCAAGGGGGGTGGTGCAACTGGAGAGAATTTTTGATTTGGATAGGATAAAATATTAGGAACAACAAACTAAGAAGGATTCCATTAGTAGTTAGTGTTATACCTATAATATGGGGACACCAAAAAATGTTAAAATTTTTTTATTGGCAAGGTATGTACTCTAGAGGAAAAGAAAGGAATCATAGATGCACTACAAACATATTAGGATGTAATAGCTTGGACTTATGTGGACTTGAAAATATATGATACTTCAATTATTACACATACTATCCCTCTCAAGCTAGGTGCCAAACCATTCAGACAAAGACAAAGACCCATTAATGCCCTACTGGAACCTATCATTCAAAAGGAGGTACCAAATTTATTATCTACTCGTATCATATTTCCAGTTAGGAATTCAACTTGGGTTGCTAACTTGGTTCTAGTAAGAAATAAGAATGGAGAAATCAGGCTTTGTGTTGATTTTAGAAATCTCAATTGTACATCAGAAAAGGGTAACTATCTAGTCCCATCACTAGATGAAGTGTTAAAAATTGTTAATGGATCCCAAATCATGTCCTTTCTAGATGGGTACTCTCGATATAACTAGGTCATGGTACAATATGAGGATAGGCACAAAATTGCCTTCACCATAAAATGGGGAAATTTTGCTTACATGAGAATTCCTTTTGGGCTAATCAATGTTGGAGAAACTTTCCAGAGTAATGGATATTGCCTTCAAGGACATTATTGGAAAGTGAATCATTATTTACATGGATAATTTAATATTCTTTTTCAAGAAACGAGGGGATCATATTGCTGACTTGTGCAAAGTATTCCAAAGGTGCAAGGAATTTGGCATTTCACTTAATCCCAAAAAGTGTATCTTTGGAGTCACTAAAGGGAAGTTGTTAGGATATGTTATCTCATAAAAGGGAATTTATATTGATCTAGAACAAGTGGAGGCCATACTTAAGATCCAACATCCTACAAGTAAAAAGGAAATGATGTCATTTTTTGGAAAAGTCAACTTTGTCAGGAAGTTTATTACTGGATTTGTAGAAATAGTTAAGCCCTTGAATGCAATGCTAAAGGAGGATGTAAAGGTTGAGTGGAGTGCAAAAGAAAAAGATGCTTTTGCAGAAATCAAGAGGGCAATAACTAATGCCCTAGTATTGGTGAGTCCTGATTATTTTAAACCTTTTTATATATATTCTTTCACATTAGATCATTCTTGTGCTAGAATGTTAGCCAAGAATTCTAACCAAGGAAATAAGCATCCTATAGCTTTCATGGGTGTTCCTTTAAAAGATGCAAAACTGAGATATCCTAGTGTAGAAAAATAGGCTTATTCTTTGGTCATAATTGTAAAGAAATTTAGGCACTATATCTTAAGGAATAAGGTCTTTGCAATAGTGCCTGACCCTATAGTTAAGCTTCTACTGATGTAAAATGAATTAGGATAACCAAGAGCTAAGTGGGTGACAATGTTACAAGAGTATGATATTGAGTTCTAGCCTATGAAACTGGTAAGAGGATAGGGATTAACTAAGACAATGGATGAAATGGGTCTTGATCTCATATCCCAACACTATTACCTTCAAGATGTTTCCCTAGATGAATGGTATGATGACATTATCTATTATCTCTTAAATCAACAGTGTCCTGATCGTCTCAATGTGGTGCAATGGAGAGCTCTACATTTGAAAAGTGAAAACTTTACAATGAAAGGGGCCATTTTATACAAGAAGAATCATGAAGGTGTTTACCTTCATTGTCTTGGAAAAGAGGAAGTTGAGAGAGTGATGACTGAATTCCATGACAAGTATGGCACATGCCATGTCCTGCACCAACTACTACAAATGAGCTTCTAAAGGTAGGATATTACTAACCCACTTTGTTCAAGGATGCACAAAACCACACGAGGACATGCCATGTGTGTCAAACTACAACAAGGAGAAGTATTCAACTCTTCCACTTCAGCCAGTCATAAAGGTAAAACCATTTGTAGAGTGGGGTTTAGACTTCATTTGTCCAATCAATCCACCTACTTTTACTTTACTAGATGGAATAATGCTCTTGCTTGTAAACAGTGTACTTCTAAAGTGGTAATAAATTTAATAGAATTAGGTATTATCAATCACTTTGGTTGCCCATTTGCTTTAGTTTGTGATAATGGTCCTGCATTTTCCTCTTTAAAATTTTCTAGTTGGGATTTTAATCATGGAATCATTGTAAATTTTTCCTCCAATTGCTACCCACAAGGGAATGGCCTCATTGAGTCCTCAAATAAGAATATTTTAACAGTCATTCATAAATTTTTAGAGAGGAACCCCAAATATTGGCATACCCAACTCATATTTTCTCTTTGGTTAGATTGCACTAGACATAAGGCCTCTCTAGGAACCTCTCCCTATCACCTTGTGTATGGTTTGGAGCCAGTATTGCCAATCCAACTTAAGATCCCCACTTTGCAATTCATTAATGAGTATTGTGATGAAGGGGATAAGAATGAGGCCCATTTGGCTAAACTTCTACACCTGGAAGAGAAAAGGGATGAAGCCTTAGAATTTTTTTCTAAACATTAGGGTGTCATCAAGAGATAGTTTGATAGGAGAGACAAGGTGAAAGCCTTTAGAATATCTGAATGGGTTCTCTATTGGGATAAAGCACATGATAGAAAAGAGGATCATGGTAAATTTGATAAGCTTTGGCTTGGCCCCTACCAGATTTCATAGATACTGGGAGATTATGATTTTTGTCTTACAACTCTCACTAGAGAGGATGCCTTGTTGCCTATTAATAGGCAATATTTGAAGCATTATTTCTAGTCCTGCGATACTTGCAACTCTTCTCCTATAAATAGTTAGGTTAGGTGTTGGTTTCTTCTCCTTTGCTTTGTTTTTTTTTTTTCTTCTTTTGGTTAGTGTAGGTTTTCTTTGGTCTTAGTTTGGTTTGTTTCTATTTTTTCTTTTGGTTTTGGGTTCCCCTATTTTCTTCTGAGCATGTTGCACTTGCACAACAATCATTACATTATCAAAATTCATTCTAAGTATTTCTTTTACAAGCTCTAATCATCCTTCCATAGTTAGTTGATGGAAATCCTTTACTCGGTGTCATGTGTGCTAATGCTTGAAGTGGATGAGTCATTGAGTTATGTTAAATATGGAATGTGCTTGGGTATTACACTTCTAAACACATCTTAAGAATTACAAGGTTGTTAAAGGTTCCTTATGAAGTTTTTTCAAGTGAAAAAAATTATTTTGGCTTCAGTGCCACTATAGTTCTCAGCCCTGAGTGTGAGATTCATTGCTTATAGGGTGAAAAGGAAAGTTTAAATGATCTTAAAAGCATATCAAAAATAAAATAAAAGTGAATATTGAAAATAAAAATTGAATATTCACCTTATCAAGGGTATCAAAGTATCTCTATTGGGGCTATGGATTCCTAGCTGGTAGTAGAGAAATGCTTGGGAGGACCACAACGATAACCTTGTCAGGGCTATGGACACCTAACTAGCAACGAGGGTCTATCTAGGATTATTTTAGAGTTAGAAACTTTACATAACTTTATTAGACTGATTTTGGTTCCTACAGTAACTAAGGGAGGGAAATGAATGCATTCGAACACACTTTGACCCTGGCACAGGAAGGGCTTGCTTATTCACAGACTTTGAAACTTTGTTTTTGGTTGACCTGATGTGAGGATTGAAACCATAGATTATGGGTTTTTGATTCCAATTTTTCATCAAAATTCGCTAGAGAATTTCCCCACCAGGAGTCACCATTTGTTGTTTAGTTTTCACACACATGCTCCGCTGAAAGCAGGGACCCTCTTTTCTTGCTTTGTTTGCTTCTTTGTGTTCATAGAGTTCTAACTTCATCCCTGAAGGGATAATTCTATCATTCTTGGTTTTGTTTCACCCATGTGCTTAATGATAGACCTGCATTTGAGATGTCATTTTGTAGCTTCATGTGATTTTCTGGCTCTTGAAAACTAACCCTTGATAATAAAAAGTTGAAATTGGGGAAAAATTGGCTATGTGAGAAGGAATTTCAATAATTCTAAGGTACCTTGAATTACTCAAACCTTAATCTAGTTGGGTAATCTGAGCTACCTCGGATTACCCAAGTCCAAGCCCATGTTGAATTTATGGGTTCTTGACAACATATGACAATCATTTATTGCTTGCGATTAATGAGCTTAAAGAGTCTATTTGGTGATAAATTGGGAATTGAAGCATCATTTGGTCATTATACATTTGTGTATGTTTGAAAGATAAGGTCTTCACTACCCTACATTTGATTTAGGCTCCTTCATTTTGTTTCTCTCCTCCAAGTGATCATCCTTAGGCTCAAAACATCCAATACCAGTCATCCATCAAATTCCCTTTTGTGGTACGCTATTGCAATGTATGCTAATTCATTTTCATCTAATGGTATTTGTTGCATTTCTCATCTAGTTATCAATCTTCATGGTTCGAGTTGGCCTTTTGCTTCTTGAGTTTTAAATTTGTAGTGTGCTTCATGCCGACATCTAGGGTTTCATTATTTAAGGGAGTTATTATAAAGGATTGAAATAGGGTTTCAGTTTAAAAAAATTTAGTGTGGGAAATGTGTTGAGTGTAGAAGTTGAAAAACCAACTTCACAATCCCCAAGAACACCTGCAAGCAATCACCTATCACATGCACAAATATTCAGAACAAGAAATGAAAAAAGTTCTGTAAACTCTAGAGAAAACTTGTGCAAGAAAAAATCAAAATTATTGATTATCGAATGTAATTGTTTTACAAATATTACAAAATCCTTCAAAAAGTAAATGATGCAATAAAGTAGGAAAAGACAACCCTAATCTTATCTTGAGCAAAATAACAACTCAATAAGATAAGATAAGAATTATAATAATTATCCTATGAAATAAATAATTACCTAAGTAAACTTATCCTAAAGTGTAATTAAATAATTAATTACATCAACACCCCCCCACAAGTGAAACTTAGGGAGAAGCAAATTATTATGCAAATATGAGTCCCGACAACAAGGCCTAATTAGATACTCATTTACAAATGCAATGCAAACTAAATCAAATGGGGTAAAGGAGAAAACCACATGGGAACAAAACTCCTCCACAAAATAGAATGCAATAAAATAACTAAGTGATGAAAGATGGAGGACTTCATAAGACCCCCCAAGGACACCATCCATCACAAAGATACATGAGAGAAACCCCCCAAAAGAGTGGAAGAAAGAGACCATAGATCCCCCCTAGAATGAAGTAACTCCAAAAGAAGTGAAGAAACTATATCTTCTGAACGAAGTGAGAGGGAAGAGGCCAAATGAAAGAAATCTCTGAAGGTGAAGAAGGTACAGCCCAAGATGTCTCCACAAAAGTAGGTGTGACCTCAAAAAATGAAGAAGCTGAAGTAGGTGAAGACTCAATAGAAACCTCCAAAGATGTATGATAAACTGGATCCTGCTACACTGAAACAAAAGAAGCAACAGGAGGTGGAGGAGATGGAATGGAAGGCTCGAGAATAGGATCTAAAGTGAGAACACCAATGTTCAAGAAGCCAAATCTCTCCTCTAAATGATGATCCAAACTCGAAGTGTGAGGAACAATTGTAGGAACAGAAGCACCATGAGTAGCAAAATCGGTGAAAGAATACAACTGAGATGAGTGATCCACTATCCCAGTAGCAATAATTTCTCTACTCTCCAAGTCTTTGATGATAACCAAATCAGGTGTGAACTCCACAGATCTCCCATTTCCCCCATGTGTTATTTGATAGATGGAAAGAAGGTTATTTGTCAAGTGAGGGACACACAAGACATCCTGAAAGGAGTGATCCCCAAAAATAATAGACCCTTTTCCTGTAACACTCATGTAAGTGTTGTTTCCCATCAAAATGGGAGACATAGTGCAAGGCTCAAAGGAAGTGAACATAGACTGTGAAGATTCCATATGATGAGATGCTCCTGAATCTAGAAGCCATCTCCCTGATCCAATACCTAAAGAAGCACAAAGAGCATGTCCCTTCATATCTGATGAAGTATGTAAACTAGTTGTGCCTGTGTTATGCCGCTCTGAAGAAGAAGAATGAGGAGAAGAAGATGATGTAGACATCCTAGAAGGAAAATCAATCTGATGTTTCTAAAGAAGATGTTTTAGCTCATTAATGTTCTTGTAACAATTATGTTCTACATGTCCTTCCCTCTTGCAATATGCACATGCAGACTTCTCCTTCCTAAATGATTTCCCCTTAGAAGAGGAGGATGAATTTGAGGACTCCTATTGCTGCTCATGAGGTTTGGAATCCTTTTGTTTCTATTTCTTGCCTTTTCCTGTAGAAGCCTTCTAATCTCTGGGCTCCTGTGATGCAATAAGTGCCTGTGAAGAGGAAGAAGGTTTCACCATGCCCATGCTAGCTAACTTAGCTTGCCCTCAAGTGAGAGATGAAGCAAAGTCATCAAGAGATGGCATAGTGAATCTTGTACCAAGTGCATCCATAGTGGCATAAAAGGTAGATACAAAAACTAAATAATCTGGTCCAAGCTTAGAAAGAATGGACAATATCAACTGAGAGTCTTCTTTATAAACACCGCACTATGACAACTGTAATCTAAGAGACTTGAGTTTGGTGAAAAAATCCTGGATGCTGTCAAAATCCCTAGGATTTAAGCCAATAAGCTCATTCTCTAACTGAAACCCTTTCATAGTATCCTGCTTCCCAAACAAAGACTCCAAAGTATCCCATATCTCATTTGGTGTAGTGCAAGATTCAATGTGAAAAAGAAGATTAGATTAAAGAGATAGAAATAATGTACCATAAGCTTCATCACACCTATTAAACCATTTTCTCTTTTCAGTAGCACCTGTAGGTTCAATTTCTATACCCATGGTTACCCTATACAGCCCTTTATGTTTCAAGTGAATCTCCATTAGTTTCTTCCAACCAAAATATTTGAATGGAGTAAGGGGTGCAATGTTATGTAAATCCATGATAGAAAATAACAATATATACCCTCAAATAGAAAAATAATGCTTGGTAATCTAAAAAAAGTTGTCTGATTGTATGCTTCCCAAGAAAATAAATGAAAAGGTAAAGGATGAGATCAAATAGAAATATCAGATACCTAGTTAAAAAATATGAAAAAAATGTCTAATATCTATGTAGATCATTGAACCAGCTTTCCAATGCCTACTTTTTTTTGAAAAACGGAGCCAGAATGCAAAAGTTACGCCTCCCAGAGTGAAAAGAACAACTTTTGGAATGACAGGCGAAAAAGGCATCAAAATGAAAAAAATCAAGAAATAAAACCACCACCATTGCGAATATCATCAAACCAGCTTTCTGACAATATCTCGCTTGTGAAAAAAATACCTCTGTTTGCAAAAGTTATGCAAAAATGAAAAAAGGCATGTAAAGAGGACCTCCAGCGCTAACTAGGTGCAAAAATTTGACCCTCGGGAGCTAAAAGAAAAAAAACCCCTGGTCTTTTCAGTGACCAGGGGGCTAAGGACTAGCCCATTGGTGGAGCCTGTGGTCTTCAATACGACCACCAGCTGGGGTTAAGGTGTCCATCGAGTGATGGAGCTTGGCGAAGCAGCGAGCGGAGCTCGGTGGTGACTGCTAGTGCTAGGGTGATGTCATAGGCTGGTGGCAAGCGAAGATGCACGAGGCTGGTGGCGGGTGGCGCCCTAGTGGCCACTTGGCGGTACTAGGGTGGTGCTTCTTTTTACACTAGCCATGCAAAAACCTTTGGAAAAAACTTTGATTTTTTTATTTTTTGATTTTTTTTGAATTTTTGGCCTCGATATGCGTGCTAGGGAGGCCGTACGACCTCTTTGGCTAATTTTTTCTACCTTTTTTTCAACTTTCACCTAAATTGATGAAACAAAAGGAATTTCTAGGGTTTTTGGACACTCTGATCATGATGGCAATGTCCATTCGAGCCCAATGTGCTCTAAAAATTCGGCTACCCCCAGATCTACAAAAAATCAATCTGACTTGAAACCCTTGTACAAAAAAATACGTTGTGAGAGAATATCTTTAGATCACAAATAGGAAGCAACGGGCTGGAGCTTTGATACCACGTAGAAGTTTAAAAACCAACTTCATAGTTCCCAAGAACACCTGCAAGCAATCACCTATCACATGCACAGATATTCAGAACAAGAAATGAAAAAAGTTTTGTAAACTCTAGAGAAAACTTGTGCAAGAAAAAATCAAAATTATTGATTATTGAATGTAATTGTTTGAAAATATTAAAAAATCCTTCAAAAAGGAAATGATGCAATAAAGAAGGAAAAGACAACCCTAATCTTATCTTGAGCAAAAAGACAACTCAATAAGATAAGATAAGAATTATAATAATTATCCTAGGAAATGAATAATTACCTAAGTAAACTTATCCTAAAGTGTAATTAAATAATTAATTACACCAACATTGAGTGCTCTTGAAATTCACTTGACAATGGATTTTTGCATGATTGATATTGAAAATTTTAATTGCCTTCTTGTTTTGAGCAATAGAACGAAACCCTAGTTTAAATATTTATGAGGTTTATGAGAATGATTGTAATTGATGATTCTGAAAAGAAAATTGTTTGATTGAAATCCATCTTGCAATGTTAATGATTTAATCTTAGAAGGATTAGGTGTTCATTGTTTATCGATTCAAAGAAAAAAATACTTACACACTTAGTGAAAATTGCAAGCTCGAGCAGAATCCAAAAATTTTGAGGTAGCTCAGATTTTTTGAGCTCTAATCTACCTAAAGAATTTGAGCCCCCTCGAATTATCCAAATAGACCATATGCTTGAAATCCTGATCCTTAAAGGATGAACACTTAGTCATATTTTGAGTTTAGTCTCCAATTGATAAATCCAAGTGAGCTTGGATTACCTGAATGATAGTTCACCCGGGTAATCTGAGGTCCTTAGAAATACCCTGGCCTAATGAATAATTGAACTTCTAATCAATGAAATCACTTGAAATTTGGGATGAAAGTTGTTTGTGAAGTATTCTTGAGGTGATCAAAGATTGAGTAGGATTGTTTGCACCAATGAAGTTCATCAATCATAGATTCCACTTTATATCAATTAAAGTATGGTCAATAGGTTAGATTTTAAAAATATGACCTTGCTCAGATTAGCCGAACCTTAGTCCGGCCAGAAAATTTTAGCTTGCTTGGACTATCTGGTCTTTCTCCATTTTTTGTGGGATTCAAGTATCATTAATAAATGAGTTTCATAGGATGATTTCTTACAATTTATTGATGGATACCAATTCATTTGAGTGTGATTTACTTGTGTATCATTGTGGAATTTGATGAAGTAATTTTCTTGCATTATATTTCCATCGAAGTTGAATTGCTTATCATTTTGATTCAATGGCATTATCTTTTCATATTGGTGCTTCATGAAATGGATATAATATGTTATACTATTGTTTTCAATTTTGGTGATTATGGTCCTTTCTCTAATAGATACAAGTTGAGGTTAGTGTTGAAAAAACCACCAAGTCAAAAGACACTTTAGTGTAAGAAGTTAGGAGAAGATAGGAAACGATGAAGTACAAATTTAAGGGCATTTGGCTAGAGACCAAGATTGCTTCTACATGGTCAAAGATTGCATATACAAACATGGGTCATGTAGATTACAATGACTTTCAATAGAGGATGTTTGGAAAGACTCCCACTCCATTGGAATAGGTCATTACTCACACTGGATTGGCACAAGCAGTAGGGTTCCCTCCAACACAACTATTCCCTGAGTTGGTATTGGAATGTGCAAAGCACTATGACTTGAGGACAAGAATCATAATTGGACATTAAGGAAGAGTCATGGCTAATCTAACTGAAGATTCTATTGCAGAAGTCTTTAACATTGCTTCACATCACAAGATCATTGAGGAAATCAACATTAGGGAAGCAATCAAGTTCTATGAGGAGCACCCCAACAGAGCTTTAGAGATCATGAATAATGCATGGATATTGAAACCTAAGCCACACTACTCAAAGTTGTCAAAGCAATTACATAGAAGTGATTTTAAGCTAGACAACCATGACATCATAACTCTTTTGGGTAGAGTCATTGGAGTGGGAGAAGCTCCCATCTTCTAGATTTGGATGTTCCATCACATTACACAAATTGTGCATAGCAAACATTATCACTAGGCAAGAATCATAAGCAACAACCTAGATGCCCAACTGATAAGTGTGCAAGAAACCAACAAATTCACCATGACCTCTTATCTTGTCTACATGTTGGCACATAAGACTAAGTACAAGGGTCTCAGCTGCAAGGGAACTATAGGGAAAGAAAAAATATATGGATGTATACACATAGTTACAAGACAAAACATCCAACTACAAAAGAGCTAATAATGCCTTTTTAATGTATATTCCCATACTATTGTAGGATGCTCTTCATATCCGGGTTTCTTCTGATGCTATGGATATGATTAAGCAATATGGACAATGGTTCATCCAATTCTAAAGGTTGACATACATCTAGGTACAAGGATCTCTAGTTGTTCCTCTCAGACTACCCAGGTATCCAACCAACAAACTTCTAATGCTATAATTGACAAGACAAATGGTGGGCTTTGAGGAAATCCTATAGTAGGAAGTAAAGAAGAAAGGATTGGGATCAGAATTCCCACTGAGAATGGGAACTTTAGAAGCCTACCCTTCTATTGAAATTGGTCAACATTCTGAGAAGGAGATGGCACAATTTGAGCTATATTCTCATACCAACAAGAATAATTTTGATCCATATGGAAAGGCCATGAAGAAATCTTATAGAACTTTCAAGCACAAGGACCACATTGAGGATTATTAGGCCACCTATCGGGATGAATTTGAGGCCATAAGGAGAAGATTCTCATGGTTTACTTTGAAATCAATCAGATTATACAGAGTTGTAGAGGTGCTTGATCAGGTACAAAATGATGATGTAGACCTGCTGCAACAACATTATTTTGAACCATAGAGGAACAAGCCCCTCCCTCCAATCAATTAGTCTGAGGAAGAAATAACATATTTCGATCAAGTCACCGAGCTAGTGAAGAAATATTCCATATTACGTGTGAAGCACTAGGTGTTGGAACTGGAAGCAAAGGGTGTCGAGTTCACATATGACTTAATGGGAGACTTGGAGTCTTAATCTAAAGAGGAGGTTGAAGCAGGTGAAGGTGATGAAAATGTTAAACCTCATGAGGAGGAAGTCCATGAAGAAGTAGATAAACTAGTGTCTATTAAGAGGAGAAAAAGGAGCTAGGAATAGGTAAAGCAAGGAGAGAAGCCATCTCCTAAAGTTAAGAAGGCTCCTCAAGTTATCACTAATGTAGAAGAAGGTGAAACCTCACAACCACTGAGGAAAAGAAGAGTAATCATAGAAACACAGAAGGATGCTAAGGCAAAGAAAGGGGATGTTGGTACACATGATCCTTCCGCAAAAAAAGTTGTTGATTTGGAAAGCTCAAGGGAAAATCCTCAAGTATATGTTAGAAGGAATTCCCCAAAACAAAATGTATCTCCAATAGAAGAGGTGAAATCTATAGAGAAAGAGGTGCAAGATGAAGAGGCACCTATCGATGATATAGAGAAGAGAGTAGCTACAGGAAATAATTCTCCCATTCCTTCTCCTCATTAAAATGTGCAAGTTTTTGAGGAAGTAGTTCATGAAGAAGGGAACATATCCAATGATCCTAAATAGCCAAATGAAGAAGATGATGAGATTCATACTCCAAAAAGCAGAGAATGTAGGAAATTTGTACAAGAAATGAAATAATCCACCTCTAGAGAAAAAGGTAAGAACATAGAGTCTAAAGTAGTTAAGGTAAAAAATCTAATTCCCTAGAAAAGATAACAATTGATTAGCCAAAAAATCATCCTAGAATAGGGGAAAACAGAGAGGAAGTTGTTGACAGTCCTTATCAAGACAAGGAAGAGCAATAAAATGAACCATAAATGGAAAGAAATGCTGAAGAAAATGTGGTTGATAGTCCTAATAAGGAGGTGGAAGCTAAGCAGTCTACTACTCCTGAATGGTTAGACAAAAGGCTTAGTAAGAACCCAATAATTGTCCAGGAGGAAGCCCCAAGCTGGGACAAATTGCTTGAGTAGTGGGGTCAACCTAAACATAGGAAGAGAGCCAGGACAGTCTCTAAGATGTCAAGAGATGAATTCAACAATAGGGTGATACATGTGGTAGTACCTACAAGTGATAAGTTCAAAGATGAGGTCAGACCCTCTAATTATAAGGTTCAAACTATCAATTTAGGACCAACTACTAAGGAACGAGGAAAAGAAGAGTTTCAAGAATCCTCTTAGGTCATTCTCATAAGGCTAGATAAGGAGGCAAAGGAGAAGGAAAAGCTACAAAATAAATTAAATGATTTTTATAAATATGTACATCTGATCAAACCTCTATAGACTATTGGGAGTGAAGGAGCTATTCCAGAGGGATTGCTACCAAAGGAGGCAGTTTCAAAAAAGGAGAGGTTAAAATCCTTTGTCCATAGCACACATGATTGGCTTCAAGATGTCAGTATTAGGGGAGATGAAGCAATTGAACAAATTATGAAGATATACACTAATGCCTCTAACTTCCTGGATAATACTTCACAATTTTCTGCAAATTGTAACAAGATTGATGAGTCAACTGTTGATGAGTTGAAGAAGATTTTGTAGATACCTAAGGATTAATTGGCCAAGCAGGATATCTTTCCCCATGATGAAATTGGAAAGGTGAAGAAGTGGATCAAAGTTTGGAATTATAGGAAGGAACTCCTCATAAAATCTTTGAAGAAAATAATGAAATTGCATGGGAAAATGAAAGAAATAAATAATAGTTGCATTAATTTTCTAGAGATAGTGACTATAGGCATCCATTAAAATTTGCAAAAACTAAACTTCACATAGGGGTTAGTATTTCACAAATCTAACAAAATACCTTTATGAAATACCTTGTAAAGACTTCCAAATGCCATACATGACAAAATGAAAACTAAAGCATTAGGAAAACCATAACAAGTCAAACTATCTCATATTGGATTGGTGTTACATGTGCTAGTAACCCTTTCCCAACCCTTGATTAATAAGCTTAGATGATGATGATGAAATGGACAAGATCAAATCTCAAATAAAGAGAGTGACCTTGCAAGATTGTGGAGAGATGGTGAAGAGATTGTGAAGGATTTGATAAGAGATAAAGCCTCTATTTTATAGATTTTCAAAATGATAAGTGTTGAAAATGGACCAATGTGGGACAAAGATCAAGCCAATAAGATAAGGCCACTTGTCAAGTGATGATAGGCCAATGGTTGTGCAAGATTTGGGAAGAGTGCCCATGAGAGGGAAAATTTGAATTCAAATTTGTACAATAAATGCTGAGTTTTGACTTTGGAAGGGGACATGTAAGAGACATGTAAGGCCTCATAAATGCTCTGTTGGGTGTACATGTCCACTTGGGGGGAGATTCAAACTTGGAGAATATTCTCCCTTTTTGCCAAGTTGAAAATAAAGATTTTGATAAATCAATTAATTGCAATTTCATGTGCAAGTGGCCAAATCTAGAGAATGCAAGTGGGTGAGATTAGCATTAGATTTAATCAGGATTAATTAGCTAGGGTGATGATTAGGATGCTTTGACTTTTATGACTTAAATACTTGATTTATTTAATTCAAAAAAGGATGAAGTATGATTTGGATTTGAATTAAATAAAGTCCTGATTTATTTAATTAAAGGGATGATGCAAGATGAAGGTTGAATGATTTATGAGAGATGAAATGGTATTATTTGATTAAACCTTTGGATTGACCCAATTTACCTAATGAATGGATTTGTTGTGTTTGATCAATTCAATGAGCAGACGAATATACATAATGCTAATTTGACGTGTCTACATTTTTCCCCTCTTTGAAGCAATGTACTTGTTGCGTTAGTTCAAAGAATAAACTTGCCGCTATCGAAATTTAAAAAATTTCTAATTTTTTGGATGCCCCAGCGGAAAGAAGTACACTGGTACATTGCCCCCTCGAGAGATCGAGTGAAAAGATTCAATTTGAGGGTCGATCTCGTGATAAAGAGGTTCAAAATGCATGGTTATGGATGATGATGCAAATGAGATGATTTTAAGATGCTTAGAATAACAAATCTATATTATCCTAAACAACTTAAATGATTATATGATATGAGATGGATGAGATTGATGATGCGATATGCTATGGATGATTTATGATATGCTTAGACTAACAGATCTATATCATGATGATGATATGCATGTGAGATGATATGCAAAATATCGATGATTTATGGATGCAATATGGATGCATGATGGATGCATGATGGATGTATTGGTGATGATGATGTTAACGCAGAAATGAGATGATGACAAGAGGATCCCACAAGTCCATGATTGGTCAAGAATTTATTAGAGATGATGATGATGATGATAGATAAATGCTGATGATGATGATGATAGATAAATGCTGATGATGATGATTTGCTTATCAAGGATTGGGAATTTCAAAGGGTCACTTACTTTATGTTTGATAACACACCTAAGCACGATGCATCAAGGTATGAAGGACCAGGATGGCATTGTACTTAGTGTGATGGACTTTGACTCGACAAACAAATAGGAGTATTCTTGTTCACACTTGACATACAGAAACCTTGCTAGGGCATACCTAACAAAGCAAGTATTCGCCAAGTTATTTTACAAGAACGTCCAACAAGCACAGTAGACAAAAGAATAATAATCGTTGCCCCATTCCTATCTCTCTAAATCCTTCGCTCGGATATCATCGAGAGTTCCTTGGAATGAGCGCAATAAGATAAATCAAAAGAAAAGACCAAGTACGCAAACAAGTCAATGTTCTTCATACCTCTAGCCAAAGGGATGTGTCTTGATAGGATAAGAATCCAGGGTAATATCCATAAATGATGCCCATTGTCGGAACAATATATCCTAGGACATGCATTGTACAGGATGATGATGGGTTTGAGAAGTTGATTGATAGGCTATTGATATAAGGTCAACTGACATGTTTGAAAATGATCGAGACTTTGATTTTGTTTTAAAGATTTGTTGCTTCGATTTTGATTTTATGATTGAAGCTTGCTTTTGTCAATTGTTGTGATTGTTTCTATTTGTGTTGCCAAAGGATGAAGGTGATGATCAGTTTATTATGGATGATTGATTATTACGGGTGAAAGTGAAATGGGATGGGTGGATTTTTCAAATATTTGGATATTTTTTGACATTTTTTGGAATGTTTTGAGGCTATTTTTTGGTGTTTTTGGATTTTGCGATGTTTTTGATTTTTCGGTTTTCAATGTTTTTGGATTTTGATGTTTTTAGAATGTTTTTGGATTTTGGTGTTTTTTGAATGTTTTTGGATTTTGATGTCTCGGGGGCTGATCAAAGATTATCCTTGCCTACGTTTAAGCTCAGAGACGACATAGTTCAGATTTCAATGTTTTTGATGTTTTATGCTTTTGAGTGTTTTGGATTTTGATATGTTTTGGATGTTTTGGAGTTTTGCAATGTTTTGAGGCTATTTTGGTATTTTCAAGGTTTTCAAATGTTTTGATTTTCAAATTTTCAATGTTTTTGGATTTTGATGTTTTGAATGTTTTGGATTTTGGTGTTTTTTGAATGTTTTTGGATTTTGATGCATTTTGGATGTTTTTTGATTTTTTGCATGATTTTGACGATTTGGATATGGATGTGTAATGATATCAGTGCTTTGTTTAGGATTTTTCTAAAAACCCAGCTAAGGTGGATTGATCAGATCGATGGATTGATGATGATGATAACATTGTTGAGGATACACGACAATGCAAGGACTGGATTGATCATGATTGATGACGATTGATAATGATAACATTGTTGAGGATGTACAACAATGTAAGGATAGTGTTAAGCAACACAAGGATTTGGGAAAGATATCTCCAAGATGATGATGGATTCATGATGATGTTTTGATTGTATTTGATTGATTAGGATTGTTGAAGCTTGGTTTGGAACAAAAGTTGTTCGAATGATGTGATGCGACATTGAAGGATGCGTTTAGATGTGACTGATATAGATTGTTTGGATTGATGTTCAATTGAAGATGGAGACTTGATAAAGAACATGTTCTTGTCAAAATATGCCATGGGCTAGTGATTCAAATTTTGGATTGCAGATGCTTGACCAATTTGATTTCATGTTTTCCAATGTTTGGATCACCACATAAGTTGAAGGACATAGACCAAGATTTATTCCTGAAGCAAGATGCCAATATCTGCCCCCAATGTCTAGCAATGTATGGAATGTTACGGTTGGATGCTCGGATAGGTGTATGGATGGAAGGATATGCAAAGGATGCCAAGGATTATCTTGTGATAAGATAAGGTGTTCAGATAAAGAATGCTCATTTGGATAATGCTTCATGGCTTAGATAATGTTGGATAGGATAGGATCCATGAAAATGACCCATGTTAAGATGTTTATTGTAAGAAAGTGTAAGGTGTGCCCCAAATTTTTTATCAAGATCAAGATAACTTGCATGATGGATGTAGATGGATGAAAATGGATTGGATAAATGGTGTGTGGATGGATGGATTTATTATGGATGAGATGCATGGAATGCTCAATTTATTATGGATGGGATGGGATGTTTTCACCTGAAGTGGCACACATAGATGCTCAATTCTACACATGATTCCTATTTTCCAGGTTTTCATCATGGTCTTGCCCAAAGTTTCGCCCATGCGGTTTTCACTAGAGGACAATTTTTCTCTTTAATGTTCTCAATCCTTTTTTCTGATTTTTTTTTTTGGGATTTTCATTTTTTTTTTTTTTGGTTTTTTCTAAAAGATTCATGCTGAACCACCTGGTGGTGTTGACGTAGATTCCCCTATCATAATGTGCCATTGGTATCCTGCCTGAAGGAGTTTCTTTGCTAAGATACGTGCACTTGAATGCAGCTTTTGGGATTCTTGATCTGCTTCGTCGATACTAGAGTTAACTCTATCTCTGTGCATACATCGTGATAGATTGCCTAATGAATCCTTATGATGAAGGGTTGTTGCCAATACATGGTTAATATGAGAATTGGATATCATGCGTGGAGGCGTGGATGAAGTGCGTTTAGGGATAAGAGATGGATTGGTTGATAGTTTGGAACCTTTGACTCTCCAAACTTGGGAAGATGAACAGTGATGGGTGGATACAGAAGTGTGCATGGAATTAGGATCAACTGCTTGATATACTTTGTACGTCACTTGAAAGGCCTGTTTTTTCTTTTGCAGACATTCTTGATGGATACTTTTCCCTTTTTGATTTTTCCCCATAGTTTCTTTGACTAATGGAGTTTGATAGGGATGATTTTTCTTTGTATTCTTTGGTATCCATATGTATTTGATTTGTTCATTATGCTTCTCAGCTTCTTTTGATTTGATAACGTTCTTCGTACTTTGATTCAAATATTTCCTTTGACGTTGGTCCCAATTTGTGGATGGGGTGATGGGTGGGTGAAGATTCATGGTGTGGCTGGTTGTAGTATTGACACTAGTTTCATCATAAGGACTCTTCATGCTCCCTATGTTGATGTTTGCTTGAGACGAAGTTTCCCCCAGTATGGTAGAAGTAGTACCTTCATGCTTTGATTCTGCATGTTCCAAGAGCTCCTGTTCAATAAGTGTTCTCTCATAGATGACCACCGTAGGTGACGTTCTTTCAATTTTCTACTCCGCTAACTCTGGATGTTCTATCTGACTTGTTTCCTTGAGCGGATAATGATGGATATCTTTATTCATGATGTCCTCAATCTAAGTTTGGGACATATTTGATCCTAATGTTGAAAACTCCGTTTGTTTGTAGGATTTAAGAATCTGCTCTTTTTGTGTAACAAAATCTTGTTCTATATGAAGATCATCTATAGAAATCATCTCATGGGTAGATGGAGGAGTATGTGCTACATGGATATGATCATCTTGCATGGATAAGAGAGTGTTCATTAGATTATTGTAGTATCTTGAAGATACAAATTCTTGATCTTGATTAATTTTGGAGTTGCTTTCGACATGCTTTGGATCAAGTTCTTGACATGGGGTAGCTTCAAAGGATGGATTTCTTACAAAGGGTTCTTGGAGATCGTTATTCGACATGGGGAATGGCTCAATATCCTCAAGTGTCGAGTTCAGGGTTCTTTCAGTATCCGTAACCATGTGGTCAAAGGGGATCAACATGTTTTGAAAAGGACCATTACTAGACTTTGGTGAAATATTTTGATCATGCTTTGGAATAAATTCTTAAGATATGTCCTCTAACTCATAAGGTGATGTAGAGACATTTTCAATATGATCATTGGTCAACAGATCATGCATTATGTTAATTGGATCAAATATTCCTAACACTCCTTGAAAGAGATCACTAAAAAGTGGCTCTTGATGTATGGTGAGTTGATCATCAGATTGTGTAGATACATCCTCATTGTGCTCCTTGATGGAGAGGTTTTGATCATTGTTTTCAACAATAGCGGTGGAGAGATTGTGAATGTCTTTGACCATAGAGTCAAGTGATGTTGATATTTCTTGAATTGGCTCATTGTCGAGTTTTGTTGGTGGATTTTGATCATGATTCAAAAGTGACTCTTGACATATGTCGATTTGATCATTGGATGAAGTAATCATGTGCTTAGTGATGGATTGATCTTGATCCTTGTTTTCAATAGTTGTCATCTTTTGTGTTTGTGCTCGTGTTGGTTGGGTAGCGTGAGAGGCTTGGGAAACTTGAGAGGATTGTTGCACTTGTTGGGCTTGTGTTGCTTGTTGCATGGCTAGATATTGTTGGAATCCCTTTTGAAAAACTGCTTGTAGTGTCGCATTGTATTGGATTGATGTAGTGAAAATTGGTGGTGGTGGGGGTGGTGGTGGATTTAGAATCATATTGGATGTAGTGAAAAGTGTTTGAGATACGCTCGGAGTGATCATGGTAGTGAGAGGTTGAGATGTGATGGGTGTGATAGTGGTGTTTGGAATGATTGAAGGGATAGTGATGGTTGGAATGACCGAGGTGATAGGTCCTTGGGAGACCATATTTTGATTTGGGATCAATGTTGTTGTTTGATTAGATACCATCCATTGGTGTGATGTCGATGGTATATTCAAAGGATTTGTCATGATGGTTTGATTGATGTTAGGTGGATTGATTTGGATGGCATGATTGGTGTTAGGTAAAGGGGGAAGCCCTAAACCAAGGAATGATGTAGGTAATGGTGGTGGAGATTTCCCTTGGCGCAATGCCTCAACTATTTTGGAAAGTTCTGCAATTTGATCTCGTCAAATTTGATTTTGATCTTGACTCACTTGAGATAGTTGATTTGGCTTTTGTTTAAGTGGATTTGGAATGCCTACTTGCAGTTTTTGAATGGGATTATGGGAAAATTGACTTTGGATAATGTTTGGGATGATGTTCAGATTTGGCATGATAGGATGAACATTGTTGGTACTGTGAATCATTTTTCCAAAGTTTTCCGAGTTAGGATTCATGTTTCAAAAACTTGCACTTGGTACATCCACATTTGGTTTGTAGGGATTTGGTGGAATGATGTTGCTTGTTTGAAGACTCATGTATTGATTGTTTGGAGGATAGAATTGTAAGTTTGGACTTTGATTTAAATCTATCATGGGGAGATGTGTTCCAAAATTCAGATTGGGCATACTCACATTTGTTGTGCTATTGATATTCATAGGAGATAGTGATCCTATGTATGGATGTGAGTTTCCATAATCCCATGATTTCGTGAGGCTTGGATAGTTTGGTTGGTTTGGACTGCTCATGACGTATGAATCTAGTTTATATTCCATGTTCTTCTTGTGTTTTGATCTTGTAGCAAAAGTGAATTCTAAGGTTCTTAGGACCAATGACGAGATGGAGGATGAAAGGTGTAAATGATGTGAGTGTTGAACGTTTAGGAAATTTGTATCAATGCTAGACTTAGGGATTTTGATTTTGATTGTTTGATGTGGATGATGAACTTGTAAACCCTAAGATGTTGGATTTTATCTTTAGGATGAACTTGTTCAAAAGGTTTGCTAATTCAATTAGATGTATGAGAAAGGATGCATTCCCACACACCTAATTAAACAATTGACTTTGATTTGGTTTAAGGATGTACCCAAGTCTAGAATGATGTTTGCAAAGATCTAAAGTTATTTTGGTGAGATGGATTGATGAATGTTTGGAAGATAGATGAAAGTTTTGATGATCCTAAGAGACTTAGAGAGACCTTTTTTACTAGGCCAAGGTATTGAAGAACACACTTTTCTCTAAGAGCAATCAAAAGACCAATATGACTAAGAGATATCAAACATATGTGTGGGGTCCAATTCGTTATCTTTGCTTAATGAGTTCTTTTTACCAAAAACAACCACTTGATTATGTTTCAAACTGAATGTCCACTGTCACAACTTCTTTTCATCCCACAAAGTGCTATGTGGAAGTTCCAAGAAATTAGGACAAAGGTTGCCTAATGTTGACCTTTGTAAGAGCAAATTAAGATGTAAACCCAATTACATAGGAACCTCTAAGGACATAATCCCAAGGGTAAGCAATAGTTCTTGGGCTTTTTCAAAGGTATTTGCTCAAACTAAGGGGTTTGAAATTTGAATGATGATGTTGAATGTTGGTTTTTCAATGTTTTTGATAAACACACTGTGTTTTCAAACAAAGAACAAGTACAAGCCCTATGGATGTGTAAGAGAATATTTGTTGGATTCCCACTTGGACAAGTCCAGCTATGCTTATCTCTAGTGGATGGTTAGATGCTTGACCCCACTGGCTCCCCTCCACAGCTCATTAACGTCAATCAAGGCAGCCAAGCATCAACACCCATGAAACTCCCATGGCATGCTTTCCATCTCTACTAGAAGACCGTAAGAGTGTGGGGTGGCTTTAGAATGACCATTCTTCTACCAACAAATAGATTAAGGATTTTGGAAAATTCTAGCACATGGGTTCTAGTAAGGACTTTCCGTTCGTGGAGATTGACCCATAGGGCAAGAGTCCCCTTTTGGATCCATCTTGTCGGAGCCAACCGCGTGATTATGGCGTTTAACCAAAACCCTCATTTATATCTCAGCTGGAAATGCTCTTGGCTTTAGAGTGTTACCGGTTGAGTCGTTCCCTTGGGTGAGTACTTTTTCCCCAAGGCAGGCCCTCTAAGATAAACAACAGCAAGCAAAGACACAATCCGTAACTCGATCGATCTTTGATGGCACAAAGAAAGAGAATGTACGCAAAAATGCCCCTACTCACACTCGCACAAGATGTTCAATTTTTAAGCCCAAATTGAAGTGTTTCAAAGAAATAAAATTCCTTTTGGGTGTTTCTCTTGCACCCTAGATCGCATGAAGCGCAAGGGGAGAGGATACGCACTCAATAGACAAAATTACACAATTCAAGCACTTGTTCGTTTTATAGCCTTCAAAGAAATTGTGAGTTCATTTTAAGCACCAAAATGAAGTGTGAAGTTTGCCTTGTTCAATTTTTAGAACCCAAATTGAAGCTAGTAAGTTTCTAAGTTCAATTTTAGCCCAAGTTTGAAAAAGTAATGATCTAGTTGGCTTAAAATAGAAAATAAAAGTAGGAAATGGACACTCTAGACAATTGCAATTAGCATTTAAAAATACTCTTTCAAGTTTAATGTCCAAATCACGCACCCCAAATCCGATGCTCAGTTTCTATGCCAACCTGCAAACAATATAAAATTATCATCAATAAGAAATGTGATATTTCAAGAAAATAGTTGATAGTTATGAATCATAAGTTACACCAAAATAGATACAAATAACCTTTTTGTCACTTCTTGTATCCATTGTACCATAACCTTTATACATACAAGATTAGAAATATAAATTTAGAACCTTGAAAATCTTTTGGCAATGATATGATCAGAGTTTATTTCTACACTAAAAGGTATTTCTATCATTTTCTAGTATCATCCATTGCTTCAAGTGTAAAACTAATTTCCACCACCTTTGCCCACAGCCTCTCTTTTGTGCCAAAATGGAATTAATTCTGCACAAATCTCAGATATATTAAAAGGGAAACAACATGCTAAGGCAACTTGATAATGAGGATTTTCTTCTGCAAGAAACATGATTTAATCCCAAATGCATAAAAAATCTTGAACTAATAGTTCTGCACTTTAATGCTACCAGCAGACAAAGACAAATTTGATGCTCTCAATTGAATTTAAAATTCTGACAACACACTTCACCAGTCATGAAGATCTTAAGAGATATGGCAGTTTTTAAAATCAAACATTATGTGCAGAGAATACTAACAACACAATCAATACGAGACCTAATGTGAAACGTACTAACAACACAATAAATATTAGATCTAAACCACCAACCAAGCATAGATTTGGGGACGCCATGCATCAAGTAATCAATGCACTAGAAAGGATCAACTGTTATGATTTGTTCAAAAAGAATATGATCCTATCTACCCTACGCAATACATCAATCAACTGGAAGGTTTTTCAAAAAATCAAAGATTGCATAAAAATCAAAGATTGCAGTTGGCAGGTGTACTAATGCTATGCATAGGTGCAGATCCGCATTTCCTATCATTCTGCTTGTACATAATTTTGGTTCCTTTCTTTTCTCCTATCTGGAAAGATGCTGCTTCAACTTCTGATGTTTCCTTGTTCTCCTCCTGTCATAACCGCCATTGTCATTTTATTTTAAAGAAGGTCACCTAAAAAATTAATGGAAATAGGCAAATAAGGAATACATAGACACCAACAACCTTAACTCACACGCAAGACCCCAAAAGTCCAGGTGAAATGAATATAGTACGCAGGAAGTAGTTGGTACAATTTTTCTTTCAACATGAATGATCCCTTTTGTGCGCAGCCAAGGAAGATGCTAGTAAATTTTGTGGAAATTGGCTTTACATCTTCCAATTACATTTGCTTGAAAGTGTCTAAGGCCGCTCAACAAATGGGAGTTCTTATGTAAGAAAATCAAGGCATATCAAATGCTCTAGTGAATATATATGCACAATGTGGAAGGATAGACAAGGCATTTGAACTGTTTGACAGTTGAATGTAACAACAGAGACAAGGCGCGCAAAATGTTTGATAGCAGGGCATAGGTAACATGTCTGAACTGCTTGATAGAATGCCCAGTTTATGACCAAGTGCGGTCACCCAGTAGGAGTATAATTGCGAGGTATGGAGTTAGCCCATACGAGGCTTGAATGTGGGTGGCACTCTATTCTCTATCAAGGCATTGACTGGTGACTGTATTGTGCTGCGACATATTCCTGCACTATTTTAGGTATCTTCAAACAGTGAGTAGGGAGGAAGGTATCTTCAAACTGTGAGCGGCTGCTATGTGTGATGGAATGATCTACACAAGAAGAGGAGGTCCTGACATGCTTAACAAAGGCTCTATTCAGAGAAAAAGGGACTCACAGATGATGAAAGGGGAAGAACATAGCCTGTGACGCTAGGAAAGGATGAGGAAAATCACAAAGGAAACTTGTGCGTAGAAAAGTTTGATCAAATCTCTCTCTTCGTTCTTTCCAGTAACTAAATCATCCTGAAGCAAGTGACAGCGAGATATAATGATGAAAACACCGATCATACATAATATCACGTAGAAATAGCGCTTCAGTAAGAATGAATGAAGATAAGCTGTTATTCATTTTTTATGCATTAGGAAATGTCTACCACAACATTAGAATGAATAAAAGAAACAGAAATAGTGGAGATCCATTAATCTTTAGGCAGCTAGAATAACAAAAGCTAATATCATGATTCATTCCATGGATCTGGTGCACTGAAGCAAATATAGTCTTAACAAGAGACAAAGACTTTATATTCCTCTCGATTGTAGTGATCAATATAAAAATAAAAATAAAAAAAAATATATAGACTTTATTTTTCTGTTTGATGCATGAAATAAACAAAGTTGAACAAAAACAAAGGCTACAGATTGTGCCCTCCTTCTAGCGCCATTTTGTAGGCATCCATTAAAATCTACAAAAACTAAACTTCACATAGGGGTTAGTATTTCACAAATCTAACAAAATACCTTTATGAAATACCTTGTAAAGACTTCCAAATGCCATACATGACAAAATGAAAACTAAAGCATTAGGAAAACTATAACAAGTCAAACTATCTCATATTGGATTGGTGTTACATGTGCTAGTAACCCTTTCCCAACCCTTGATTAATAAGCTTAGATGATGATGATGAAATGGACAAGATCAAAACTCAAATGAAGAGAGTGACCTTGCAAGATTGTGGAGAGATGGTGAAGAGATTGTGAAGGATTTGATAAGAGATAAAGCCTCTATTTTATAGATTTTCAAAATGATAAGTGTTGAAAATGGACCAATGTGGGACAAAGATCAAGCCAATAAGATAAGGCCACTTCTCAAGTGATGATAGGCCAATGGTTGTGCAAGATTTGGGAAGAGTGCCCATGAGAGGGAAAATTTGAATTCAAATTTGTGCAATAAATGCTGAGTTTTGACTTTGGAAGGGGACATGTAAGAGACATGTAAGGCCTCATAAATGCTCTGTTGGGTGTACATGTCCACTTGGGGGAAGATTCAAACTTGGAGAATATTCTCCCTTTATGCCAAGTTGAAAATAAAGATTTTGATAAATCAATTAATTGCAATTTCATGTGCAAGTGGCCAAATCTAGAGAATGCAAGTGGGTGAGATTAGCATTAGATTTAATCAGGATTAATTAGCTAGGATGAGGATTAGGATGCTTTGACTTTTATGGCTTAAATACTTGGTTTATTTAATTCAAAAAAGGATGAAGTATGATTTGGATTTGAATTAAATAAAGTCCTAATTTATTTAATTAAAGGGATGATGCAAGATGAAGGTTGAATGATTTATGAGAGATGAAATGGTATTATTTGATTAAACCTTTGGATTGACCCAATTTACCTGATGAATGGATTTGTTGTGTTTGATCAATTCAATGAGCAGACAAATATACATAATGCTAATTTGACGTGTCTATAGTGACTAGAAGGAAAAGGTCCGGCTAGAAAAATATGAATGTTGGTAGGTTGCAAGGATGGTCGCATGAAATATATACTTTCTTCTGATAGTGCTCCAATTACAAATGAAAATATGGAAGGTGCAACAATCTATATTTCAAAATTGGACAAATATCATGAATTATAGATTGAATGGAATAAGGTAATTCCCCAATATTTGGAGGAGTTTAAAAATCATAAAAGCATAATTAAATTTATTTCAGTTCTAGACCCAAAATATATGAAAGAAATATTGGAGAAGGCCAAAGAATTATCCAATAAATTAGAAGTTGACAAGGACGGAGAAAAGGAAAATAGTCAACAAGTAGCCACCTAGATTTTTTTGCCAATCATGTGATAGAATAGCTACAGGGTGACCTCGATTTTTTTGCAAGAAAATAAATATTTTGGAAGGAACCAAGCTGATTTAGATGAAGCTTCAAATATTAAATGAAAATTTTATTTTTATTCAAAACTTCCTAGGCCAACTTGCCTAGCCAACCTATTGATGTAAACCCTAAATTGGGTTGACCTAGTAAAGAATTCTCTATAAATTGAGGCTCAAGCCTCCTTAGTAAGGGTTAGAATCAGTTAAGACATAGTGCTAGAGTTGTAGTTGAGTTAACAGTTAGCATTTTCTAAGAGAAAGTGTTGCTACATTAAGAATACATAATTTTTTGCAAACTTGGGTGATTCAATATAATTAAAGACACTGTTCTTTGGTGCTCTTTCTTGTGTTGTTTCATTATGCATGGTTCTTGTTATTCTAGATCATTAAGATTGCTTGAAATTATTTGTTACATGTTAGAGTTTAGATTTAGATGTGATGCAATGGTGTTGATGGTTTAATATTTCAAGTGTTTGAGCAATCCTTGGTCCATACTTTTAGAAGCTTGTTGATTGTAAGTTGCTATGTAAAGTTATCTTGGGCATTAAATTTGTGTGCTAAGTTCAATTGTGGGTATTTATTCATTTCAATTGCAAAAATAGGGTTGATTTGGGTGAATTCTTCATGATCTGAAAATATTTAATTCCTTAGAAGATTGCATTGTTTATGTGAGATTGCAGGTTTGATCTAGGTTAAGCAGAAATTGGTTTTGAAGGATTGGTCCACTTTGAGTGTTTAACCATTTACATTGTTGGTCTTAGGAATTAGTTTAGTTTTAAATCTCTTTAATCCCTTATCTTTTGTTATTTCTTTTGAAATCTAAGTTAGGTTTTAGGATCAAAAGTATCACCAAATTGCAAGATCTGATAAATCTAAAGTTCTAGCATTTGTTTTGTAAGGTCCCTTGTGATTAGCAACATTTTCACATTTATCATTGAGTTGTTTTTGCATTGTCAAGACCTATCATTAGAGACCTTGGGGTTATCTCTTGAGGCTTGTTGATACAAATTTACCTTTCAAGAGAGATAAAGTACTTGTATTTTGTTTGAGTTGTTGTTGTACAAAAAACACCATCAACAACAACCAAAATAGATTTGTTCATTTTTAAGCAACAATTGAAGTGTTTCTAAAGCCTTATCTTAATCGATCTACAAAAGTAATTTGATTTTTTTTTCAACATATGGAAAGTGTTTGTTCGAAAGAAAGCATTTTTTAGAGCACCAAAATGAATTGTTCGTTCCAATCTAGAAAGCTTTAAAAAATCTCTTTTAGAGCACCAAAATGAAATCATGTGGATTTGTGAGGTTCTTTTTAAGCACTAATTGAGAGCATTTTCTAAGCTAGAAAGCTTTGAAAAATTATTTTTAGACAACCAAAATGAAATTTTAATAAGCTAGAAAGCTTTGAAAAGTTCCTTTTAGAGTACCAATTGAATTTTTTCTAAGCTAGAAATATTTTAAAAGTTTGTTTTAGAGCACCAATTGAAATTTTACTAAGTTAGAAAGCTTTGAAAAGTCCAATTTAGAACACCAATTGAAAGCATTTGGATTTGTGGGTTTCTAACTATGAAAGCTTTAAAAAATTAAAAGCTTCAACCATTTTCCTTCTTTGCAATAAACATGTTAATTTTTCTTAGATAAACACATGCCATACATCTGCAATTCATGCATAAACAATATTAGCACCTGCCAAATAGCCAAACCAAATGACCATTAGTGTTAGAAATTGAAAACATGATTTGCATATTTCGAATAAAAGTTTGATAGAGAAAAAGTGAAAAAATTTAGCAAAAGAGACCCTATTAGAAAGTAAGTGCGGATGAAAAACTCAAAAGTGGATTCTATTTTAAGTAGAAGTGGTTGAAAAACTCAAGAGTGCCCCTTTCATTTTAGCAAAAGCATCCCAAAAATTAAAAACAACCAAAAAAAGTAAGGTGCAAAAAAAATGTGAAATCGACTATGAAAAATTCCTATAGCTTGTGCATGAATTTTTTTTCCAGTGCATTTTTAGAACTTGAAACTTCAAAATTTTCTCATAAAATGGTTAGTGCTAAGGACCATAGTCCCACCTGGCATGCCAAAATGTGTAAGGGGGAAATCAGGTGATGTTATGTAATCAAATTGAATGAATTAAAAACTAATCTAATCAAAGAAAAAGATAATTCATTTCCATTACTCACTAAATTAATCTACAAAGAAATGAATTCAAGAAATGAAATTAAAAGAGAAAAGCACAAATGAATTCACAAAAGCAGTGTTACCATCTCGTGTCGAAATGTGTTTGCAAAGATGTTGGATTGTTCGTATCAATGTGAAGCCTCCATTGTGCCTAGCAAAAACTTCAAGAATGTGTAATATAATTGATCGAAGATATGTGTAAACCTTAAAAAGGTCGATTATGATTTTTGCATTACTTCATTGTGCAAATGACGTTGATTCTCCAATCATTTTTAGGAAGAAGATAATTGTTATATAGAACTTTTGTTTCAAAGTGAACACTTGCAATCGCATAGTAGAATATCTCAATCAACGATTCCAAATCATTGAGAGGAAATAGATAGGAATAATTAGTGCAAATTGATTACATAATAGGTGTGTTTAAATAAATTATTTTGAGTGTTTAGTTGGATTGAGGAAATAGATTGAATAATCTGTGGAATTGAAGAATAGATTGATCTATTAGGAATAGATGGATCAATTAGCCAATAAGATTGAACAATCGGGGGATCATAATTTGCTTAATTATAAAAGTGGGTGAGGATAATTAATTAATTGATTTAATTAACTAATCTTTTGAGTTGAAGGTGAAAGTCATGTTTGACTTTTACAAATAAAGTTGTATTTGTTTTATTTGATTTTTGATGATGTTTTGAATAATTTCTTTAATTATTCATGTTTTAGGGGAAAGTGATTTAAACTATTATTGTTTAATGATTTAATTGAATTAGGGGAATAAACTAAATTAACGAAAAAATAAAATAATTGATGTTAGTTAATTAATTAGGAGGAATAAAGTTAGATTAGAACTTTATTAAATAAATGAAATTTATTTAATTCATCACAACTGGTGAAAAAGTGAATTAATTAAATAATGTAATATTATTCAATTAATATAGGAAATTAGGGTTCTTGATGTAATTGATTTGAAATGCAGTGATATTAAGTGATAATGATATCGATGATGAGAAAATGTCATTTAGGATGTGTGATAAGTGTTAGGTCATTTTTTACATGTCTATAGATAGAAGAATGTTACATAGAGAAAACACTTCTCAATGCAACAAGGAGTCGACCACAATTTCTTGTAAACTTTCATGGTCTCACATGAAATATTTCAAATTCCTTTAACTCACTACCTTCAAGAACCCTAACATGAAATTTTCACTACTCTACTCAAATTAGCATCACACACACATCACTTGCAACAATTTGGAAACTATCTTGCTTCTTACTCTTTCCACACTTCTCTTGCATGAACACCATACATATATCAAGCTCTACCTCAAAAAATCTCCTATGTCGACCACTAGCCATTATACATTCAAATTCAAAATAGGTCGGCACCTAAACATTCCCATGGTGGATAGAAATGAAAGGTGACCTACATAATTCCTTAATTAGTACCCAAATGGATCCCAACACACTTCAACACACTTTCACAATCCTCGCATGTAGTGTTAAACACAAGGTCAATCAACACCCGTGCAAAACACCATAGACATTAAGGACATGCTTCCTTAAGCCAAAAGTTTTGAACAACATAATTTACTTGAAATCAATCCAGAATAATCCACAAACTACATACGATTCATCAAACGCTTCATTCAAGCTCACATCAACAAATAATTCAACTCATAATAACTAATAACCCTTAATTGCAAATTGATAAATGAAACTTTCACTATACTACACCAAATCAAGTAAAAAATTGAACATTAAAAGATAAAATAATTATATAAGCAACTTCCTAAATCAGCATAACCTAAATCCAAATGGTAGAGAAATATGGAGCAAATACATTTCTCCTAGACCACAAAAAACATCATTGAACATCTAGTTCACATACTAGTGAAAATACCTCACTTTACAATGATCCAGAAAACTAAATTCTAAATATAGAAACCTGTGTCAACTTTGAATGACCTATAACAACCGCATAGGCATAGCATCAACACTAAAATAATTTGGAGCACAATAGCAGAGCACACTATGAACATTGCACAACAAGGTTTAATTTTTTTATTAAATTTTCTTGAAATCACTTGGAAACCAAGTACCAAAAAAATCATCTCATCTCATTACTTCATTCCAACTCATCTTTAGGCTCTACAACAAAATAATAGCTCCATGTACACACAACACTTCCTCAAGGTCTCAACTACACTTGCACAACCTATTTTCCTCTTTTCCACAATTTTATCAATATCCTCAACATCTTCATCCCATAGTTGACATCAATGACAACACTAGTTAGTAGAATTCCTATTGACATCAATGGAAACACCATCATTCTTACAACAAGTTTGTTCTTGCAGGATCTATCAACTTTGCAATTGACTCCTCAAGTTCTTTTCTATTGTTTTCAATTTTACTTAATATAATTTTTTGTGTTCCTAGAGGACAATAAGGAATTGTAGGAGGTTTTTTTTATGGCTATTCTTTAAGAGGTTTTTCATGAAGAGGTTAATTGGGATTTTAAACATTTGGGGGTGAATTATCAACTCCTAAAATTTAAATAAATTTTAATTAAAAAAAAATTCAATCTAGTTATTTAATCAAAAATTGACACTAAAAAACTAAAAATAATTACTTCTTTGACCTCTTTGACCTATTTGTGACATTTTGGTGATGATTTTAACAAACCTTTAGGTGCTAAATATGTTCTACAAAAATATAAGCATGCTTGGAAGGATTCTTAATCTTTTGATTGAGAGGAAAGTATAGAATGAATGTGGTTTATGTTTTTATTTAAATGAGAAACAATATGAGCATGTTATCCTTTCCACTAGTCTTATATAGCATTGGACAAGTGGGAAGATGATTTGGTGCATCCAATACTACACTGTGAGTCTTTCATCAACCCTACAAGGCCAAGTATATAGTTTGACAACTAATAAGGGGATTTTTTGCATCACATACTACACCATGGGTCTATCCATCATCCCAAGGGTTTCCCCAAGTAGTAAACATACCAAAACCAATGAATTCTGACTTCATTCACCTATAGGCCACCAACGACAAGTTTTTCCACCTAGGAAGAAGTAGCTCCTGACATATACCACCTTATGACCTTAGTGGTATTTTTAAAGTATCTTCTTCACAATCCCCAATAACACTTGGCATCAGTCACTTTTGTCCTTATCAATGAAAACTAGTAAATCCTCTCAATACATGGTTATCCTTAGATTATTATTACCCACATAGATGGGTCCCTATCCATGCAACTGCTATCATCATATCATAACCAAGGTAGCCTACTACCTTCACCTCCATGAACCAAGTGAATGCTAACTAATCCCTAGTAGTTGTTCATGTAATTAATATTTAATTACACTTGCATAACTTTACTTAGGTAATATTTAATTCCTAGGTTAATTAATTCTCGTCCTTATCTTGTTGAGCTATCTTGTAGGTAATGCATCTTTTCTTTTATAAAGCAAATCATATCTTGTAATTATCAATTCCTGAATATTATTATTTTGCACATCTTTTGCAAAGCTCTTGCTTTTTCTATTTTTCTCTTTTGTGGAAGGAGTTTTTGTTTTGCATTTCAGATCTTGGTTTCTAACAGTAGTATCCCAAATATTAGTAATTGGTATGGTCCAATGAATTCCTATGACTGCTAAAATATCCCAGAGGTTCACTCTTGGGTAGTTCATACATAACATGAACTACAATCACAATCAATAGATACACGGTCCTATGCATAAAGAACTCTATATATGAAGTCGAATTACATAGACACATAAGAGATACATGGAACCAATAGGAGATGGAATTTACCCATAGAAAAATCTAGGTTGAAAATTTATTTTTTTAGAAATGGGGTCCTATTTGGTTTTTTTAAAGTTTTAATCCTTTTATGAAATAGGATCCCATTTCTAAAAATAGGGATCCTATTTTTGGCTCGAGGTCCTAAAGCGAAATGAGGTCCCATTTTCTAAATAATGGGATTTCATTTTTTTTGCTTGATTTTAGGTTTTTGGCTATGTTTGAAACTTTCATGAGAAGTGGACTCATCTTCTTTCTTTTACCCTTCTCTTTGGATGGATGTGAAGGGATACATTTTGGCAAGTTCTACATCTCTTCTAGTGAGAGAGAAAACCTCAACTTCTCACTTTTCTAAATATCTTAAGTGAACTATTGTTTTTTTTGCTAGTAGGGGCTATGGGAATGTGTTGTTTCCTTTGGGTTCTTTGGGGGCTATGGCTCTCAAGTGTGGTGACATAATTCACTAGGTGGGAAGGAGTGAACTATAAATTCTACCATGTTTTCAGGTCAAGATTGGATAGAGGTGAAGAGGAATAAATCCTCACAAAAAAATCTTGAGATGATATTAAGATCATCAAAGAAGAAGGAAGACCTCTGAGGTGTAATTTGCAAGACATTATGATGGATGGTAGGTAGTGGTCTAATGGAAAGTTATATTGTTTGCACTATGGTAGTTGTCCTTTATGTAGTCTATTTATAGGAGCTCTTGTTTTTAATATATGGGGAGGAGGTACCCCTTTGTGATCTCACCTAGAGTGGGCCAAAGTAAAATTATTGCACCATTAATACAAACTATCTCACTTACATAGCAAAAAATAATAATCAAAATGTTATAATAATAAAGCATAATGATCATTACCTAAATCCTTGATGTACTAGTCAAGGTCTAATGGGTCTCGTGGAATTATCATCACATCACTATACTATATGTAGCCCAAAATAGGGGCTTGACCACTATTGGAAAGCTTCTAAATAGCCCCAAGCGTTCTCCTTATTCTTTAGATATAGGTATTTTAGGAAAAAATACAGCCACATGCAGGTTTTCATTTATGTTTTCCCCTCTATCATTTTTCTCTCTCTTTGAAATATAAAAAATTAGTTATATTTCATCTATACCTTATTATATATAACCTAGATTATTGTTTTCTTTCCCTTATTCATTTTTTGTGTAGCTAAGCATGATATTATTAGAGAAAATGTGATTTTTCTAAGGCTTTTTATTGCAACATATTAGACAAATAATAGTGCATTGCATAGATATCTACAAATTGCAATAGCATCCTAGATAGTGGATTCTAGGTTTCAACTCCAAGTTTCTCTTTACCAATCATTTTCTATTATGTAATCTATTTCTTGAAATTTTGTTTTAGTTTATTGTAAATCAATAGTCTCATATTTCACATTATATTTAAGCTTAGCCAAATAATGTGTTTTTACAAGATTGAAACATGCTAGGATAATATAGTAATATTTACTCTTTTGTATTAGAAACACTAGAAAAAATATTCTATTCTAAAAACTAGATTCATCCTAGAGTAATATAGGATGGAAAATAAAAGGCCATTGAAAACCTAAATGTGTTTCTTATAGTACACCTGTCACTTCCATGCACATGGGATTTACATTTTAAAATTATCACAAAGTGCATGAGCTATTTGTTTATGGAATATTTATGCTTTTATTTTATGTGTATATTTAAACATAGAAATGCAAATATAACTATTTAAAATATGAATCATTCTTTTGACATGGTTTTCTTATGGAAAGCATGATATACGACTATTTTTCATAGGTAAGTTCTTTGTGGACCTATTCAAATTAGTATCCTTAACTATGTTGTTAGAAGAAAAGATGAATTTTTCTTGTAGATAATTTAAATCTTTGTCTCTCTAATTAGAATGGGTTTGTGCAGGATCATGATGGGCCAAAAAGTGGCAATATGATGAGTATGTGCCTGATGACTTTCTTTTTACCCAAAATTGATGAAACGAAAAGGGTTTTTAAAGGAGATTCTCAAATTTCCACAAATATAAATTATGCTTTACTTTTAATTTAATAAGTAATTATTATTCATTTTCTATTTGAATTACGACTAAAGTCTTGATTGATAGGATGATTGAAAAATATCTATAGCTTTCAAATGGTATCACATTTTTTGAATCCAAAACATGTGTCACATTCTATGCTTTGCATACTATAGAATTAAAAAAAGAAAAATTGAATTTCATGAAGTTTTGACCAAGGTAAGGTGGTCAAACATATCAGTTTTTTATTTTTTTAAAAATTGTAATAAAAAATTAATAATTAATTATTAACAGATTCTATTATTACATATTTTTGAAATAATATAGATAACTTATTCAATTTTTTACGTTAAGTTGCCTAACTTTGATTTTTCTAATTTTTTTGACACTTAAGGGCCTATTTTTTCCATGACGATCCTGCACATACCTGAATCTTAGATATTAGTTTTCTTCTACATTTTAGAGATCCTTTTTGATAAACCATTTTTTAACATGTTTTACAATCATGGTACTCAATGTGATCACATTTCTTGTAATAATTTTATTAGATATTTCACATCATTCATGCATATTTTACCATTTATATTTCTTGTATTGAATATAAATAAAAGTTAGTTTTCTTATCTTTTTATGAGACAATGATAATGCACACCTACTATACATAGGTCACTTCATTTTAAATTTCAATGAGAAATTAATTTTCATCAATCCAGATGTTTATCTCATGAAACCTTTTTGGAGAAGTTATCCAAGATTGCATCATTACTTAATGACAAGTAAACCACATATATCATGATAACAATCAATAGAGCTTTCTCAATATGATTTTTTTTTTTTAAATAACTATCTTTAATACACAAAAAATTATTACACATAATATCCTAACTAAAACCCAAAAATGAGCATAGTTAAAGATGTTCCCTCTAGAAGTGTTACAAGTAAATTATCCCACCTCCTATTGTTGTAGTTATTCCTAACTTAATTAATTTTAACCAATAGGGATTAACCTCTTTAAAAATTTCTATTTTTTATTGAATCTTTGTATTTGGGGTGCCTAATACACTGCCAAATTATCATTTGATTATTACTATTCACGGTTTTCCTATTGTAACTAAGAACTCTCTTGTATTGGTTCATCTTGCTTCATCCTTTTCTTATATAGAAATTATTCCTATGGCTCCTTCTCTCATGACATTTCATGTAATAGGGAATACTTGTAATACTTAGAAAAACCAACAAACAACACTATTCCTATTAAAATCACTCCAACCAATCATATTCTTGCTTCAAATCCTCATCTTCCCCTAAGAATACTAAAGAATACAACCTTATATCTAGAACAAACTCGAGAAACACAAACTATGATTTCTCCCTAGGATCTAATCCAAACTTAACCTTATCACAAGTTCAAAAATATTTGCAAAATTTCCTTGTTTCATCCTTTGTAAAACCTATTGGAATAGCTTCTTTAATTAAGAGTATTTATACTAACACAATTAAGATTACTTTTCTCCCTTATAAACATCCTTCCTAAGAGGTCTAATAGCATTTAATCCTCCTATCAAGAATTTGTAAAAATCAACTATGCCACCTCTTATTGTTGGAAGTATTCATCAATTAATTAATGCTAACCAATAGGGTACAAACTCTTATAACATTTCTATTTTTTACTAAATATTTATATATGGGGCGCTTTATCTCCACCCACCTTCTCATTTGATTATTACTACTCAGGGTTTTCCTAATGAACCTAAGACATTTGTTTTGTTAATTCATATTGCTTGATACTTTTCTTCCCTTTGTTGAATGCACAAGACAACTAAGAGGGGGGTGAATCTGCTATACCTTAAAAATTCAAAAATCCTCATAAACATTCAGATTCACATTTATTCATTAAATCCTTAAATCTATTGTGGTGAATTAGCATGAAAAGAAAATAACAAAAATTGAAACAACTTAACATAATACACAAGAGAAAACCATGTGGAAAACCCAAGAAGGGAAAAAACATGGTGAGGATTAGCTCACAATATAAGTAATATCAATACCCAATACAATAGGGCTCATTTCCAGAGGGCTTACTACCCAAAGAAAGAAAGACTGACTACTAAAGGCTCACTGCTAGAATATAAAAGAAGGTAGAGAAGAAATGTTACACAAAGAAAAGCATGTCAATGTAATATAGAATCCACCATAATGTCACCAACACCTTCAAAGCTTGAATGAAGAGTTGTAGGCACCTTTGTTCACTACATCCAGTAGTCTAACACATGAAAGCTCACACTTTACTTCTCAATTTTGCAATTTATAAATCTGCACTTTGTATAATTCACATCTCTTACATCTATTTTATCATCCCTCAATAAATCAACTCATATTTATACTATCATCAACCTTGAAACCCTTCTATAAGGTGAGACATACACATCAACTGTGTAAATTCAAATTAGGTCAATTCCAAAATAGTATATGGTGGATAGAAGTCAAAGCATACTACATCATTCCTTAGATAGGACATGTTGATGATGTTTTCTACACAAAAACTCAGACAAAATATGGAAATCCTACCTCTCTTGAAAGGTAAATCTCTATCAGCAAGCCTCAAGAGATAACCCCAAGGTCTCTAATGTCAGGTCTTGACAATGCATAAACAATTCAGTGATAAATGTGAAAATGTTGGTAATAAAAAAGGGACCTTACTACAAGCAAATATTGAATCTTTAATTTTTTAGATCTAGCAATATGATGATACTTCAATCCTAAATATAACCCAAATGATAAAAGAAATAACAAAAGATAAGGGTTTCAAAGATATTTCTAAATTAACTATTCCTAAGATTAAAAATGCCAACGATGAAATACTGCTACACCCTTAATATTATTGTACATCGGGTTATGAATAGTCAGCTTGTGGCTATCTTAACTCTCTATTAAGTCATATTATCATTAGTATATTGTTATTTAGTTATGTAGGTCAGCCTAAGACTTATATAGGTGTGTCTAAGTCGGCCTAGGTGATATCCTAGGCATAAATAGGTATATATAGGAGGTTGTGAGTCTTATTTCACCATCAAGTTGTGAAGTGTGTTCTCATTAGAGATATTTGGAGGTTTTCCCCCTCGAAGTGGCCTATTATTCTCAGTTATTATCAAGTATTTGCAACATATTTCATATCATATTCTTCTATTGTGCAAGTTATTTCGTAACAAATACTTGAAATGGACCAATCCCTCATAAACTAATTCTTGCTTAACCCAGATAAATCTACAATCTCACAGAAACAGTGCAATCTTCTAAGGTATTAAGATTTTTAGATCATGAACATTCATCCAAGACTACCCAATTCCAATAAAAATGAATAAATCTCCACAATTCAACTTAAGCACAATAAATATATGGCCCAGGCTAACTTTGCAAAGCAATTAACAGTCAGCTAGCTGCAAACACTTCAAGCATTAAACCATAAACACTATCAATTTATCTAATATTAAACTTAATACATTTATCCAATAGCTTAAGCAATTCCAAAGATAGAACCACAAGAACCATGCAAGATAAAATTCAACACAAGAAAGGCACCAAAAGTACAATGTCTTCACTTGCATTAAATTACCCATAGTAGCAACAATTCCAGTATTCTATTACAACACTTGCTCAAAATGAACTAACTTCTAACTCTACTCTACAGCTTAATTCGATCTAGTATCAAAAATATCTATCTTTTCTATCTAGCCCTTAAAAATGAGGCAGAATGCCATATTAATAGAAAAAACCCCCAAGGCATGTCAACCTAATAAGAATTTACAACAATAATAAAATGGCCACAAACAAGTCAGCCCAAGGAGAGTTCAAAATAAAATAGAGTATGCATTAAATGCGTGAACTCCATCCAAGTTGGCTTGGGATCTCCAATATAGTTTAGACCAATGCATGCAAAATAATAGGGAAGCACAAATTCTGATGTAGCCATGCAGTAATTGCTTTCCCCCTTGTCTTTATTTTGATCCACCCTCTCATGCACCATCAAAAGTACCCTATCGAAGTTAGTTGTAGGTGGCAGAGCTAAAACCTCAATTCTCCTTTCGATAGATCTAATATTTTCCTTTGATTTTTCCATTAAATTATCCCATTCAACCTTGCTAGATTGATATCTATCAATAACTGCAATATAGGTGGCCACATCATCCAACTGGTGCTCAGTAACTAGATCTTCATTGACTGGAGAATACACATCTTGCCACCATTTCTTCAATTTCTCTAAGCTCAAATGATTTGGTGTGAAATTCCTTCTCCCTATCATTACTTCAAAGAAATAAATGCATCTATCATGGATATTAGTCAAAGTATCCTCAATTTTCCTGCATTACTTATATATCTTCTTCAAAACCTTTTTCCTTATTTGCAACGCTTCAAACCATTCCCAAGATTCTACAACTCTGGAGGAAGGGATAATTCCATCACTCACCAACTTATCTTTAGTGTATTCCATGATGGTCTTGGTCTTCTGCAATAGGAGATCTACATCCTCTTTATCTTGACCTAGTACATCTTTCAACCAATCTATTGCCCTCATTGCATCTCCTCCAGTTGAAAGGATTTCATTAATAGCATCATCTCCTTTAATCTGTACCCCTTGTAGCCAATTTGTTGTGGCAAGAGTAGTGGCCTTCATTCTTTCTAGCTCAGTGATGGTTTCCTGTGGCAAGAAACTCATAGAAGAAGATGAGGAGCTAATAGATTGCAAAGGCTTCGTCAAGTCCTACAAGTACTTTTTTAATTTCTCATTCTCCTCCAGTTCCCACTTAGTCTACACTTCTTTCCTCAACTTTCTTAGAATCACTACACTAGAACCCTCATAATCCTCAATATCTTGTTCCATGGAAGTAGGCCCTAGATTGATGGTCTATACATTGTAATCCTCTCCAATTGCATCATCCTTGTCCTTATCCGAAGAACTAGTAGGAATTTGGACTACCCTATTGTTGGCCTAGTCTCTTTCAATCCTAGAAATAACCTTGGCTTTCTTCTTTCCTTTTCCCTTTCCTATGTTTTCCAATAGCTCATCCCAGTCGGAGGGGTATCATCCACAACAATTTGTTTTCTCTTCAATTCCCTATCCAACCAACCTGGAACAGTAGATCCTGACTGTGATTTACTCTATTCAACTTGATTTTGTTGGTCCTTAGGCATATCTTCATTCAAATCCCACTTCTCAGGAATCTCCCTAGCCCTCTCCTCCTTTTCCCCAGTATGCTCATCTTTGTGCACAGGCGATGGAGTCCTAACTGGCATTTCTTCTCTTTGAGGAGGTCCAACTTCTTTAGTTCCATCAGGTGAATCCTCATATGTAACCAAGGGAGACTGCATCACCCTCTCTATTTCTGCCTTAGCATTAAAGAGATCGCCCTCTTGAAATTATTCTCCTTTTGTACCTTGATGACCTTCAGCTTCCTTGGATTCACCTGGTTCCTCATGAGATGATGGGAAGAAGGGATATCATCATGTTGTTCTATATGAGGAGTAACTGAAGGAGGATCCTTCTTTGGTACACTACCTTGAGGAGAAGGAGTTCTTTACTTTTTTGTATATACTTGTGTCTTTTCTCCTGAGCTCTCCACATCTACCACAAATGGGTTAACTTCTTCTCCAGCCTTGGAGCCTACCTTTTATGATATTCTTACAATTATTCTTCTTTTGGGCACAGAAGCACTAACCTCAGGATCTTGCTTTTCAACTTCCCCTTTTCCAGGCTTCTTAGCCTTTGAAGTATGTCCCCTCTTTTTGGCAATAGGTTTTCTTTATTTTTTTGTTTCCTGAGCTTCCTCCACTTGAACATCTTTAATCTTGACTTTAAAAGGAGAACTCACTTTTCCCTTACCCCTGGGATCTTGCTCAGTTGACTCCTCAGAAGTAGAATGAGGGTCTAAGTCTCCCATCAGGTCATAGGTGCATTGCACACCTGCATTCTCCAATTCATAGATCTTATTCTTAAGCCATAGATTTGTATACTTAATGATTGGATTCATCAACTGCTCTAACTCTATTTTTTCTTCTTCCAACCAATCTATTTCACCAATGGGTATATCCTTTACTACTTCATAAGCATGGCCCTAAATCAAATCTCTATCATCTTCAACCTGATCTAAAACTACCCTTACATTATATAATTAGACTAAATCTATTGGAAGCCAGGAAAACTTCTTTTTTCTTACCTAATACTCATCATTGTAGTTAGCCCAATATTCTTCCAACTCATCCTTATGGCTATACTCTCTACTAGATTTCTTTTGTGCTTCACTAGTTATTTCAAACCTAGACCTCTTGGAATGAAAGGATAACCCAAGAGTACTCATCTCCTATTCTGAAGCCTGAGCTGAGTTAATGGAAGGGCATACCTCTCGAGTGCATATCCTCAAAGGAAAATCCCCACCAAATCCAGTCTTATGTTTATCTTTCTTCACAATGGCATCAAAGTCACATATTTTTCTTGTGACCTCCAGGAGTATGATATGATTAGTGGAATACCTTGGAAGTTGACATGGAACTCTTTGACAACCATCAATCCTTATGTATGAGAAGGTGGGAAACTATATGAAATAGGCCCCATACATCTTGATTAGCTCCGTGGCTTGATCAAAAATCCTCACATGCTCTACACCTTGGAGTAACCTAGTGATGTACATGGTGAATGCATCATTCGCCCTTCTATAGCTCGAGTTACCCAAATGCAATTGTGGATAAACCTCATAGATCACATCCTACCCAAAGATGCCTCTAGTACTTAGCCCCTTATATGGATGGAATCTTGCAAGCGCATAGACCAAGTAAGAAGTCATTGTGAAGGTCTTGGTTTGAAGCACATTACATAATTGTGATTGAATCACCTTACTTATAAAACCTGTCCAATGGTAATCATTATTCTGCTCCATCCTTGCAATGACCTAGAACATCTAGCCCTCAAACACTTTGACACTCTTCAATCCTACCACTCTACTAAGAAGGGTGATAGCATCATAATATTACTTGTTGAACTTTGCTCTGAATACCTATTTGGGAAGCTTTTAATAGTGAGACTTGGATTTCTCTAATGAAGAATTGATAATATGTTGGGCCTTGATAGTATCTTCTTCATATATTTTATTTGTCATATCCATATCAAAAGCCACCACATGAGACTTGTCAGGCATGTCAAAGGTCTAGGCAATAGATACCGGATTCAAATTTAATATAATTCTCCCTTGGGGACTAACTATCCTCTGGGTACCCCTGTCATAGTGCCTGGAACACTCAAGAACCAACTCATAGCATTGCACTATAGGAGGGAATCCAACCACATTCACCAATCTTGATTCCAATGTTCCTCTAGCTAGTAAAGTAAGGTTTTGTGCTGCCATTTTGGCCTTGAACTCCTCATAGTCCCATAGTCCAACATTTATGTCAGTCACCTCTAACTAGATGGAAGTAATCTTTCTCTCCAGGATCCTACTCTTGATATCCATCTTGATTCTTTCTACTTCAGACACAGAAGACCCTTCTGAACTTGGATCCACCATTCGACCTTTGGTCCCACTTGTCACTGCCTTACTTGACTCAACCTGCATCCATCGAATGAAAATACAATTGTTGATTGCATATTCATCAAAGTGTTAGCCCAAAATCATAAGAAAACCATCAAATCAACTTTGGACCATCATAACTGAGAAGTTCAGGATTCCAAGCTAACCAAGGAAAACCAGTCTGGGAGGAACTTTGGAAAATTCCAGAACAGGCAGATTTTCCCAAAGAAGGCACAAATATCAACAAGTGATCATCGAAATTAAGAAAGGATGCATATAACATCATGTAATCTATCAATTTAAAAAATGAAATGTTAAGCATTCATTATTACATTCATCCATCTCATCCAATTTCTAAGTTCCACAAAGCTTTCTAGAGAATTTGAAAAAATTCGGCTGGACCAGAATTCCTCGAAAATAACAATACCATATGAACTTCAAGGAAACGAAGGGAAATTGGGAAAATCCAGGATCAACGGAAATCTGTGAAGAAGGAAAGATTATGGATTTTCAACACATTCCGAGAGAATAGAGGGGACAAGGAAACTTGGGGAAATCCACTAGCGTAGGAAAATCCCGAAGCTGAAGGAAAACCTAAATATCGATGTTCTCACACAATCTCACTCAAATTGATACAATGATCACAAATTTGAAGAATTTGGGCCTCCAGCAAGTTTGAGCTGAACCTCCTATTGATTTACATTGAACTTAAGCTCCTCTTTAAATCAAATTGAAAGGAAATGGCAATTCCCTAGGTATGGAACTCTAAAGATCTGTATTGATGCATAAACAAGCTTGGGATTTAGGTTACTCAACTGCTAGGTTTCAAAGTACAATCATGGCCCAAAAGTAAGCAAGATGGAAGTGAAAAGAAAAAAATGAGACTCACTTGGGGAACCATCCATCTAATCAACATCATGCAACCCTAGCTTCGTAACACCCAAACACATAGAAATTTGAGCTCAGAGCATATCTAGAATGCCAAAGGACCACTCACATTCATCAATTAAAAGATAGGAAATGTGTACATACCATTTGATAAACTGGAAATTGATTATAGCAATGAAAGAAAACAATCCTAAATGCCCGAGCAAGCTTTGACAACACTAACACCCATAAAACAACAACCAAATTCCATAATTCAGAGATTCAACATGCCAAACTCAACCAAGCACCAGAATATTGAACACCCCAATTGAATAGAATGCAAATGATAAAGCATAATGGTGAGTAAATCCCCCAAAAATTGATTAAATAGATCCCTCACAATTCATACGAGTGATCATAAATGCAAACTCGGAAACCCGACAGCAAAATGAAATTTTAGAGAAATCAAGTCTAGGAAGAATTTTGTGAAGTCTTAGATTTCCCAAAAAACAATGTTTATCTCTTCGCCGGACTTTGAGTGAAATCCGAGAAAATCTGGACAAGGCGAAAAATCCTGAAATGAAGTAAAAACCCGAACTTCATTCAAGATTTAATATTTTCAAAGTGCAACTCAGGGGAATCACTTAGGCAAGCTAGATAAACACTTAAGCTCATTCCAAGGCAAGGTAAATCCTCAAAATCAAAGGGTCAAAACACCAAAAATGAAAGCGAAAGAGGGTCCCTGCTTTCAGTAGGGCATGTGTGCAAAAAAATGCACAAAAAATGGTGACTCTATTGGGAAAATGCTCCAAAGCATTTGATAATGGACAAGAATCATGAACCCATAATCTTTGGTTTCGATCTCACTATCAAACAAACAAATCAAAATGCAAGATTAAATAATCAGAACCAAAGATAGGATTGAACCTTCCATAGACTAAAAATCCCAGTGTGTGCACATGAGTTCATTTCCCTCCTTGAGCTACTGTAGAAACCAAGTTTAATCAGGTTAGGCTACATAAAGATTCTAACTCCAAAAGTAACCTAGATAGAGCCTCCCTGCCAGTCAAGCATCTATAGCCCCAATAAGGTTATCATTGTGACTCTCCCAAACATAGCTCTATTGCTAGCCAAGCATCCATAGCCCTGATAGAGATATTCAGATACCCCTAATAAGTTGAATTCATTTGATTTCAATATTTTCTTCTTTTTTATTTTGATATTTCTTTTCTTTCCATTTTTTCATTTCAACCTATGAACAATGAAGTTCACACTCAGGACTAAGAACTACAGTGGCGTTGAAGCAGAAATAATATTTTCCACCTAACAAGACCTCACAAAGATCCCACATCAACCTCATGACTTTTGAGATGTATGAAAGATATAATATTTCAGAATACTTCAAATTCAAATCAAACCAGTGACCCATCCTCCTTAAATCAAACATTTAGATTGATTGACGATAAGAAAGACCTCAACCATCCATTCAAAACACATGATTAAAGTTCATCAAGGAAATACTCAGAATAGTCCCCGATAAAAGAATATTTTCTATACAGGTGCAACACATCTAGAAGAAAATAAGAAGACCTCCAAAGCAAGAGTAGAGAAACAACACACCAAACCAAAAGCAAACCTACACTAACCAAAACAAACAAAAGCAAAGGAGAAAGGGAAACCTACTCTAACCAAAGAAAAATAGAGCAAACAAAATGGAAAGGAAACCTAATCTAACTATATACAAGGAAAGAGCTGCAAACAACTCAGGATTGGAAATAATGCTTCAAATATTTCCCATTGATAGGTAGTGGGATATCCTCCCTAGTGAGAGTTTGCAAGCAAAAATAATTATCTCCCAGGATCTCTAAAATTTGGTAATGGCAAAGCCAAAGTTTTTCAAATTTACCATGCTCCCCCTTACGGTCATGGGCTTTATCCTTGTAGGGGACCAAGTTAGAAATTTTAAAGGCTTTTACCTTGGCTCTTCTATGAAACCACCTTTTGACTACACCCTAATGTTTGGAAAATTTTTCTAAGGATTCATCCCTTCTTTCTTCAAGGTGTAACAACTCCTGTAGGTGGGTCTCATGCCTATTTTCTTCATCATAATATTCATTAATGAACTATAAAGTAGGGATCCTCAATTGAATTGGAAATAAAAGTTCCATGCCATACACAAGATGATAAGGGGAGGCACCTATGGAATTTTTTGTCTTGTATGATATACCCATAGAGAAAATCTAAGTTGAATGTGCCAATCCTTGGGACTCTTCTCTAGTAACTTACAGATGACTATTAAGAGGTTTTTATTGGAAGACTTAGCCAAACCATTACCTTGTCGATAGTAATTAGAGGAAAATTTTATTATGATCCCATGATCAAAAGCCCAGTTAGAAAATTTCAATGATTCAAATGTAGGACCATTATCACAAACCAAAGATAAAGGACATCCAAAGTGATTGATAATACATGATTTAATGAAATCTATTACAACTTCAGAGGTACACTATTTGCATGCAAGCGCTTCAATCCATAATATAAATTAATCAATAATAGTGAGAATATACCTATGACCTATAGAGGAAGGTGGATTGATGGGACCTATGAAGTCCATCCCCCACTATGCAAAAGGTTTTACCTCAAAGACCGGCTGCAGTGGAAAAGCTGCATACTTTTCTCTAGTTGTTGTGGTCTGGCACACATGGCAAGTTCTAACATGATTGTGTGTGTCTTTGAACAATGTAGGCCAATAATAACCAGCCCTCATAATCTGATTTGTAGTGGCATGTGCAGATCCATGGCTAGTACCATATCTATCATGAAATTCGGCCATGACTCTCATAGCTTCCCGTCTTCCTAAGTAGCTCAGGTAGATACCTTCATGATTTTTCTTATATAGAACAACTCCCTTCAGCATGAAACTGTCACTCCTCAAGCGCAATGCCCTTCTTTGTATTGTATTAAGATGGTCAGGACACCTTTGATTCAAGAGATAGTGAATGATATCATCATACGATTCCCCAGGAGAAACATCTTCTAGATTGTAATGTTGGGCTGCAAGATCTAGGTCTATTTCTACCATTATCCTTGTAAGTCCTTTCCTTCTTACCAAATTCATGGGTTAAATCTCAATATCATATTCTTGTAACATAGTTACCCACTTAGCTTTGCACTCTCCTATCTCATTCTACATCAACAACAGCTTGACTATAGGATTAGGAACTATTGCAAAGACCTTGTTTCTGAGGATATAGTGTCTAAATTTCTTCACAGCTCTGAATAAGGCATAAGCCTACTTCTCCACACTTGGGTACCTTAGTTCAACATATTTCAATGGTGCACTCATAAATGCTATGGTATTCTCATTTCCTTGATCAAATTTTTGGGTCAACATAGTAGCATAGGAGTGATAAGAAGAAAATGAAAATATATAGAATGGCTTAGCATAATATGGAGTCACCAAAACTGATGCTTCAGCAATAACCTTTTTATCTCTACAAACACTTCCTTAGCTTATGCATTCCATTCAAATTTGGCTTCTTGCTTCAACATTGCATTCAATGGCTTGACTATTTCTACAAATCTAGTGATGAACTTCCTTACGAAGTTAATTTTTCCAAAGAATGATTTTATTTCCTTCTTGCTAGCAGGTGGTTGGATCTTAAGTATGGCCTCCACTCATTCTGGATCAATGGAAATTCCTTTCTCAGAGATAATGTGCCCCAACAATTTTCCCTTTGTAACCCCAAAGATGCACTTCTTGGATTGAGAGATATACCAAATTCCCTGCACTTCTGAAACACTTTGCACAATCTACTATATGATCACCTCTCTTCTTAGAAAATACTATCAAATCATCCATATAAATGATTATGCATTTACCAATTATGTTTTTAAAGGCAATGTCCATGGCTCTCTGAAACGTGGCTCCAACATTAATCAAACTGAAGGGAATTCTTTATAGCAAAAGTACCCCACTTGGTGGTGAAATCAGTTCTATGTCTATCTTCATATTGCACCATAACCTAGTTGTACCCTGAGTAGCCATCCAAAAAGGACATCATTTGAGAACCATTTACAATCTAAAGTACTTCATCCAGTGAAGGTACTGGATAATTGTCCTTTTTTGATGCTCTATTAAGGTTTCTAAAATCCACATAAAGTCTAATTTCACCGTTCTTTTTCCTTACAGGAACCAAGTTTGCCACCCAAGTGGAGTGTCTAACTAGGAATATGATCCTTGTAGATAGAAATTTTTGCACTTCCTTCTAAATTATGGGTTCCAATAAGGCATTAATTGGCCTTTGCCTCTGCCTGAAAGGTTTTACTCCTAGCTTCAGAGGGGTAGTGTGAGTTATAATTGATGTGTCATAGGTCTTCAAGTCTTCATAACTCCAAGCTATCACATCCTGATATCTATGTAATGCATCAATTATTCCTTTTCCTCTCTTTTGGAGTACATACTTTTCCAATGAAAACATTCTTAACATCATCCTGAGTCCCCATATCGTACTTTTCACATTGTCCACTGATGGAATCCTTCTTGGCATCTTGTTCTTGATCTCTAACCTTATCCAAATCAAAAATCCTTTCTAACTACACAATCCCTCTGGGAATAGTATTAGTCTTCAAATTGATTACTCCTTCCAGATCCATCTCTGCTTCTTGGAGTTTAGTTTCATCAATAATTTGAGAAACAAAAACATCTGAGCTTGTGATAAAATCCAAAATATTCTTATCATCTTCAAATACCTAGAAATTGGTAACATTGTTAGGTACTCAAGGTACTAGGGTCAGTTCCACTATAAATTTCTTCAATCCAAAAAGAGACAAAGGTTGTAATGTACTGGATGCTTGAGCCAGGGAATCGGCTATTTGGTTTTTACTACGTGGTATTAACTGAATGTTGAAGGCACCAAATCCTTCAATAAGGTCCCATACTTTGTGTCTATAATTGGTCATTCTTCTATCATGACAAGAGTACTATCTCCTAACTTGCTTAACCACTAACTCAGAATCCCCAAAAACTTGCAAAATCTTGACCTTTTTCTTTAGTGCCATTAACAACCCATGGACCAAAGCCTCATATTCTACTACATTATTAGTGCAATAAAATTGAAGTCTATGAGAAACAAAGAAAGTTTTACCTCTTGGAATGATTAACTCAAATCCTACCCCAACTCCTTGCTTTGATTTGGATCCATCAAACCTTAAAGTACAACAACCAGCAACTATAGAATTTCTCGCCATATCTCTTGCACTGTTGCTGCTGGAAGGTTCCTTAGAAAGCATCACTTTCTTCCCTTTAGGGTCTTCTTGAACATTCTGGATATTAATTTTGACTGCTGGGATGGGATTGAAACATTTCTGCACTTGTTCCACTGTAGTCTAGCATAAGCAACAATCCAGTTCAGAATGGGAGGCATTATGGACCCTACACCAATTTGACAAAAGAAAATCTCTGAAAATCATTTCCCTACCCAATTGAATCTGATCCTCAGTACAATTTTGAATGAATTCTTGGAAATTATACAGTAAACTGAGCTAATTATCTTCAAGATCATCTTCATTTTCAACTAGTTCCACCAAGGCTTCAGTACTACTAGATTTTTTTGTAAGGTCAACAATCATTGTGTGGAACATAAGGATTTACTCTACATCTGGCTCCTCAAAAGGGGCTGCAAGCACGTAATTACCCATGCTTACTTCCAATATCAAAATTTCATTAGAGGTATTTTGATATTCTATGATCACGTATTTCATCCTGGGTTCTCTTTCAATTCTAATCTGGTTTGGTACTCCCTTCCAAGGAAGCCACATGTGAGAGTGATCAGTCAAGACATATCCAGTCAAGGCCCTAGTAAAGTCTCTTCCCAAGATTAGACCATAAGCATCAGGTATATCAACTACTTGTTTATTAATAACCTGCTGAATTCTAGGACTAGAAGCAACCTACATATGAATCATGTTCAACTCCCCTACAACATTAACTTCGGTTCTATCCAATTGCGTAACCTTCTTTTGGGAATCATCAGGAGTAATACCCAAAGCTCTACATACACCAAAGAGAATTACATTGGTGGAATCACCTGAATATAACAAGCAATTGTGCAAGTTCTTACCAAATATGTGGACATAGATTAGGAATGGAGGAGTGTCCATTTTCCCTTGAAACAGAGTTAAGGGAGTATCTACTTGAACAACCTAAGTTCTATCTTTCTCTTTTCCCTTATCTCCAGGAGGCACATGAACTTGATTATGAGTCTAATTTTGTCTTCCTACCATTTGAGAACTAGATGCTTTCTTGATACTTTCACTAACTAATTTATCATGTGATATGGAATTTTTATTGTAAGCTCCTAGAACTGCATTCCTAATGGTCAGAACTCTCAATAATTTAGATGCAAAGAGGCTTACCTTTAGCTTCTCGAGTTCTTCTGCAACATATATGGCTAGTTGTTCCTCACTCAGATTAGCAGGAGTCTCTTTTGGGTATTCCAACACCTTGTCTTTGCTTGCTTCAACACTCTTTCCTTTTGATGGATCCATTTGTGCTTGATCTTTAGATAAATATTTCCTTGACATCAGAGGATATGGTGGATTATTTATAGCATTAGGATCTAGAGGTGTTGTGAAGTTGTTTGGTGGAATGGAGGTGGTGAAGGGGCCTCCATCCTATGGATGTTTATGTGGCATGTCCCTCAAATCATACTTCTTAACATGCCTCTGGAAGGTATGTACCTCTTCAACATAAGCTTCATCTTCATCCATGGGGTCATTTTCATTCGCTGGATTTTCATCAAACAACTGTGTAATCTCATCTCCATTGCACACTTGGTCTACCTCTTCCTTGGGCTAGTCCGATTCTTCTTTAGGCACATTTTCTTTGCTTTGTGGAAAAGGAGCATGATTCAATACCAACACTGATGAATCATAGGGAGTAGATGGCACCAATTCCTGACTACCTGCATTATTCTCCACTTCATACTGAAAAAAATTGAAGCTATTGTCTAGAACTCTTGACAATCTAACTCAGAATGTTGACTGGTTTTATGGAGCCTACACCATCCTGATAAAGCAGCCTGAGCTAAATATACACCACTTGGAGGTTTCTCTTGGTTGATTGGCTGATTGACTAGTTGATTTAATGGGGTGGTAACACCTCCATTATTAGGCCTTGTATTCCAAGTCTTGTTTTGTCTAGGTGGTTGCCTCCTGTCGAACCCTTGTCCACCAACTTGCCCTCTGTCAAAGTTCTAACCTGAGGATTGTCCTTTATCATAATTTTGTCCTCTATCATTACTATATCCTCTTTCATTGTTATATCCTCTTTCAGGATGCTACCCCCTATCAAAATGTTGTCCTTGTTAATTTTTTCAACTTTCTTTGCTATGATTAGATTGCATACTTCTCTAAGAAACTTGCCATGACTATTCTAGTTCCTCAAATAAGTTACCTCCATATTCAACTTCTTCACTTGTTCAGTCAGTTCATCTAGTCTCTCCTTATCAGGATTTCTATATGGAGGTTCGTTCACATTATTTTAGGGATATTCTACTACAGTATTGGCATTCAATGATTGGTTCAATACTTCTAAATTCTATAGGTATGTGGGAAAACTACCCTGAGGCTCTAGATGAAGATGTTGATTTACATTCTATTGAGGGTAGCTAATTGTGGGTGGAACTTGACTCACAGGAGGTCCTAGGTGAGGGACCATAGGCAACTAAGGTATTGGATTCATGATAGGAGTGTGATTAGCAAGAGCTTGGTTGAGAGCTGGGACTTGTCCAGGGTGAGCAGTGGGTCCTAATGATGGTAAAGGTCCAACTAAGTGTTTCCTTAAAGCAATGCTAACCTTCACAGCCTCAGTGTATGCATCAAATAGGGTATTAGGAGGGTTGTTTCTCCACTTCATGAAGGTGGCCATTAGACTATCAAGTCCCTCATAATAGAATTTTAAAGTAGTGGCTTCATCAACAACATAGGGGGCCTACAGTCTGGTATAGGCACAATGAAACCTGTTGTTAAAGGATCCTATAGGCTCATCGACTTATCTCTTAACATTAGTGAACTGAAGGTAGAGATCATTGGGACTAATGGGAATCCTAAACTTCTGCAAGAATGTAGTCTCTAGTTCAGTCCAATTCTGGATGGACCTCGTAGGTAAATGATTGTACCAATAGAATGCATCTTCTCCAAGGGAATAAGGAAAGAGCCTACATGCTACATCCTCATGATTGATTCCTCTATCCTTAAGGAAATTCTAAAAGATGCTGAAGTGTTCCTCAGCAGTTCTATTGGGATCATTAACATGGAACTTTGAGCAAAATTTCTCAGGGTTCTTAGGCATGACATTGTAATTAGGAAAATTCAATGGAGATGGGTTATTATCTAGGAAAGCCATTGGTGGAGGTGGGGGTGGTAATCAATGATTTATGGCTGGCTAAGGTTGTTGAATGGTAATGTCCTAAGACTCAGATGAAGATGAACTTCATGAAGATGGGGATGATGGATATGATGGAGATGGTTGGGTGGATGATGATTCTCCCCTTCTACTGGACCTTCTTGAACTAGTAGGGGCTGGTAATTCTTGAAATTCCTCCTCCCCTGAAGTAGATATGGTTCTTCCTCTAAATATTTCAGGAGAGATGGCACACAAAAATTGATCTAGCTTGCTTATTCAGGCAATCCTTCTAGCACCAATATGTTGATGATATTTTCTGCATAGCAACAACTTAGACAGAATATGGAAATCCTATCTCTCTTGAAAGGTAAATCTCTATCAGCAAGCCTCAAGAGATAACCCCAAGGTCTCTAATGTCAGGTCTTGACAATGCATAAACAACTCAGTGATGAATGTGAAAATTTTGGTAATCACAAAGGGACCTTACTACAAGCAAATACTAAATCTTTAATTTATCAGATCTAGCAATATGATAATACTTCAATCCTAAATCTAACCCAAATGATAAAATAAATAACAAAAGATAAGGGTTTCAAAGAGATTTCTAAATTAACTATTCCTAAGATTAACAATGCCAATGATGAAATACTTGAAATGGACCAATCCCTCATAAACTAATTCCTACTTAACCCAGATAAATCTACAATCTTACAGAAACAATGCAATCTTCTAAGGTATTAATATTTTCAGATCATGAAAATTCATCCAAAACAACCCAATTGCAATCAAAATGAATAATTCTCCACAATTAAACTTAAGCACAATAAATATACGACCCAGGATAACTTTGCAAAGAAACTAACAGTCAGCTAGCTGCAACAAGTATGGACCAAGAATTGTTGCAAACACTTTAAGCATCAAACCATAAACACTATCATTTTATCTGATATTAAACCTAATACATTTATCCAATAGCTTAAGCAATTCCAAAGATAGAATCACAAGAACCATGCAAGATAAAATTCAACACAAGAAAGGCACCAAAAGCACAATGTCTTCACTTGTATTAAATTACCCACAGTAGCAACAATTCCAGTATTCTGTTACAACACTTGCTCAAAATGAACTAACTTCTAACTCTGCTCTACTGCTTAATTTGCTCTAGTATCAAAACTATCTATCTTTTCTATCTGTCCCTTGCAAATGAGGTAGAATTCCATATTAATAGAAAAACCCCCAAGGCATGTCGACCTAATAAGAATTTACAACAACAATAAAATGGCCACAAACAATTCAGCCCAAGGAGAATTCATAATAAAATAGAATATGCATTAAATGCATGAACTTCATCCAGGTCAGCTTGGGATCTCCAATATAGTTCAGACCAATGCATGCAAAATAATAGGGAAGCACAAATTCTGATGTAGCCGTGCATTAATTGCTTTCCCCCTTGTCTTTATTTCAATCCACCCTCTCATGCACCATCAAAAGTACCCTATCCAAGTTGGTTGTAGGTGGCAGAGGTAAAACCTTAATTCCCCTTTTGACAGATCTAATATTTACCTTTGATTTTTCAACTGACTTATCCTATTCAACCTTGCTAGATTGATATCTATCAATAACTATAATATAGGTGGCCACACCATCCAACTAGTGCTTAGTAACTAGATCATCATTGACTGGAGAATACACATCTCACCACCATTTCTTCAATTTATCTAACCTCAAATTATTTGGTGCAAACTTCCTTCTCCCTGTCATTACTTCAAAGAAAGAAATGCATCTATCATGGATATCAGTTAGAGTATCCTCAATTTTTCTGCTCTTCTTATATATCTTCTTCAAAACCTTTTTCCTTATTTGCAACACATCAAACCATTCCCAAGGTTTTACAATTATGGAGGAAGGGAGAATTCCATCACTCACCGACTTATCTTCAGTGTATTCCATGATGATCTTGGTCTTCTGCAATATGAGATCTACATCCTCTTTATATTGAGCTAGTACATCTTTCAACCAATCTATTTCCCTCATTGCATCTCCTCTAGTTGAAAGGATATCCTTAATAGCATAATCTCCTTTAGTTTGTGCCCCTTGCAACCAATTCATTGTGAAAAGAGCAGTGGCTTTCATTCTTTCCAGCTCATTTATGGTTTCCTATGGCAAGAAACTCATAGCAGAAGATGAGGATCAAATAGATTGTAAAGGATTCATCAAGTCCTGCAAGTATTTATTTAATTTCTCATTCTCCTTCTTTAGGTCTCACTTAGTTTACACTTCTCTCCCAAACCTGCCTAGAATCACTACACTAGAACCCTCATAATCCTCAATATCTTTCTCCATGGAATTAGGCCCTAGATTGATGGTCTATACATTGTAATCCTCTCCAATTGCATCATCCATGTCCTTGTCTGAAGTAGGAGTACCAATGTGGACTACCTTGTTGTTGACCTTGTCTCTATCAATCCTAGAAATAACCTTGTATTTCTTCTTTCCTTTTCCCTTTCCTATGTTTTCCAACAACTCTTCCCAATTGGGAGGGGTATCATCGACAACAATATTTTTTCTCTTCAATTCCCTATCCAACCAACCTGGAACAGTAGATCCTGACTGTGTTTTACTCTATTCAACTTGATTTTGTTGGTCCTTAGGAATATCTTCATTCAAATCCCACTTCTCAAGAATCTCCCCAGCCCTCTCCTCCTTTTCCCCAGTATGCTCATCTTTGTGCACAAGCGATGGAGTCCTAACTGGCATTTCTTCTCTTTGAGGAGGTCCAACTTCTTTAGTTCCAGTAGGTGAATCCTCATATGTAATCAAGGGAGACTACATCACCCTCTCTATTTATGCCTCAACAATAAAGAGCTCGCCCTCTTGAAATTATTCTCCTTGTGTACCTTGATGACCTTTAGCTTCCTTGGATTCACCTGGTTCCTCATGATCTTGATGGGAAAGAAAGGATATCATCATGTTGTTTTGTATCAGGAGTAAACGAAGGAGGATCCTTATTTGGTACACTATCCTTAGGAGAAGGAGTTCTATAATTTCTTGTATATACTTGTGTCTTTTCTCCTGAGCTCTCCACATCTACCACAGATGGGTTAACTTCTTCTCTAGCCTCGGAGCCTACCTTTTGTGATATTCTTACAATTCTTCTTCTTTTGGGAATAGAAGCACTAACCTGAGGATCTTGCTTTTCAGCTTCCTCTTTTCCAATCTTCTTAGCCTTTTCTCTATTTTTTTGTTTACTGAGCTCCCTCCACTTAAACATCTTTAATTTTGATTTTAAAAGGAGTGCTTACTTTTCCCTTACCCCTGGGATCCTACTCAACTGACTCCTTAGAAGTAGAATGAGGTTCTAAGTCTCCCATCAGGTCATAGGTGCATTGCACACCTGCATTCTCCAATTCCTAGATCTTATGCTTAAGCCATAGATTTGTATGCTTAATGATTGGATTCATCATCTATTCTAACTCTATTTTTTCCTCTTCCAACCAATCTATTTTTCCAATGGGTCTATCCTTTACTGCTTCATAAGAATGGAAATAAATCAAATCTATGTCATCTTCAACCTAACCCAAAACTGCCCTTACATTATATAATCAGTCTGAATCTACTGGCAACTGGGAAAAATTCTTCTTTCTGACCTCATACTCATCATTTCAGTTAGCCCAATAATCTTCCAACTCATCCCTATGGCTATACTCTCTACTAGCTTTCTTTTTTGTTTCACTAGTTCTGTCAAACCTAGACCTCTTGGAATGAAAGGATAACCCAAGAGTACTCATCTCCTCTTCTAAAGCCTGAGCTGAGTAAATGGAAGGGCATGCCTCCCCAGTGCCTATCCTTAAAGGGAAATCCCCACCAAATCCATTCTTATGTTTATCTTTCTTCACAATGGCATCAAAGTCACATATTTGTCTTGTGACCTTGAGGAGTATGATATGATCAGTGGGATACCTTGGAAGTTGATATGGAACTCTTTAACAACCATCAATCCTTATGTACGAGAAGGTGGAAAACTATATGAACCAAGCCCCGTAACTCTTGATTAGCTCCTTGGCTTGATAAAAAATCCTCACATGCTCTGCACCTTGGAGTAACCTAGTGATTTACATGGTTAATGCATCATTCACTCTTTTGTAGCTCAAGTTACCCAAATGCAGTTGTGGATAAACCTCATAGATCACATCCTACCCAAAGATGCCTCTGGTACTTAGCCCCTTATATGGATGGAATCTTGCAAGCGCATAGACCAAGTGAGAAATCATTGTGAAGGTCTTGGTTTGAAGCACATTACATAATTGCTCATGAATCACCTTACTTATAACACCTGCCCAATGGTAATCAGTACTATGCTCCATCCTTGCAATGACCTGGAACATCTAGCCCTCAGACACTTTGGCACTCTTCAATCCTACCACTCTACTAAAAAGGGTGATAACATCATAATATTCCTTCTTGAAATTTTCTCTAAATAGCTATTTGGGAAGCTTGGAATAGTGATACTTGGGATTCTCCAACCAAGAATTGATGATCTGTTGGGCCTTGATGGTATCTTCTTCATAGAATTTATTTTCCATATCTGTATCAAAAGCCACCACATGAGACCTTTCAAGCATGTCAAAGGTCTAGGAAATAGATACCAGATTCAAATTTGCTATAATTCTCGCTTGGGGACCGACTATCCTCTAGGTACCCCTGTCATAGTGCCTGGTACACTCAAGAACCAACTCATAGCATTGCACTATAGGAGGGAATCCAGCCACATGCACCAATCCTGATGCCAATGATCTCCTAGCCAGTAAATTAAGGTTTTGTGCTGCTATTCTAGCCTTTAACTCCTCATAGTCCCATAGTCCAACATTTGTGTCAATCACCTCTGACTAGATGGAATAAATCTTGCTCTTTGGGATCCTACTCTTGATATCCATGTTGATTCTTTGTGCTTCATACATAGAAGACCCTTTTGAACTTAGATTCACCATTCTACCTTTGGTCCCAATTGCCACTACCTTACTTGCCTCAGCCTGCATCCATCGAATGAAAATCCAATTGTTGATAGGATTTTCATCAAAGTGTTAGCCAAAAATCATAAGAAAACCATCAAATCAACTGTTGACCATCATAACTGAGAAGTTCAGGATTCCAAGCTAATCAGGGAAAACCAGTCTAGGAGGAACTTCTAAAAATTCCAGACCAGGCAGATTTTCCTGAAGAAGGCACAAATATCAACAATTGATCATTGAAATGAAGAAAGGATGCATATAACATCATGCAATCTATTAGTTCAAAGCATGAAATGTTAAGCATTCATCATTACATTCATCAATCTTATCCAATCTCTAAGTTCGACACAGCTTCCCAAAGAATTCAGAAAAATCCAGCTAGACCATAATTCCACAAAAATAACAATACCATATGAGCTTTAGGGAAACAAAGGGAAATCAGGAAAATCCAAGATCAATGGAAATCCATGAAAAAGGAAAGATTTTGGATTTTCAACACATTTGGGGAGAATGAAGGGGACAAGGAAACAATCCTCCAGTGCAGGAAAATCCTGAAGCTGAAGGAAAACCCGAATATTGATGTTCTCACATGATCTCACTCAAATTGATCAAACGATCACAAATTTGAGGAATTTGGGCATGCAACAAGTTTTACCTAAACCTCCTATTGATTTACATTGAACTTAAATCTCCTATTTAAATCAAATCGAAAGGAAATGGCGATGCCCTAGGTATGGAACCCTAAAGATGCACTATTGATGCATAGATAAGCTTGAGATTTAGGTTACTCAACTGCTAGGTTTCAAAGTATAATCATGGCCCACAAGAAATCAAGATGAAAGTGAGAAGAAAACATGAGACTCACTTGGGGAACCAGCCATCTAATCAACATCATGCAACCCTAGCTTCCTAACACCCAAACACACAAAAATTCAAACTTAGAGCATATCTAGAATGCCAAAGGACCACTCACATTCATCAATCAAAAGATAGGAAATGTGTACATACCATTTGATAAATTGGAAATCAATTATAGCAATGATAGACAACAATCCTGAACGCCCAAGCAGGCATCGACAACACTGATGCCCATAAAACAACAACCAAATCCCACAATTCAGAGGTTTAGCATGCCAAACTCAGCCAAGCAACACAATATTGAATACCCCAACTCAATATAACACAAATAATAAAGCATAATTTCAAGTAAATCCCCCAAAAATGGATTAAATACATCTCTCACAATTCATACGAGTGATCATAAATGCAGTCGACAAGACAAGCTAAAGAAACCTGGAAACCCAATGGCAAAACAAAATTTCAGAGAAATCTAGTCCAGGCGAAATTTCGCAAAGTATTAGATTTCCTAAACAACAATGTTTATCTCTTCATCAGACTTTGAGTGAAATCTGGAAAAATCTAGACGGGGCAGAAAATCCCAAAATGAAGTTAAAACTTGAACTTCATTCAAAACTTAAGATTTTCAAAGTGCAACTCAGGAGAATCATTTAGGCAAGCTAGATAAACACTTAAGCTCATGCCAAGGCAAGGTAAATCCTAAAAATCAAAGGTCCAAAACACCAAAAAATGAAAGCAAAAGCGAAAGAGGGTCCCTGCTTTCAGCAGGATGTGTGTACAAAAAAATAAACAACAAATACCCAAATCCAGTGCCAAAAAATGCCATGAAGCATGTGCCCAAATTTACTAGCTCAACAATTCCCTTAGTGGGGAAGATCATTTGAAGGCATTTCCAAATTTTATAGAAGACTTTTAACTATGGGATGAAGATGTAGCTATGAAGTATTTCATGCAGTCTATTATAGAAGATGCAAGAGACTGGTATAGAAGCCTGCCAGATGCGAGCATTGACTCCAAGGATTCATTTTTCCAAGCCTTCAAAGAGTAGTATGGTGATTATACTGACCCACGATTCAGATTAAATGACTTCAATAACATTAGAAAGGGGCATAATGAGATGGCCATAGAATTTAATACAAGATTTTAGAAGGCCATGTATAAGGTCCTTGGGTCTCTAAGGCCTAATGAAAGAGCATGCCTAGTTGTTTATTGTAATGCTTATGATTCTAAAATGTGCTACCTACTCAGAGCTAAAAATCCACAATCTCTAAGGGAAGCTTACAAGATGGTAGTAAACATTGAAAATAATAGAAGAGCATCTAGAAGGGTTGATCAAAGAGGTGACCCTAAATCTTCTAAGAATTCAAAGACTCAGAATGAAAAGGTCTCTAAAGTTACAACCCTAGAAGAGAAGTTGGACCAAGCCTTAAATCTGTTGTAGAAGTAAACCAAAAATGATAAGCCTCAGTTTTAGAGAAATGAGAGGCCACTGAGACTACAAGATTATCCATATCACACCAGTTGGCATACTGGGAAACCTATCTAGAATAATCAAAATAATTTTCAAGCAACACAAGATCCATTGCATAAAAACACTACAAATATTGTAGGATATACCTTGGTGTGAAGTTTGTGAAATTCCCCATTCCTCACATCAATATGTAGTTTCTAGATCCATGGAAGAAGCTCAAAATGATCAGAAGGAGAATAATTCTCCCCATGAACCTGATGAAACTAAAAATGTATTTATGACCAGATTAGATATGGAGTGTAATGACTATTCTTGTAGTGATGATGTTGACACAAACAATGAGGATATGCAAAGACAAGTATCAATCCTTCACCATCAGCAAGTTTTCTTTGATGAAGGAGAAGATGAGTACATAGCTTATAATCTTAAGGCATGTAATGTTTCTTTAAGGAAACCTTCAAATGACGAAATAGAGAGATATACAATTGCATTGGCTGCTAGAGCTCAAGACAGATATGATCTCCATCTTAGGAATAGGGTGGTAAGTGGCACCCCAAATCATCAAGGAGGCATATTCAGTAAAGAGAAAAATGAAGGTAGTAAGGTTGTCAAGAAAGATAACAAGAAAGAAGGGACCAAGCCCAAGGAATTTAAAGAAATAAGAATTTGGGCTAAGAAAGGCGGTAAGGAAAAGGTTGTTACTGAGGTTGTACAACCAGAGTTGAAAGCTAAAGAGCTAAATATTATTGAGATGAAAGTTGAAAAGAAAGTTGATATAGTGATTTCTTAGGAAATGGTACTTCCACAAGTACCAAGTTACTCTCCTATTGATATGTTTCAAGTTTTGTCTCAGATTTGGGTCATAGTTCCATTTCTTGAAATGATGAGGATTGTTGACCACAAGCAAAAAAAAAATGGCTATTATTAATAGTATTGTCAGAGGTAACCAACATAAAGTAGAGGTTGATGTACCTGAAATGAGCAAGAGTTAGGAAAAAGATGTTGAAGTGGGGATGAATGTTAATGAGAACCCTGAGATTTACTTAGGAACCACCATCACTACAAACCAAATTTTAGTTGATCCTTTCTTTTTTTGTTTGGTCATTGATGGAAAAGTGCTTAGGAATTGTATGATATATTTGGGTGCTTCAAACAATGTCATGCCTATCAAAATAATGGAGGAAATGGGCTTGAAGGTCGATAGCACATATGGAAAGTGTTATGCCATGGATTCTAGAAAGGTTCCTATTATTGGTGTAATCTATGAAGTTCCATATAGATTGGCTACTTTCTCGGAAAAAGAGTTGGTCATGAGTTTTATAGTGGTGGATATTCCACCAACATATGGGATGCTAATTTCAAGACAATGGTGTGCTTCCATGGGAGGAAGTATGCAATGTGACCTATCATTTTCCACATTCTCCATTGATCAAAAGGATGTAAAAATTTCCTAGAAATCAAGATTTAGACACATGATTGAGCATGTTGAAGAGCCAGAAGAACCCCCAATAATCACCTTTGTAGACACTAGAATGGATAATTTTTGGGTAGAATAAATGGAGCAAGAAGAAGGAAAAGTCAAGCCTACACCAATTATTAAAGAGGTTTCACTGACATTACCAGAAGATCCTCTATGGACTATGTACTTTAATGGGGCCTACTCAAAACAAGGTTCAAGTGTTGGGGTCATTCTTATATCTCCCCAAGGTAAGACTTTGAAATATTCCTTTCTACTACAATTTGCATGTATCAACAATGTAGCTGAGAATGAGACATTATTGCTTGGTTTAAAACTTGCTTCCAAACATGGGATAAAATTTTTAAAAGTATTTGGGGATTTAGAATTGGTAGTCTCCCAAATCAAGTCTAGGTTTCTCACTAAGGAAAAGAGATTGAGGCAATATAGAAATGAAGTTTGGGACACTATCAATGCATTTGATGCTTTTGGGATAGGATGGATAGAAAGAGGCCAGAATGTCAAAGCGGAATTGTTGGTTAACATTGCAATTAAGCTAGATGATGTGACTTTTGATGGCACCTCAAGGATTGAGGTATAGACAAGACCTGTTGTGCCTAATAATATTTTCAATTGGCAAGTGTTTGAGGATGATAATGACATCCTGAGGTTCTTACATTGTGTTGAACATTATGAACATCAAGAGATTGACTTTAGTTCATATGTGGTGGAAGTTGGTGGCAAGGAAACGTTGTTTGGAAATGATGTAATTCAATTGAAAATAAAAAAAATTCTGAAGGGATTGGTTGCACTTGAAAGAGTTTTTGATGGCCCAAATAAGTCAATTGCTAGACAAACATCTACACATAAAGAATACATTGAGATAAACCTGGGAACCGACAATGCCCCTAGGAAGGTTTACATTGGTAAAAAGTTGAAGCCACATGTGAGAACTATGTTGATTGCTCTACTTTCAAAATACAGACATGTGTTCATCTTGTCTTATGATGATTTGAAAGCATATACAGAAGACTTGTTCCAACATGAAATCCATTTAAATCCTAACACAAAACCATTTAGGAAAAAGAAGAGACCCACTAACCCTACCTTAAGGCCCAAAATTCAAGAAGAGCTTGCAAAACTAAGTGTTGCGGGAATCATTAAACCTATAAAGTATTCCTCGTGGGTGTCCAGCTTGCTTCCTGTCATAAAGAAGAATGGAAATCTAAGGTTATGTTTGGATTTAGGAATTTAAATGTTGCATCATTAAAGGACAATTATGCTTTACCTAACATGGAAGAAATGTTACAAAAGGTAACAGGTTGTGAGTTGTTGTCCATGATGGATGTATTTTTGGGATACAACCAGGTTATGGTGAGGGAATCAAAACAATATAAGGCAGCATTTACCACACCATGGGGAACTTATGTTTATGTCAAGATTCCTTTTGGCCTTATAAATGTTGGTGCCACTTTTCAAAGGGCCATGGATGTGGCTTTTGTTGACTTTCTTGATTTATTCATTTCTATCTATCAAGATGATTTGACTTCCCACAACAAGAAAGAGGAAGATCATTGCTCCCACCTTGAGAAGATTTTCTTTAGAACTCTAGAATATAGTATCTCCTTGAACATGAAGAAATGTGCTTTCAAGGTTAAAGAGGGTAAATTTTTGGGTCATATTGTATCTAAGGATGGTATTAGAATTGATCCTAAAAGAATAACAACTATTGATAAAATTACCCCACCAAGAAATCTCAAAGGGATTCAATCATTCTTTGGGAAAATAATTTTTTTGAGAAGATTTGTGACTAACTTTGCAGAGATAAACAGACCTATTTCAAAAATGCTCAGGAAAGGAGAAAAAGTAATATGGTCGGAAGAGCCCCTTAAAGCTTTTCAAGTTATTAAAGATGCTAACAAAGTTGCACCTATATTGAAGACTCCTGACTATTCAAAACCATTCAAATTGTTCACATTTTCCTCCTTTCATATTGTGGCAGGTGTATTGCTGCAAAAAAATGATGATGGCTTTGAACAACCAATTTCCTTTTTAAGTAAATACCTCTAGTCAAATATGCTTAAGTATGATACTATTGAAAAGTAGGCTTATGCTTTAGTTAAAGTTGTTAAGAATTTTAGAACTTATCCAACTGGTGCTACAATAGTTGCTTATGTCCCAAGTGTGGCAGTCAAGGACATCTTTACATAGCAAGAAACCACAGGTCAGAGGTGTAGATGGATTAACAGAATCCAATAATTCAACATAGATATTTAGATCACCAAATTGGTAAGGGCTCAAGGTCTGGCCAAGCTCATGGTTGATACTAATTTGGAGACCAACCAAATCAATTATATTGAATAGGAGAACATTTCTCCCATCTGTGATATGCAAACATGTGGCTGGTATCAAAGGATTGTTGAGTATTTGCAAACAATGAAATGTCTTGATGGAATTCCAAACAATGAGAGGAGGACTCTAAAGCTACAATCAATCAGATATGTTATTATTGATAGTGAACTCTAGTGGAGAATCCTAGAGGGTGTGCTCCTTAGATGTGTAGATGGTGATCAAATGAAAGATTTGTTGATTGAGATGCACAAAGGAGTGTGTGGAGACCATTATATGGCCAAGACTATAGTGAACAAGATATTGAGGGCTGGTTTCTAATGGCCCATAGTCTTCAAGGATGCACATAGGTATGTTAAGAAATGTGATGTTTGTCAAAGGTTTACTAGTAAGCTTAAGTTTTTAGGCAACTTACCACTTATACTAGTCTCAGCACCAACCCCTTTTTAGCATTGGGGAATTGAATTTATAGGAGAGATGTCAGTGAAGTCTAGTGGCAACTGATTACTTCACAAAGTGGGTTGAAGTTATTCCCACTTGGAAAGCAACCAACAAAGTTGTCATGAATTTCTTGATGAATAACATCTTGAGTAGGTTCAGTGTGCCTGAAAGGATTGTCTCTAATAATGCCATGTACTTTTGATCTGAAGAATTCTTAGATTTTTGTGATCATTTTGGAATAAATATATCATATTCATCCCCATACCATCCCCAAGGGACTGGATAGGACGAGTCCAACAAAAAAATCCTCATGAAGATTATTAAAAGAGTCCTTGAGAAGAATAAGAAAGCATGGGACTCAAAGTTGCAATTAGCTTTGTGGGAAAATAGAACCAAAGTCAAGAAAGATACTGGTCTCTCTCATTTTAACCTAGTATATGGAGTGGAGGCTAGAATTCCTCATAATAATTTGATGAAAATGTATAGATTTGTATAGGAATATGATACTAGCATTTGTGATGAGATGCAAAATAGGATGAATGAATTGGTTGAGGTTGATGAGATGAGAAGAGAAGCACACAAGAAGAATGAGAAAATGTGACTTCAAGTTAAATATTTACATGGAAATCAAGTTGTTCCAAGGAAATTTGAAATAGGATGTATGGTATTGATGTGGAATGCTAAAATAGAGATAAAGGAAAACATGGAAAGTTTGATCCCCTATGGCTTGGGCCTTACTTAATTGCATATATTCATGGAGAGGACTCTTACTTCTTGCAGTCATTTGCAGATGAATGTCTAGAATTTCTAGTACATGGACAGTTCCTGAAAGCCTATTTCTCTTGAAATAGACTATATATCCATGTACATTGTATAGCCCTATAAATTATGTATATAGGGTGTGGTGTGTTTATTTTCTGTTGCGACTACTTGCCTTGTCCAACCAAGCTCCTCAATTCTTTTTGGGTTCTTTTTGGGTTCCTCTATGTTTGGTTTGCTTCACCATGAGATCTATTTCTACCATACCCACCAGGGGTATGCATCCTCGAGCATGAGCCACTAATAGATCCCTCAAAATGCTTGAAATTTTGAGTCTTTTGTGCTTGTTATTCACATGTCAAATGTTCGCCATCAATAAGGTTCAAGGGTTTTACTTAGTTAAGTCTTTCCTTCAATTGGTTTGTGTTTCATCTTTGAATGTTCTAATTTTTTGTTGACTAGTTTTCCCAATTCCTAGTCTTATTAGTTGTCTTTTAAGCCATCAACATGCATTCATTACCGACCCCAAAGCCTTGAGATTATTAGTCATTTTAATCTATCCTCACATCACATTTTAATTTTTTATTTATGAATGACTTAAGTGTAAGTCATTAACTCATGAGGGTGTCTTCTTGTCAGCCTAGTCAAGGCCTCTTTTTATGAACAACTTTCATTCATGTGTAGATTGAGTAGTTACCAGATCATGGGGTTTCATCAAGACCATTCCCTACTATCCCATCCATCTGAAATGAATGCAAGTTAAATGTTGTGAGGCTAGTGAGATGTCGCCATGTGTGAGTGGGCCCACCTACTATGTCCCATCTCAATGCCCATAAATTTGAGATCAACGGTGCCAATCGAGCGATGAAAAGTGATCACCACCATTCCCCACCAACACGCAGGAATAAAATGCAAGTTATTTAAAAATAGTGAGACTCGCGAGAAGCTTTCATGTATACTCTACAGCTACAAGAAAGTGGAGCCCATAGGTACATGGGGAAGGTCCTATCAGTGAATTCTTATTGGCTATTCATCTGAGCTGGTGTGGCGATGCAAATTCAAACAATCTTAACTTGATTAGAATCATTCAAGAGGACCAACTTAGTTATAAATCAACAACTCATATTCAAAACTATAAAGTACACTTGTTGCAATTCTTTTGCTTTGTGCGAGTGAGCATTAATAGCATAAGTGACCCGTAGTCCTATTTAGTTCCTATCAAAAATTATGTGTAGCTGATTCTTGCTTATTTGAGATTGAGAGATGTGTCCAAGGTAATACGAAGAGATGATAAGTGAATTACAGAGATTGTCCCAGTTGGCATTAGGGTTTGACATGGTTGAAAGCAATAACATAAACACATTTTAATTCCATTTTTAGTTATCTAAGTTAGGGCTTACTTTTAGTCTAGTTTAAAATGAATGTGTTTATTCATTTTGATTTCATTGGTTTAAAATTAGGGTTAATCTTTCTCTTTGAAAGCCATAGCCCTATAAATTATCTAGAATTAGCGATTGTCCTAAGTTATAGACTGCAATTAGGAGGCTAATTCATTAAAATTCATGTGTTAGAATTTTTGTGTGCACAAACTCATGGCTCCCAAAACACAAGGTGCTTCTTCTTCTTCTTCTTCTTCTTCTTCTTCTTCTTCTTCTTCTTCCAACTAGCGTAGAGCCCTATCTCAGGATGTTATCGACATGTTACCCCAATCTACAAATAAGAAACTAGAGGGAAGGGTTTTGTTTCATGGGACAACAGTGATGGAGGGGTTGATGGAAAAGGCTTGCTTCATCAAGGATGTCAATGTACCTTACACAAGATGGCATATGTTTCAACACTAGTTTGGGAATAGGAACCTTGGGTCTCCTTTCAGTAACTTGTGCAGGTTGGATATGGGGAAACTGGTTGTTCCCAATGTGTACATGGTTGTGGATCTCTTAAAGGATATCACGTCAAAATATGACCCAGTTTATAGGGCATTCAGAGCATTTGATGGGGTGGTTGTGGTAGAAATAACCAGGGAAGAAATTGAACAAGTCTTTGACTTGCATCCATGGAGTGAAGACATGACCTCATTAAACATCGATATTTTTAGAACACAATACAACAATACTAAAGTTTTCATCATAAAAAATATGTTTTCTACACATACTAAAGTGAATAGTGAAGGGAAACATAGGAGAAAAGTTAGGATGGATGATAGAGAGATGCAACATTTCCCAATGAACTATTTTGCCATCTATTTCAAAAATACTATGTACTCTCTATATCATATTATTGGTGTTGATCCACCTGACACATTGTAGAAGGAATATGGTTATATGGCTACACAATTGAAACATCCACCATATAGTATTGTTTATGATTATGGAACTCATCTGGTTGAACATATTCATAAAGGCTTAGTTGAATTGAAAGAGGGGAAACAATGGGTGAAGTTCTGGTGGTACTCATTATTAATGCATATGTTCTTGTACAAAGGACAACTATCCTTTGAGAAGGAAATCACCCTAGAAAGAAAGAGGGATGAAGTTGAATTTCCTGCCCAATGTTGGACCAGAATCTTGGATAAAGATGATAAAAGGTATAATTTTTTGATGTTTAGAAATGTTTTTGCATCTAGGATAAGGAGGGCTTTAGTATGTGAGCCACCTAGAATCCCAAAAGAAATCAATGAAGTCTTGAGACCTAAGGAAATGAGGCATGAGCTAAATTTTAGTCATAACTAGGGATACTTGATCCTATATCTTGATAAGACAATTTTTAGAGTATATGGTAGTGGTTTGGGTCCATATGTCTTACCTGTAGATGTTCCTTTTACAATAGGATTCCTTGAGATTATGAGGCAACTAGGAGCCTCACAAGAAGCACATTTACCTAAATGAGTAAGAAAGGGCTCATTCTTCCTAGAATGGGTTGTATTTCCAAATTAAATTATGACAAAAGGGACATGGAAGAAATTAGATGATCTGCTAGCTCCTTATAGACTGATGACCATCAGCCCAAGGAGTCATGACCATGAAGGCTGCATTAGTAAGCTCAAAAAAGATAAGAAAATGGGTTCCTATAAACATGCTTTTGATTATCTTGAGGATGTTATTAGGAATGTCTTTAACATTGGGGAACAAGATGAAAGGAAAGCCAAATAAGATGAAGAATGATCCCCAGTATAATCCCCTACCAAATATACATGGTGACTTCAATAAAGTTATGTATGTTATGGATAATTTTGAGGATTTTTCTTGGTGTCTTGAGGGAACAACGAGAAGTTACAAATAAAGAAAAGGAAATGATGGTTGAAGAAAGTGTTGAGATGACATTAGAAGAAAGACCCTCACATCAACCACCCAAATAGTTGACTTTATTCTAGGAGGAAGAAAGTAGCAAGCGAGGAAAGAAGCTCAACAACCCCTGCCACATTTGAAGGGCCAAAGGTAGACTCTCCAAAGAGTACAGTGCCAATTCATCCTACATAGGCCTCTTTTCCTATAATTGATCTTGATTAATCTCTTGAAAGTTATGCTCCTCCTAAGCAACCACCTCAAAAGAAGCAAATGATAGGAGAAAAAGGAGTGGTCAATTATTAAAACACAGATGAGGTTGATATCTTTGTCACCCCTAAGGAACTGCAAATAGGAATGCCTCCTCATGAAGGAGAAATTGCTTCAAGTTCAAGACAGAGTATCCTCAGGATAGGGAAGCTTAACATTTGTGGATTGAATATTGTAGATGACTTGAGGGTAGAGGCCAGTAAAGTGTTCATGGAAGATGATTCTTTCATTGAAAACTCAACATTTCAAGATTTCTGATGGAAATCCAAGACTACAAAGTATTTAGAGAAGGTTTCCCTTGAAAGAAGCTTGCACCATGAATTTCCTAAAAAAATTATCTATGAAAATGTAAGAATCATTATGAGAAATGAGTTTAAAAGGATTAATGCCCAAGAGGGAAAAGAATTGGTAAAGAAGAGTGGTATATTATTGTTGCCAGAATGGAATATTGCTGATGCTATTGTGCTAGATTCATTAAGAAGGGATGAAAGGCCTTTTGTACAAAATGAAGGAGAATTGGAAATGGCACTTAGAGGTTCAGCTTTTAGTTAAGATTGGGAGGAATTTCCTATATGTTTATTTTCTTTAGGATCAAGGAAACCAACTTTGGTAGAAACATCAGATTTCAGTGGACAATTGCTTGTAAAAAGAGTTGCTGATACTCCAGCTTTGGAAACTTCAAACATGGTTGTAAATGTTGCTAGGTTTACTTGATCAGCTATCAAAGGTCTCACCTTAGAAAGAGATAACCTCATAACTAAATACAAAGAACTCTTGGATGATTATGATAAAATCCAACAAAAAGTAGCCATATTAGAAACTAAATTGGCTCAATATAAACAAAGAGAGGAGGTATAGACAAAGCGAGGTCAACCTAGCTCAAGCCACCCACCTTTAGTTTCTCCAATGACATATGTGCAACATTAATTTCATAGCCAGGCCTTAGCAATAGTACCATATAGCCAAGAACAACAATCAATTGCAGTGGAAGAGCCAAGTGGATCAGGTTCTAGCTCATTTGATAGAGAGAAATTTCTTTTGCAAATTGAAACATACAAGAAGCTACTGGAAAAAATCCCAAGATGCAATGTATGAGAATATATCAAAATTTGTCTACACTACATTAAAGCATCTAAATGAGAAGATTCAACCTAGACTCAATGGCATGCATGAAAACTATGCTCTAATGTTACGTGTATTGAGATTATCTAAAAAGGATAAGTTGTTGGCCATACAAACCTTGAATAAATGGGTTGCAAGATCCTAGAGATTGATGTTAATATTAGTGGGAGCTAGTCAACATGAAGATAAGTACCCATTGGTGCAACCAGTTTATGATTTTGTATGTAGATTGAGTGAGCAGAAGTTTCAAGGGTATGTAGCCCTGCTTGAGGAAAGGATAGTAGAATTGTTATCTCAATACAGTCATACTGATATATCACCATTACCAAACATTGAAGTCAATACTTATGAATTGAAGCCATTGCATGAGTGCAAAAAAGAATGGGATGAGGTTATTCATTCCTAGGTAAATGAAATATGCAAGGAGCTTAATATTAATCTCTTCAATGACACCTTGAAGAGGTTGAAATTTCTTATCAATTTTTTGGAGGATTTCAACAGAGAATCCAATGCAGTGGTAACTAAGTACACCGCTTACAGAAAAGCCATGGATGAAATTATGGAGTTTGATTGGCCATATCAAGAAGAATATGAAGAATGGGGGAGGGTGTATGTTGGAAAATTTGGTTTATGAATTGAAATGTGAAACATCTACTTGTTCAATTATTGTAGAGGTCTAGCCATAGAAGTTACAAGTGTATAAAACATATGTTTCACAGAAAGATATTAAATTGTTAGTGTTGTGGAATGCTGACAAAAATGATAAGTCACTTTTTAATCCACATCAGTTTGTCATTTTTTTCAATGAAATCAAGGTGTTGCTGTGAAGATGTTTATCCTTTTTGACATGTGCTTTTGAAGGAAAAAATTGATCCTCATGATGAATGTAAATGACCTTTGTCTTGTATGAATTCCCTCCACTATGATAAATGTAAATATAACTGAATTGGGGAATCTGTCTTCTTGGGGTCCAATCCTTTTGTGAGATGTGTACACTTGGCCTGAAGCTTGTTTTTGCTCCTTTATTCCATAAAATGGAATTCAAGGCCATTTGTATAGGTCTTTTGTGGAATACTGGAGCTGTATTGTGAGAATTAAGAACACAGAGATAATGCATTTAATCTTTATCAAATGTTTACAGTCTAGGTAGGATATTTTGTCAAATGTAAGGTTTCTGGACATATCAGAATGATATTGGAGATTTTCCAAGTCTGTAGTCTCTCCATTTTTATTGTGTGTATGAATTATTAATGAAAATATTAATCAAATATCATTTCATTAATTGTCATTGTTTCATGCTTTGATGTGTTTTGATTTTATCTCTTGTTCATAGAAGAAGTTAAATCACTTGAATCAAATAATGAATTCTTATGCAGAATCTAGGGATATGATAACAACTCTTTAGAATTTGGTTACTAATTTGTGAATTGTTAAGTGATATTGCATAGATCTTGAATGTCCAAAATTAAATGTCTCTTATATGTTAATTTGATCAAACTACTAGCCCATAGATAATGGCACTGATCATAAATCATTTCAATATCTTCATGATCCCAGTTATCCAACCTGAGGACAATATTTTAAAATAATCAATGACCTATCTTGAATTTATGGTGTTTGTGTTGTCTTGGTATTCTCAGCTTAAGGTGTGTAGTTTTTTCAAGGAATTTCCAACTTCTTGAGGAATTTCAGCTTATTAGCTATGGATGAGAATATGTTTGCTTAAATATACAATGTACACATGAATTGTCTCAAATAATAGTACAATATACATTGTGGGATTACCCTCCCAGTTTTTGCAGAGCCTAAAGTGTAGGAGATAAAGCAACTGATGCCATATCTCATCAGTTGGCCACTTTTCTAGCAAATATTCAAAAATTGAGCCTAGCAAGCTCATAGGTACCTGTTGAGACCTGATTTGTTCATTGTAAAAAAAAACCAACATAATGGAGGTAGTGGATTGCATGTTTGAGAAATGTTTTTAGACTCATCAAAGGTGGTAGATTAGTGAATAATGCCTTACATGGACTATGAATTGGTGACAATAAGGTTGAAGGATCTTAAGATGCATAATACCATGAAACAATGAGTCCCTTGTAAAAAGTAAGTAGGCAGTATATAGGGCATAGTTTTATTTTATAGAAGGATGCTCATGAAAGGAATCTTCAAGTGACATTGAATGAGTTGTTTGAGATTGCAGCTGAGGGTGCAATATCTAGTCTTAAATGAAGTTATCAAAGCAGTAAATATGCAAGAAAATCAAATCGTACACATCAAATAGTTCACAATGTTATCTTGCATAATGCCTTGAGTTTGAATACAAAAATATCATTGTATCTTGATGAAAGTAGTGACCTTAATGGTCAATCACTGGAAACCATGATTTTAAAACATGCTATTGTGCTGAAGGAGGCAACATTTTAAGCAACATGGTGAGTGGTGGTTTGGAACAATGGAAAGTATGAAGGACATGCTTTATGTGTATATTATGTAGTCTAGCTTAAGACAAAATTCTTAGAACAAATGGAAGGTGAATTATAGAACTCAAGGGTTACCATGATAAAGATTAAAACAAAAATTGAGATCTATTTAAAATCCACTATCATGAAGATATTAAAGATGTCACATGCAAAACTCTAGCAGTTGGAGTAATGAATACAATGCCAAAGAGGATAGTGTGCTAGGGAAGATTTAGGAGATCTCCACATTATCTAATCACATGAAAATATCATTTATTTACTTTTAAAAACTAAAATAAATCATTATAAACCCTATTTAGGATACATCGATACTTCAAAAGCATCTGATTTATTTTTTAAAATTAAAAGAAATCATTCTAAACCCTATATAGGATACATTTATACTTCAAAAGAATCTAAAGGAATTTGAGATTATGAAAATATATATCAATTAAATACCTAGATTACAAATAGTAGTGCAATCATTGTAACCCTTTTTTAGTAGAGCAGGAATGAGATAAACAACAATGAATCCTATTCCTCTTATCACACACATCTCCTTACCATTCTCTTCCTTCTTTACCAAAACACTTTTCCCTTTTGGTGGGCTTTGCCTAAAAATAAGGTTTTGATGAAGGATTTAGGGTATGTTTATTAAAATGAAAAATCCATTTTGGTGGGCTACACCTTAAAATAAGATTTCAGCAAAAGTTTGAGTGTGTTTATTAAACTTTTAGAGTATTTTGGTAGGATATTGATCCTTGATTCCTTAAATGATTTATTCAAATGGATTGTGACTAAATAAATGACTAACTATTTAGTCATTTTATTTGTGTGACTAAATATTTTTTAGTCAATGACCAAATTAGTCATTTATTTACTCATTTATAGCTGAGTTACAAAAAATTAGTAGAATCTAGTCATTTTTAGTTGTTGTAACTAAAATGTTTAGTCACATAGTCATTTATTTACCAAATTCTACTAGTTCAAGATCACATTCACGTAAGTGGTGAGTTGCACACCTAACTCTCCTTCTATTGAAAGCATATAGAAATAATTCCCACCCACTCTAGGGTAACACTACCTATGCTATTCCCTTTGCCAAATCTAGTAGACTATCAGTCATAATACCTTCTTCAGTAGCCCTCTTCTTGATTTGCATTACTACAGGAAGTTTCTCTTGATGGTTTCCCTCCATGACATAAGAAAAATCTCTCTTTACACCATTCCTTTTCTCAAAATCCTCTAAAAATTTTGACTTTTGACCTTTGGCCTTGGCCTTAGTCTTTATAGGTTTAGCCTTTGGCTTGGATGACTTTCTAGCTTTACTCATTATGAATAAAATATAGAAAACTAGGGTTGTTTGCTAAACTTTAGCTAAGAAACTAGGGTTTCAATTGGAATTGACTTCAATAAAAATCATTGCAACCAACCCTATTGGTAGTTTTCTCTTAGACAAGTTAATGTATATAATTCACCTTTACAACTTTTAGACAAAAATTGAAAACCCTAGGTCACAATCTCCTCTCACCAACACCCATGAATTCTACCCATTTCAACCCTACTTAGAAAATTAACATAGAGAATTAAATCTTTTACTTAGACAAAAAACTCTAGGCACTTTTCCTTCTAAATCTGCACATTCAAGGTCTCCTTCTTCATCTTCTCCTTCAATTTTTTTCCAAGATGATACAAAATTGAGCAATTAAATTTTTTTATGGCCTTCAAAATGTAGGTAGATACACCATTAATGGCATATGATGGCTCGGGTGAGTGAACAAAGAGGCATCTGACAATTAGTTGTTCATTTTTAAAATATGATTATTCATCATTTCTTTAAAACATGATCAATGATTGGGATATGTGTAGGACCATGATGGACCAAAAAGTGGCAATATGATGGGTATGTGTAGGGTATGTGGCCGATGACCTTTTTTTACCAAAAAATGATGAAATGAAAAAGGTTTTTAAAGGATATTCTTAACTTTCCAATAATATAAATTATGCTTTACTTTGAATTTAATAAATAATTATTCATTTTCTATTTGAATTACCACTAAAGTCCTGATTAATTGGCTAATTGAAAAACATCTATAGCTTTTAAATGGTATCACATTTTTTTAATCCAAAACATGCATCACATTTTATGCTTCACATACTATAGGACTAATTAAAATGAATTTCATGAAGTTTTGACCAAGTTAAGGTGGCCAGACATATGAATTTTTATATTTTTTAAAAGTTGTAATAAAAAATTCATAATTAATTATTTACTTGGAAAAAATTACAAAAAAAATATGCATCATATTAGGACATGAGTCCTCTATTTATCATTTTATTATGGTTAGGGTGGTCAGCCAGACACCTACTTCTTATTTTTTCCCTAAAATTTTAGTACTGCTACATTGAAATTTCAAATTTTCACCAAATATTTAAAAAAAAAAAACTAGTAGTTTAGAAACTACATTCAATTTGTTGCAAATTTTATTCTTACATATTTTTTAAATAATATAGATAACTTATTCAAATTTTTATGTCAAGTGTCCTAACTAATTTTTCTGAATTTTTCGCCAGTTAAGGGCTATTTTTTCCATCATGGTCCTGCACATACCCATTATCCATTCTCATTGGTTAGCGTTATTTTATTTTCAGTTTCTTGTTGTGAATTGTTGATGCAAACACTTGGTGTGATGCCTTCTGATGATGCCACATGGTTGTTTTAAAACTCAGCCACCAACCTTCTCTTGAAAACCATCACTCATCACTAAAATGATACTTACATTTGAGGGTGATACAATGATGCATTAAGACCATGCGATGAAATAAACTTCCAATCCTTTCATCAGGTATAACTAATTCCCTACCTTTAGAAAAATTCTATCCACAATGCACTATACACATGTGATGTACTAACTTGAAACAACATCCATGAGAATATTATTTACTTCCACTATTGCTCATCACTCATCGCTATCATGTGCCTTAGAGACAACATTGAATTAGCAATGTGAAAAAGTAGGGTGATGGTACCAAATCAGGACACATGGAACAATCATGAATATTCAACATAGATTGTACAAAGCTTTGGGTGAGCAGGAAGACATTCAAATATGTGAAGGTTAGAGGCAATGAGTGTGATTAAAGACATGTATCTCTTATATGAAATCAAGGTATTCATCATACATTGTGGGAATAGGTGTAGCCAGTGGCAAGCAATTTGTGATGTACTATGGTGTCATAATGACTAAGCATACTCATTGCTCATCATAGAAATGAAATGGGGAAAAAAGGAGTGAACCGTGATGCAAAGAATAGTAGTGATGAAAAGAAATTTTAAAGCATTTCTCATCACTCTCCCCTACTTAGATTAGTGTAGGAAGCTATTTTTGCTCACTCAGCTTCCTTTCACTCATCGTCAAAACAGATTAGATGAGGAAAAGACAATTTGTGATGCACTTGAGGCTAGCGACGAGAAATCACTTTAAGGCATTTTGCACACATGCTCAAAGTTTTTCTTAAAGTGGGGGCCTCCTAGGTTAGATGGGAATTATTATCATAACATATTTAAAACATAGGTCCAACCTTAAGATAAAAGGAAAATATTTCAGAATATCTAACCAAGGAAAAGACTCACATAAGGCCAAAAATAAAGAATATTACAATGAAGATATTTTTCAGCAACTCCTAAGCCTAGGGGTCGGTCAACACATGGGCTTAATGACTCAAGTTATAACTAATGTAACTGGTAACTAATGACAACATGTCAATGGAAAATTCAACCAAAAGAACAAGGATTAAAGATAAGGGGAAAATTTATTAATAAAGTCAATATTTCAACACAAAACCCTAACGCCTTAGCAACATTTCAAAAACCCAAGACCACTTAGACCAGATAAAAAAAAGAATTGTATGGTTCCACCAGGTGTCTAATGCAGGAGTACCCATGGTTGCTAATAATCTTGCATCAACCAAAAAAAAATCAAATCTGAAATTTTTATTTGAATTTCATGTTAGGAGGATAACTTCTATAAGTTTATAATAATTAGATTTAATTAATTAAAAATCATTTTTGTTTTGTAAATTAGCAAGTGGAGATAGTGGAGGTTTCATTGCATTTTAGAAAAATCTGAAAAATCAAACTTGGGCATTGGTCTTGTGGGAAGTTACAAAATTAAGGGCATGTGCAGGATCATCATGGAAAAAACAAGCCCTTAAGTGGCAAAAAATTAAGAAAAATCAGAGTTAGGCAACTTGACATAAAAATTTGAATAAGTTATCTATATTATTTCAAAAATGTGTAAGAATAGAATCTGTAGAAAATTGAATGTAGTTTCTAAACTACTAGGTATGTTTTTAAAAAAATGATTTGGTGAAAATTTGAAATTTCAATGCAATGGTACTTAAATTTTAGGGAAAAAAATAAGTAGGTTTCTGACCACTAACCATAATAAAATGATAATATTTTTTATAAAAATTTTAGATATAAGTAGAGGACTCATGCCCGATGTGATACATATTTTTTTGTAATATTTTTCCAAGTAAATAATTAATTAGGATTTTTTATTACAATTTTTAAAAATATAAAAATCCTATGTCGACCACCTTAACTTGGTCAAAACTTCATGAAATTCAATTTTTCTTTTGTAATCCTATAGTATGAAGCATATAATGTGATGCATGTTTTGGATTAAAAAATGTGATACCATTTGAAAGCTATAGATTTTTTCAATTAGTCTATCAATCAAGACTTTAGTCATAATTTGAATAGAAAATGAATAATAATTAATTATTAAATTCAAATTAAAGCATAATTTATATCATGGAAAGAGAATCTCCTTTAAAACCCTTTCCATTTCATCAATTTTGGGTAAAAAAATAGTCATCAGCCCCATACCCATCATATTACCACTTTTTGGCCCATCATGATCCTGCACATACCCTTAAATTAAAAATAATTTATTTATTTTTCCTTGGAGGAAAAAACTCATTATGAGGATTTTCTCATGGGTTTCCCAATTGGGCGGAAAAATATTATTTTTGGATTTTTAGAGAAGGGTTTTGTCGCATGTTTTGGGGCAATTCATTTGTGGTTGTAGGTTTGGGAAAGGGCTAGGAAAAGCCATATTATGATGTAATTAACCATTTTTTTAGGTCCATAATCATACCCATATCATATTTGGATGTTTTAATGAGGAGCCAGTAGACTTGGCAAGTTGTTTTGCAAAGTTGTTCACAATTTCAGTGATAATTTCTATGAGTTTGCTTGCATAAATTTGGTGTTTTAATCAATCTTATTTTTTGTGATAAATAATATTTCTTGAGTGATATGAAGTATGTTTAAGGTGGTTATTGAGATGGTTTTCATTCCATTTGAATCCATTTTTGAAGACATATAAGTCATGTTGCAGATTTGTAGGTTAGAGAGTTGAGATTGCTAGTGAGGAGAGCTTGTTTGGAAAATAAATTTTAGAAGTTATTTCTCCATTATTTTAAATGTATTTGGACTGATTTTATATAATATTTTCTTCATTTTTATCAATCCATGAGGAAACTATTTTGGATAACTTAATTTGAAAAAGATATTGTATGAGCAATAGGAGTTTATTTGAATGAACAAACTAGTGTTCATGTTGCAAATTTATTTTAAACTATTTGGGAGTATTTATTGATGCATGTCATTGCATGTTTGAAGGGAGATTATTTGATTTTGAGTTTTTATTGCTATCAATATAGAGGAGGAGGCATACAGTATTAAGGGGATGGGGATTTTTGGTTTGATTTGAGAAAGAAATGTCTAGCTTGGAAGAAGGCATGCAAGAAAACAAAAAGGAGGCACCTGCTAGTTGTCAATAAGAGACTTTTCGATAGATATTGTGAATAGAGAAGGGTGCATGGAAAATTTTTAGAGAGGTTGTGTAGTATGTAAAGGGGAGCCAATGAAAATATATGTAGAATTTCAGGCATTGGGATGTGCTAAGACAAGGAAAGAATAAATATTAGAAATTACCAAATTTTTCATGTGAAAGAGGACTACATAAAGGAGAAATACAAACAAAGTGAAAATATTGAAATTTTTCTTTGAGTCAAGTGAAGGTTGTGTAAAAATGGTGTAGTAATCTATGTAGAGAGGGATTGAAGACTCAGATTGTATGTTGGAATACATGGATATGTGTACACCAAGAAAGGTCAATTGAAGAACATGAGTAGATGCATAATGTATTGAATTTAATTAGTAAATTCAATTTCTATTTTGTTGTAATCTTGTATCGTGTTGGGGTAGAGAATTTCCCATATCAATTTGTAAGTGATATTTTGAGAATGGAGGGAAGTATTTTACTTATAATTTTGCATGAGGGGAGTATCGTCATACTTCAATTGGTATTAGAGAAGGTAGTCCTAAGAATGAGGAGGATTTGGGAGGACCTATAGTAGATAAGAGTGAAAAAGTGGTAGAGAAGAAGCTCATCAGGGTTGTTGCAACTAAGTGGAGTATTGAGCAATGAGGCAGCTTGAAACCATGAAAGAATTTGTTTTACAGATTGAGTGTGATGGTAGATTGTAGATTGAGGCGAGATTACAACACCAAAAAAGATGGGTATTGTCATAAGAAAGTTTCCTATGATTTGGGAAACATGGTGATTGTACAAAGAAAACAAGACATGGAGGACGATAAGAAATATAAGAAAGTGATTGGATAAGCTAGAAAAATTGGAGACATCTAAGGGTGATCCCACAATACTGGTTTACAATTTTTGGCCAAACTGGACACTAAAATAATTTTTTTTCTAACTAAATCTTCGCTTTTGGGCCCCTATAGCAGCTAAACTGTGAGGAATTTGAAGATGATGCAAACTAGAGTTATGTGACATTTTGTCTATCGATTCTAAATATATTTTTTTCAAAATTTTTGGAATTGGATTGCATTTTCTTTTCCATCTCCTTTGAAAACTACGTTTTTTTGAAAACAACAATTTTAAGGAGTGACACTCACCGTATAACTCATAACTTTTTTTTCATGAAGGATAAAATTCTAATTATTTAAAATTTAGATTTGTAACTATAATATCTAGTGCTTACAATTGGTTCTAAGATATTTTTTTTATTGAATATTTTTTCCTTAAAAAGGTTTTAAAGTCAAACCAATTACAATTCAAACATAAAAAGGTCGTATAACATGTAACCTTTTTTGTATGTATCGAAATTCTTTTTTTTTGTTGGATCAAGGACTTCAATATCTGGTGCACTCATATTTTTCAAAATATCAAAATTGATATCTACTATTTTTCCATGTGCAAAATAGAGAGATTGATCTTTTTCACCTATTTTTAATAAAACTAGAAAAACAAATACATAATAAGACCAAAACATATTAAAATTATAGTTGTTGGATAGCTTGTTCTGAGGACTACCTGATTCTAGTTGGGTTTGTGAAGCATCCTCCATTTTCATCCTCAACCTAAGCTTCGAAGGGAAATTTTTTTATTTTTTTTTGTGCCAAAGAGCAGGAACGTGGGAAAAGGGGGTTCACTCAAACCAGGGGGGTTCAAGTGAACCCCCTTTCAAAAGGGGTGTTCATTGTCTTTTTTTGTGGGAATGGTAGGGCATCTCATTAAATTGGTTTGCTCAAACCTAGGTTCTAGTGAACCCTCTTTTGGTTCGTTTGAACCAAATAGTTCGCTCAAACCCAAAAAATGAATTTTTTTGCCATGGGGTCAATTTTTTCAACTTTTCCTTCCTCACTCCATTTGTAAACCACTTTTGTGGGTACCCATAGTTGAGTGAACTGAAAGGCATGAGGAAAGAAGATGAGGATGGAGTGAATATCAAAGTACCTATAGTAGTGGTAGTTGAAGAGGAGAAAAATTCAAATATAATGATGGAATATGAAGAGTGTTGAAGCCCAAGATGGAAGATAAAAGATGTGAGAACAGTCCCTACAGAAGTAAATAAAGATGAAAAGAAGAGAGGAAATGAAAAATAAGATTATGGACTTGGAGAGTCCTAAATTTTATGAGCAAATTAGTGAAGAAAAGGATGTCACCTTGTTGAAAGATGAAATGAGAAGAATTAATGAAAAATTGGTGTAGAAGAAGCACTTTGTTGCACTAAGAGAAGATGGTGATCATGAAAATTCTTTGTTGGTACATAGTTTGTATAACCCCTTTTGTAATATTTTGTTTGTAGGGAACAAAGAAATTGTAGTAGGATGTCAATTATATGACATCAAATAAGAAATCCTCATGGAAGAGGATAAGAATGGAAAATGAAGAGAGGAGTTTGCATCTGAGACATGTCTAGTTGAAGAAATAAACAATGAGAACAAAACAAAATTTGTATCAGATGTTGAGAAGCAAGGTAAAATTATATTCTTTGAAGAGGCCAAATGAGTTGCAATAGTGGTGATTCCTTTCGAGGACATGAAGAAGATGGTGGTCATGAATAGTGAAGATGGAGGTGTTGTAGTTGAAAGTGAAAGAGAAAAGAATACAGTAATATAGCTACATTTTGATTCTTGTAACTATGAGGAACATGTTTTAAAAGGGGGGAAAATGAGTTTCACCAAAATGAAACCAAACGATGAACCTATTTCTCCTATAATTTCATTCGTTATGTGTGCTATAATATGCAAATGAGTAACATAAATTAAATCTCACTGATATAGCAGTGAAAAGGGAGATTTGGAGAGGGTCAAATGTTGTGTACCTATCACCAAAGCTACTTTTGCAAACCTCATTGAAGACTCATTTTCCCTATGGAAAATTGGTACTAGTCGAGGCTTCAAAAAATATATTTTTGGCATCTATTCTTCTTAGTCTGCACTCCTAAATTCTATTTGAACACTCTTAGAAAGCCAAAACTAAATCATGTAGCTCAGTTTACTTGATTTTGCAAGAAGGATGACAACTTTGACAACTTTTCAATGTTTATTCTCCAATAGATCTTCAACCTAAAACCTACACTCACACATCAAAGAGAGAAAAATATTATCTTGTTAGGGAATAGGGGTTTTCCTTGGTCAAACCCCATTTTGGTAATTAAACTATGAAATAAATAAAAGCATAAAGGAGTGATAAATGAACAAATGTAATGTCACAACTCACCAATCCCTATTTGAACCTTGGAAAAATCTACAATCTAGCATGAAGTTTCCTCAATGAAACTAGATCTTGATCATGAACTTTGATGTGAAAACAATTCCTTTAAAATGCTTGATTAGATCTTGAATGCTACATCACCACATTAGCTCAAACAACATGCATGGTGCACTAAATATTTGAAATGATGAAATGAATCTTGATTGTTAGAATATTCTTTACAAATCTTCCCTTGAATGCCTTAGAAATTTTCTTGAATGCTCTATCAATGCTCTTGTGAAATATTAGGATGCTTGAGTCAAAATTTCTTAGGGAAAAATAGTGAAATGACCTCTTATTTATACATAACATAACATTAATATCCAAAATTCAAATATCACAAGTTGACTTTGAATAGTAGATTTGAAATCATTAAAATAATTCAAAAAACATATCTCAAAGAGGGGTCATAGGTCTAAGTGAGGATCCATTCACCATGTGGCGAATGGGTCCTAGGCCACTTACCTAGGGCACACATTAGACAATGTGAAATTTCATGTGAAAATAGGGTCCTATAACCAAGTGGGGATGCATTCACCACCCATTTTCCATGTGGTGAATGGGTCCTAAGTCACCTATGTAGGACACACACATTTTAAAAGTAAGTGTTGTGTAATGCAATCTATGAATGTTGGGTTTTAACTCTCAAAATTTGCAAATAATTCTAAAGGCTTTGATTTGAATTAAAGGGGCCAAACAAGGAAAATTAAGTTCAATTAATTAATAAAGTGCTCGATTAGTTTGAAAGTGTAATGATACACTTTACAACACCCTAAATAAGGTGCAATTAATTCCATTTAGTTAAAAAGGGCCCTAAAATTAACGTGAATATGCAAAACAAATTACAACACTAAATTAAGGCAACATTAGTCTTGTTTTAATATTAATTATTCCCAAATTAATTGAAAAAGGGTTACTTTTTCTATTACTACATTTTCCCCCACTTCAGTGAGAGTATGACCCCATGTCAAACTCACACTAAATTAGGTATTAAAGAAACATATGTATGAATCAATGAAAAAGATACACAATCTTACAACATCAAAGACCAAGAAGATCAAGCCTAAATGGTCCAACATGATGTGGAACAAATCTAAGCTATCAGTTTTTGTGCTTACTCTAAGGTAGAAAAACTTCAATTTTTCCACTAGGTGAGTTTTCTAATAGGGTGGATTAGTGGGAAAGTCATGCATCTGTGTAAACTTCTCACTGTATAATGCGAAATTCATATATCTGTGTCAGCTTCTCATTGTACTACCCATACCAAAGCTATCCCTCTGATAACTTCAATAAGGTGGCACAATTCTAGGAAAGGCTCCATAGGAAAGCAAGGTTTGTTATGCTAGGTGGCCTTGAATTTAGGGTTTGAGCTTCATAAGGTGAACCATAGATTTTAAGGTGTACGATGATATAACTCTCTTGCTCAATTATGGTTTTTTCCTAAGGAGAGAGATAGAACCCACAAAAAATCTAGATGGTTCACTCAAAATAAGGAATGTATGATGTAATTATTACTAAATTAAATGATCTAAATGAAACTAATTGATAAAATTGATTGAACATGAAAGCAAAAATAATGAAATATGTAATGTTTGAAAACATAGTGTGATATGCATAAATGAACTTGAAATGAATACAAATTGTAACAGAAATGGATGAAACTAAAAGTGTGCACCTAAGATATTGAAGAAGACCTAAAATGACATCTAGAATGTAGTTGCTCCTAATTTTTAGGCCTGGTTGGACTCATTTTCCATTCTGGGTGAATTAGTCCCAGATCTGTGAAACTATTTTAGAGCCCGTTTCAAACAAATGGGTGTCCAAAAATACAAAAAACCAAAATTAGGCCTAGAAGTGGGACTCATTCACCACCTATGGTGAATGAGTCCAATTTTTAATTTATTAAGTTTTAAAGGTGGAAACAGGAGCCTTCGATCTACACTTTCTTCTTCTCCACGTGTTTAGTTTTGAGACTATCAAATTCAGACCTAAAGGTGACTTTTTGTTGATATTTTTCCTTATTCAATGAAGATATGACTTGAGCAACTTCATAATACAATCTTGAATTATTTCTAATCCTCCAAGATTCCTCAATCTACAAACACACAATACAAGAAGAAATATTGGATGCTGGGGCATGGGGGTTTGCCTTGGTGAAACCCCTTTGTAGGTAATTGAACCAAAATGATGAAAGAATGTAATGAAGCATGAAACAATGGATTTAATACCTTTCCATGAAGATTAATCTTAAATGTATATAGAAAAACATGAATAGTCTACCCTTGAATGTCTTTGGAAGCTATCTTGGTGACTTGTAATGGTGAAACCTTAGCTTGTTTGACTCAATAGAGAAGATAGATGATGAATGAATGATAAGAGATGTGTGAATGAGTTAGCAGATGTAAATTAGGGTTTAGAGACTTTATTTTATATGTAATTCACCTTATTTACCCATTAATTCACCTTATTTACTTGTTAATTCAATCCCTAAGGCTGACATGAAGAAAAACAAAACTTAAATTCCAAAATTTCTTGCTCAAAAGTAAAAAATGGCCCAAATGGGACTCATTCTCCACCTTGGGTGATTTAGTCATACCTGGTAGGGATTGATTCACCACAGATGGAGAATTAGTCCTAGAGGGGTCCATTTGCTAGTTGGGTTGTTGAGGAATGAGGAATTTTGGTTCTTACTTTGATTTCATTGGGTATTTGATAAAATTATGCCTTGGGATGCACAATATGGGGTAATATGGACCTATTAATGATGATGTAGAGGTCAATTAGGGCTTGGGACATAGAATTCAATGTGAAAGTATGATTAAATACACTTTATAATACTAAAATGAGGTCCACATAGCCTAGGAAGGAACAACATCCAATGTGAATGTGTAGGAAACATTACAACACTAGATTAGAGTTAATTTTAATTCAAAAGCCTTTTAAATTGATATGAAGATGAAATTAAATACATTTTATAATGTTGAATTAAGGGAGATCGGGTTCATTAAGTCTATAAAAGCATGAAATTCTTTTACAACACCTTTACAATACATTGTTAAATGCGTTTTATTCTATTTGCAAGGGTACAAGACCTAGTGTGGATATGGAAAACACCTCACAATACCAAATCAAGGCCTTACTAAGTATAATTTATCATCAATTATTCCCTACATCAAGCAAGTTTCCTTTTTTCTATGGTACATTTAGCACCCACTTTAGTGAGAGGATGAACTTGCTTCAAACTCACACTAAAGTAGACATTCAAGAGATGTTTCATCATACCAATGCAAATGACAAAGGATAACAAAGAGCAAAGGAGGTTGTGCAAGCCCCTAGGATCCAAGATCCTAAGTCAAACCAACATGGGTGAAAAAGGACACACACAAGGTGAATGTTTTGTGGAAAAACAAGATACACAATCATGCAATGGCAAGAACTAGAAGAGTGAAAATAAAAGGGTGGATCAAGCTTCGACCATTTGTCCAAATGGTTGTGGATCAGATCTAGGATTTTTTTCCAAAAAGGAAAAATGCATACTCACTTTGGGATGATGAAACTCTTGGTTGTCTACCGGGTGAGAAAGCCCAAAAGGTGAGAAACATACACTCACAACTAGTATGTACTCACAAACACATAGGTGGATATGGGGAAAGTCATGCCTCAGAATGGGCTTCCCGCTCAACCATACCAAAGTTATATCTCTTGATAACTTTAATAAGGTTCCACAAAGGAAAATGGTTTTTGAGCTCTATGAGGTAAGCAAAAATTTATATGCTTGAGATTCATAGACATTGTAAATGAAACATGGTGTAAGGTTTGTTCAAAGGGATTTTTCTTTGTTTGTGCAAGGTCTCATCTTAGGGAACATTGTACCTAATGCTTCCAAGAGAGGAAAATTGCAATGGTATCATCTTGTTTTGAATAGAGGACAAGTGCAAGGTCTCATCCTAGGGAACATTGTGCCAAATGTGTCCAAGAGAGGGGGTCACAAGAAAAATAAAATTGCATAATGAAATGTGAGTGGTGATGTATGCCCCCACTTTAAAGTCATTGTGAACACTAGTACTCTGAGTAATTGCTTTAAAGTAGAAGGAGAACATGAGAGCTTACTCAAAAATCTCTATGCCAAGTCATATGTTTTCGAGAAGCTATGTCATGAATAAGCTAGTATGTCACATGTGATTCAACTTAAGGCATGCCATCCACATCCCAAGTTTTCTCTTATATGTTCATGAAAGGTTAATGACTAGCCGAAAAAGGAAACAACAAGTGGCATACAAGAAAAAGGCTACATACCCCTTGCCCCCACTAAGTGCAGGATAAGGATGAGCCAAAAGGATTGATAAAATGCAAATTAGAGTGAAAATTGGCATCAATTAGAGGAATTGCATTCCCCCTCATAAGGGAGAACACCAAACTCTTTAAGATGTTGGATTTTAATACTTAAAGCCTTACATTCATTAATGGAATGGTCGTGAACTCTGTGATATGTGCAATATGAGTTCTTGTAATAGCATTTCATTTGAGTTTGTGGAGGGGGAGATATCAAGTGATCTTGGAGGAGTCTCGACAAGATACCCTCTTGATCAAGGGGAGAAGTAGTTTTTGTTGTTGGTGGCAAAGAGATGTCTTCCTTAGTAAAGGATGTCACACCTATGCAAGGTTCTTTAGATTGCAATTTTTTTTTCTCACTCTTATAGGAGGGAAAATCTATCAAATGAAAATATTTATTGCTATGTGAGATAATATTGATGTTAAGCAAAGAGTTCATTGTTTGTTTCATGTTTTGGAAAGGACTGTCAAGACTACTAGTGTTGAGGAGTTTAGGATGTATTACTATTAAGATTGTTTTAGAAGGATGTTTTGTGATAGTATTGATGTTAGGGGATGGCTTGTTTATTTTGATCAAAGTACAATAACCAAGACCTTGATTTTTTTGTTGTGGGTTAGGCTCTATAGGGTTGTGAATACCTTGTTCTCAAGCACCACATCCTTTTCCACTATATCCAAGTTGTTTCATGATTTCATAACCATTTCCATAAAGCTTCTTCATTGCTTTGGAATTTGGTGGTTGTTCATGATTAAGTTCATCAAAGTTTTTTGTGTAACCTGATGTCTTTTGTTCTAAAGTGGTTGAGGTGGATGCTTGTGAAGGGTTTTCTAAGTTTTGTGTTGACAAAACTGTAGTGTCTTTTCCATTGCTAGAGTCTTTGTGTATGATCTTGTACTCACCTATGAAGTCATTTTTGAAATATAAGGAACCCCAATCATCTTCTAAGAGTTTCATGATTGGTTCAATACAAGGGATGGGATCCACTTGTGTGGTTGGTGTTAATGTGTTCAAGGGATTTTCTTTGTTTTTCTTAATGTTCAAACAATTGTTTTGATGAGGGTCAACTTCAAGTGTGTATACTTTGTTGTTTTAGATTTATTTCATTTTTCAATGAAGAGTAGAAGGCATGCCATTCATTTCATGAATCCATAGTCTACCTAAGAGAAGATTATATACAAGATCATTAGGCATAACATGAATTGGTGTTTCCAATGTGGCTACTCCAACTATAAGAGGTAAAGTGATTACACCTAGCGGTTGTTTTCTTACATTATCAAATCCCTTGATGGATAAAGGATCGAATCGAATAGTTGATTTATTGATTCCTAGTCTATTGAGAAGGTTCACAAATTCACTACACACACATTAAGAGTAGAACCAATATCTACAAGAGTTCTTTTAATCCCTTTTTATTTTTATTGATCAATGATCATGAAGGCTTCATTTTGGTTTTGAACATCCAAAGGAGGGAGCACACTTTGGTGGAAATCAATGTCAACATTTATGGATTGAATCATGGCAGATAGATCATTGGGCTGCATATTGGAAGGGATAGGAACTTGTTGTAAATCATTTTGAATCATGGTGTGATAATGAGGGGACACTTGAATAAGGTCCCATAATGATATCTTAGCAGCAATATTCTTTAGTTGTTCAACAAGATTGTACTCCTTTCCACTAGGAGGTCATGGTAAGATAGGATTAGGGATGATAGGGTTGGGCAAGGTTAGGGTTTTTTGTGGTTTGTTGTTACAAATGTGGATTGTTGTGAGTGTTATATGTATGAGCAATGGTATTATGATTCAAATGTTGTGATACATTATTCCAAGGTGGGTAAAGGACAAGTTTAGGTTTGGTTTGATTTTGATTGTTATGTGGAGGGTAAAGAATGAGTTGAGGTTGAATAATGTTAACATCCCTTATTGAGTGAGAGTTATCCTTTTCTTGCATCATGATATTCTCCCTAAGAGGAGGGATTTTAGGGGAACAATAAACCAAATTTTCATGACACTCAAGGATTGGTTCTTCTAAAATAAATTTATTGTCATGCTCAACAAGGGTTTCTTTAGGGGAAGGGGGATAATTAAGATTCTCATGACCTTCACAAAAGAGGTTTTCTAACATCAAAGTATCATCTTCACAAAAATGAGAAATGTTAGTGTCATGGTTGTACCTATGGTTGTGTTATCTTGTTTATTAATCTCTTGTCTAGAAAAAGAGGTAGGAGGAGAGAAACAACTTGGATTCTCAAAAATCTCATTAATCGGTTCTTCTATCACCAAAATATCTTTTTTTCCAATAGGAGAGATATTAGGAGAAGAAAAAATATGATTGTTAGTAATGTTCAAAGTTGTATTCTCTGTCACAAAAACACTCTTAGAGGGATAAGATGTGGAAGGTTTCTTAATATGTTAGTTATGTAAGATATGAACATTGTTTGAACAAAAATAAAAATCACTTGTACCATTTCATGCAATGTTTCAACAATATAAACAATGTATGTACAAAGATGCAAAACATTATTATCTAATATATGCAAGATTTGAAGAATGGACATAATGAATATGAAAAAATAAAAAGCACTTTTAACAAACTTATGCAAAGTTTTATGAATAGAAATATTGCATATGCAAAAGTCAAAAGTACTTTTATCAATGTTATGCAAAATTTTAGAATTGTAAACATTTTCAGATCAAATGATGCTTGTCATTGAAATGATTTCGAAAATGACTACCCTAAATTGATGTTTTTGAGCTAGATGCATAAAATAAATGTTGCAAAAAATTTCCAAAATTATAGTATATGATACTAGGAGCCTTAGAAAGCACAGAAAGGAAGCTTCTGACTATGTAACAAACTATTAAAAATCTATACTGGGACTAATTCACCTAGGATGGAAAATGAGTCGCAATAGTGTTTTGCAATTTTTTTAGAAATTTTCAATAGTGATTGATGATTTCTGTGTTAGATGGTATAAACATTAAATGAAAATGCACTTTATAGGTGTTTTTCAATGATTTGAGAGACACAAATGCAAACTATATGCACTTTTATGAATGCAAAAATTTGAAACCTAGCATGCAAATTAATCTATGCATACCCTAATGAAAGGTAAATGCATGATAGATCTATGATGAAGGAATCCAAATAATACAAGAGTGTATTCAAAAATAGATTCACCAAAATGAACCATAGATTTTAAGTTGTAGAATGCTATGACTCTCTTGCCCAATTAGGGTTTTTCACCTGAAGTAGAGAGATAGACCCCACACAAAATCTAGTTGGCTAAATGCAATGATCTAAATGCAGATAATTGATAAATTTGATTGAATATGAAAGAAAAACTAATGAAATATGCAATGTTTGAAAACACAGTATGATATACATAAATGAACTAGAAATGAATGCAAATTGCACCAAAAATAGATGAAACTAAAATTGTGCACCTAAGATATTGATGAAGACTAAAAATGACATATATAATGTGGATGCTTCTAATTTGTAGGCTCGGTTGGACTCATTTTCCATTTTGGGTGAATTAGTCCCAAATCTGTAAAACTGTTCCAAAGCCCGTTTCGGACAAATGGCTATCCAAAAATGAAGAAAACAAAAATCAAGCCTAGAAGTGCGATTCATTCACCACCCATGGTGAATGAGTCCACTTTTGAATTTATAAAGATTCAAAGGTGGAAAAAAGAGCCTTCGGTCTGCACTTTCTTCTTCTCCAAGTGTCTGGTTCTGAAACTATCAAATTTGGGCCTAAAGGTGACATTTTGTTGATATTTTTCCTTATCCAATGAAGAGATGACTTGAAAATTTTTGTAATACAATCTTAAATTACTTCTATTCCTACAAGATTCCTAAATCTACAAACAAACAAGAAAAGAAGAAGAAATGTTGGATGTTGGGGCATGGGGGTTTGCCTTGGTCAAACCCCTTTGTAGCTAATTAAACCAAAATGATGAAAGAATGTAATGAAGCATGAAACAATGGATTTAATGCCTTGTCATGAAGATTAATCTTGAATGTATGTAGAAAAACATGAATAGTCTACCCTTGAATGTCTCTAGAAGCTATCTTTGGTGACTTTCAATGACGAAACCCTAGCTTGCTTGACTCAATAGAGAAGATAGATGATGAATGAATGATAAAAGATGTGTGAATGAGTTATCAGATGTAAATTAGGGTTTAGAGAGTTTATTTTATAGGTAATTCACCTTATTTACCCATTAATTTGATCCCTAAGGCCTACATGAAGAAAAACAAAATTTAAATTCCAAAATTTCTCGCTCAAAAGTAAAAAATGGCCCAAATGGGACTCATTCACCACCTTGGGAAATTCAGTCCCACCTGGCAAGGACTGATTCACCACAGATGGAGAATTAGTCCTATAGGGGTGTGTTTGCTAGTTGGGTTGTTGGGGAATGAGGAATTTTGGTTCTTATGTTGATTTCATTAGGTATTTGATCAAGTTATGCCTCGAGATGTGCAATATGGGGTAATAGGGGCCTATTAATGATGATGTAAAGGTCAATTAGGGCTTGGGAAAAATAATTCAATGTGAAAGTGTGATTAAATACACTTTACAACACTAAAATGAGGTCCACACAGCCTAGGAAGGCACAACATCCAATGTGAATGTGTAGGAAACATTACAACACTAGATTAGAGTTAAATTTAATTCATAAGCCTTTTAAATTGATGTGAAGATGCAATTAAATACATTTTATAATGTTGAATTAAGGGAGAATGGGTTCATTAAGTCTATAAAAGTGTGAAAGTCTTTTACAACACCTTTACAAGACATCGTTAGATGCATTTTATTCAGTTTGCAAGGGTCCAAGACCTAGTGTGGATGTGAAAAACACCTCACAACACTAAATCAAGGCCTTACTAAGTCTAATTTATCATCAATTATTCCCTAAATCAAGCAAGTTGCCTTTTTTTATGGTACACAAGGTTAGCATGCTATGTTATGCTGAACAGTTATGAACATTATATATGTAGGTTTTTCTTCAAGGGGATGTTTCTTCATTCATGTAAGGTCTTCTACTTAGGAATCATTATGGCTAATGCCTCCAAGAGAGGATATGTCAAGAGTAAAATTTTCACAACTTAGGGAATGAATGTGTTGCATTAGTGCCACTATGAGGAAAGTTGTGCGCTAAGAAATATCACACTCTTGGAGGACATCAAACCTAGTGACGCCACAAGGAAAAGAATGCATCACAGGAAAAAAGAAAATCACACCATGAAATATTAGAAATGTCAAATGATATTATCGATGTATGCCCCCACTTTAAATAAGTTGCTAACACCATTACTATGAGAAATTTCTTTAAAGTATCCAATGTTCAATCCTAAGACATGAGAGACTATTCGAAAATCCCTATGCCAAGTCATATGCTTTTGAAATAAAGCTACATCACAAAAAAGGAGAGAGGGGTTGTCCCAAAAATTACATAAGGGATCTATGGATTCGGGGTCTGTATATCTTTGCTACAATGTTGTTATAGAGATTGTAAATGTCATCATTCCCCAAATAGTCATTGAATTGGAAGAATGACACAAAAAGAGAAAAAATCAAGAAAGATCCTTTCAGGTCAACATGGAAGAGACCTAAATGTCTTGACGCCTTCCGTCATCTCCAAAAGGAAAACACAAGAAAAGAAAAAAAGGTAAAATGTTTACAACATATAGAAGAATGTAGATACATATAGAGGAATGCACATAAAGAGAGAGATACATCAAATGAAACAGCACAGGGGGATCACATTACACACATGCAATCACATAAATAAACATGGAAAAGAAAACAAATAAAAATACAAGGCACATGTGAATCAACCTATAGCAGGTCATTTGCATCCAAATCTTGATCGGTATATATGGAAGTAAGACAACTAACCAAAGGGACAAAGAAAAGTACCGAACTAGGATACTCACCAAGTTCAACACTCTTTTTAGGGGAATTTTCATTTAAGTTCATAAAAGAGGAAAAAAATGAATTCAAATCATTATGCACTTGTTCATCAAACTTTGCAATATCAATGTCATCATCTAGACTAATCATAACAAGAGGTAAAATGATAATTTCTCTAGAAGGTTTTTGTTTATGTTAGGGCGAGGGTATAAAATCACCATGCATTGCTTTAGGTAAGTTTAGATTTTGATTTTTGATGTTACTCTTTTCTTCTTTAGTCTATAACATATGAGTAATAGCACGATGTTTGCACCTACGCTCTCTAGCACCTCAATTTTGTTTCAATCTATTGTTAATTTATGATTTTCTAGGAGTAGGTTTATTAACTATAGGTTACTTTTCTTCCCTTGTGGGAGGAATGGAAAAAAACATAGGAGATTGTTTGACCACTTTCTTTTTAGCTTTGTAAACTTATTTGAATTTAGGAGGCACAATGGGATTTTTTTGGTTATCTCATGGTCTCTTATAGGAAATGGTAGGAGGATTTTTTATAGGCTTCTCTTGGATATTTGGAAGGGCTTTTGGTTCAAGCATTGGTTTTTCAAGGATAGGTGGCTCAATTACAGGTTGAGGCATATTTCTAAGGGATAATTCTGCTATGTAATTCACCTTAAAATTTTGATATGCTTTGAAAAATTATTCATCACAAGGTCTAATAGGTTTAATAGGCTTAGGTAAAAAAAATCCAATGAAAATTTTGCATGAGAAGAAACAAGATTAAAGCCACTATGTTGCACTATAAAAATTTCATTGCTTAAGGGAAACTTTAAACATTTAGGTACAACCGATAGGATGAAATTCATGGAATGAAGCCATGGATAGCCTAACTTCACGTAAATTGGTTTGATGATAGGATGATGGTGAAGGGTATGTGTAGGATCATGATGGGCCAAAAAGTGGCAATGTGATAGGTTTTTGTAGGGTATGTGGCTGATAACTTTATTTTTACCCAAAATTGATGAAACAAAAAGGGTTTGTAAAGGAGATTCTCATCTTTCCACCAATATAAATTATGCTTTACTTTGAATTTAATATATAATTATTATTTATTTTCTATTTGAATTACAACTAAAGTCTTGATTGATAGGTTGATTGAAAAACATCTATAGCTTTCAAACAATATCACATTTTTGAATATGAAATATGCGTCACATTCTATGCTTCACATACTATAGGAATAAAAAAAAGAAATGAATTTCATGAAGTTTTAACCAAGTTAAGGTGGTTACACATACAAGTTTTTTTATTTTTTAAAAGTTGTAATAAAAAATTCATAATTAATTATTTACTTGGAAAAAAATTACAAAATAATATGCATCACATCAGGACGTGAGTCCTCTACTTATATCTAAAATCTTATAAAAAAATATTATCATTTTATTTTGGTTAGGGTGGTCAGACAAGCACATACTTCTTATTTTTTCCCTAAAATTTAAGTACTACTACATTGAAATTTCAAATTTTCACCAAATAGATTATTTTTAAAAAAAAATAAACCTAGTAGTTTAGAAACTAAATTCAATTTTCTACAAATTCTATTCTTACATATTTTTGAAATAATATAGATAACTTATTCAAATTTTTATGTGAAGTTGCCTAACTCTGATTTTTCTGAATTTTTTGCCACTTAAGAGCCTATTTTTTCCATGATGATCCTACACATACCCTGAATGATACACTTAATAATTTTGGTCTGGCCTTTAGAGGGAGATTTATTGAGCCCACCGTAGGACAAGAAAAACCATTATGTATTTTGATCCATGCTTTTAGTTTTTCATATGTATCTTGATATATTTCATGCACAAATAGGAATTCTTTAATGATCACATTCACTACATAGAAATGATCAATTAATATCCCATTACTACTCTTGTCATTGATTCTTCTAGCTATGTAAAGAGGACAATCAGGGGCATGTTTCATTATGTCATTTTGTGAGAAAGCAATATAAAGGGGCATTTTGGTTTGGACCTTATGAGGATGAACTTCAATAAAGTTGATCAAGGCATGTATTTTATCATTCTCTTGGTTGTTTAAGTCCTCATGAAGGAAGCAATCAAGGATACTAAAAAATTGTATTCCATGTTTAGTTTTAAGCATCTTCCTTAAATTTTGTAAAGTGCAAATGATACTAATGTCCATGCTTTTAGTAAGCACAATATCTTGTAACATTTCTAAGCCTTCATCTATTCTTCTTATGTTTTTTTCTAAGATATGAACAACCTCATGCACATTGGTTGTAGGAAGGGAAATCATCATAAATGAGATATGCATACAATGATCCATAAGGGGATGATTATCAACACTATTAGAAAGAGAGTTAGGAAACCAGAGATCCACAATGAATGGTGTATCACGAGATGACATGAGTCTCAAAAAATGTCTTACAATAGTATTGCTAATAGGATGCCAAGTTGCAAAGCTCATACAAGATTCACAAACTCAATGTCAACCCAAAATGAAAATAGGGTAAAATGTAATGCAATGACCTAGAATTCAATGTGTAAATGCATTTTTTAGATTCTAAACAAGGTAGTTTGTTGATTACACTATGCAACAATCTGAAAATGAAATCTTGTAAATGAAATTTTCAAATCACCTAATGCACTAAATTACCAAATTAAGATAGATATGATCAAATTGATGAATTAAAAAAAATTTAAAAAATAAGGGAAATCTAAAATTAGCAAACAAAAGTGTAGAAATGAAGATTTTAATGCCCAAAAATCTAGATTATGACATGATCAAGACTCATTATCCCTATGGTAAATGGGTCCTAGATGACATTTTTGAAATAAATCTTTATTGATTTTTAAGTATTTTCTAGTGGTTTTCAGATTCAGGTTGGTTACAACAAGTTTCAGTTTCAGTTTTCTATAAATGTAAAGTGAAAGGCTAGTGGAAAATGTGACAAAATGATAACCTAAAATACCTAGTTTTATATGAAATTTTATTTCAATTTTCAAATGGAAGTTAATATGATGCAAGATGATTGATTTTTTTGTGTTTTTTCAGATTTAAAGAATGCAAAATATGCAATACTAAAACACTAGTGTTGTGTGGTCTCACAACACGCCCTAAGACTGAAAAAACATGGGGACCCAAGTGAGAAAAATATATAACTATTATGGCAGGAGCTAGCAAAATGGAAGATCACCGGAAATAAAGAGGAAAGAAAAATATTTGATAATAAAAGTACTTCATAATGTAAGTGTTTCAGGAACTAGATGCCAGGTATCAGAAACATGTAAAAGGTGAAAGGTAATGCAAGTTTGAATGGAAGACTCTTGTACGATATGAAGGATTTTGGTATGAAGGATTTCTAGTATAACCAAGGTCTAGGAAAGTTAGTGGGTAAAGTTGAATACCAGGTACCAGGTACTAGGTTGTAATGTGAAGTGAAAATGCTAAAAAAATTATCTAATGATCCCAGTAATTTGGTATATATGTGAGGATTTATGATATGCTTAAAAGTGTGTTAATTATGATATTTTTGTACTAACATTTGAATAATGGTTTTATTCACATGAGATGTTATGAATGTTTTCTTTTTTTTAAAGGGATTTAATGTTTGGAATTTGTGATTGTAGGAGATATCAATTGTGATGCAAAGTTCTAGTATAGATGGTTACGAAAACTTGAATCATGGATAGAATCATTTTTAGTCTAGTTCGATTATTCTGGGAGATTATAATGCAAATGGATTTGAGTCCACAAAATGTTGGGGATCTTGGTATTACACATGCGGTGGAAGAAAACATCAATTAATGCGAGAGCATATACCTGAGAGTGATAAAAATAGATCTAAGCAATGTGTCAGGGAAAAAATTACACTTGTTCATTCTAAATGTATGGGAAGTCCCTACACACTATCCTCATTTGAAGTATTATCCTAGTGAAGATTCAAGATCAACACCCAAAGAGCTTCAATGTGTAATTAGATTTGACTTCTATTGACTTCAATTACAATTCTCCTATTGGTCACTACATTCCATGTGCCTTGATGAGATTGGTACCTTGGATTTCCTCTCATATATTTGTCTTATCTTGTTTGAGCCTTGTGTTCTATAAAAGGCCAAAGGATCCCTTATTTTTATTTTAAGTTCAAAATTTGTGGATGTCCTAGAGGAGCATAAACTTTTAAGTTTTGTTCTTTTTTCTTATTTTCTGAACCATTCTGGCATAAAAATTTGTATGCATGTAGACATTGATTAATATTAGAGCTTATTAGATAGCTACCTATCTCAGTATCTTTTGTAGCTAGTTTTGTGATGCAGGAGCATCTAGTGGTGTAAGGAAAATCCTACATCACCCAAAAATATGTTTCCTTTATGTTCTATTTTTTTTAGATTTTTGTAGATTTTTTTGTATTTATGAATACCCTTTTTGTTGAGAAAGAATTCCCAACTTTTAGAATTTCATTTCTGCTTTTTCTAGTCAATTTCTATTTTTAGCAATTTTTAATTTAAAGGCGTGAGGAGGTAAAAATTTATGGGAAGCTTCAGGAATGAAAAATAAGCACTTTGGAAAAAGAATTAGGCCAAGATCATTCTCTTTTTAAAAGTTATTCAAGTTTCAATTTCCCAAAATTGCCCTGAAAATTCTTCTGAGTCCAGTTTGAGGCACAAAGTGGTCCCACACATGCCCATAAATTGTTAGAACTAGCAGAGCAAGATCTTATCACGTTCTTCACTTTGAGACCTTTCCAATGGTTCAAACTGTAATATCATGAAAACAACAAAGGTCAAAAGCACACAGCAATGCAATCTAAACTCTAATGCAATCTAATCTAAACAACAAAGAACAAAAGAAAGCTAAAACATAAATAAATTGAACAATCTCACCCAATATCTATGTAGTTCCATGTATGACCTCGATTGCCCTTCTCCATTTCATTGTTGTAGTATAATTTCCCTTATATTTCTCTATGCAAGTATAGCCTATGATAGTGATTTAACAAAACATCGAATATTGTAATAATAGATATGCTTCCAAAAGTCATAAGATTTCGAGAGAGGTAAAATGATGAAAGAGAGATCAACTTATAGAAAATTGATCATTCGAATGATAGGCCAGGATTGAAAGATAAGCAGACAATTAAGATCAAAATATTTGGCATGCATTATGATAATTGTTAGTACTGACATGCATGATAAAAATTAAGAATAGAGATAAATATTAAATAATGATTTAATCTTCAAATTTGGTATTCGAAAATAGAAGAATAATGTTTGCATGAGAAAGATAAAGATGGATTAAAAGAAACATTTTGTTTAAATACACACACAAAATTTAATTAATTAAATAAAAATATTTAATTAATAAGCATGTACATGCATATGAGTTAGAACTAGATAACTAACTAGTTATGACAAAGAGTTTATTCATGAAAGGCACTCAGACATTAAATCAGGAGATAAGTGACTGATTCAAATAGATCTCGAGTCAAGTGGGAATGAATACTTAGATAACTTAAAAAATTATCTAAATATAGAGAAATGTGTTAAAAATAGACTTTTATGAATTAAATGATTATTTAATTCAAGATTCAACATTTTGGGATTAATTAAATAAATAAGATTTATTTAATTGAGTGAAGAAAATGTTAAATGAATAATTAAATAATTAAAGTATTTATTTAATTACAATTGAAAATAAGATAAAGGTAAATTAAATAAGAATTTATTTAATTTAAGAAGAAGGATTATGTTAATTAATGATGTAATTAAATAAAGAGCATTTATTTAATTAATCAAGGTAGAATAAAGAAAATGTGAATTAATTAAATAATTAAGATTATTTAATTAATAGATGAATTAAGGTTAAGGTGGATTAATTAAATAGTTAAAAGTTATTTAATTAATAGATGAGAAAGGACTTTAGAAAGTAATTAAATAATTAACATTATTTAATCACGACCATGAAAATATAAATTATGAAGAAATTGAAGTTGTAGGCTTAGACCAAATTTCAGTGTCTACCTTTTGCCCCTCTTTGATACAATGTCATTTCGGTGTTGTGTCAAAGAAAATATATATGCCCCAGTAGAAGTAGGATGAGAGATATGCCCTAGTAAAAGTAGGATGAGGAAGGATGATGAGGTAGTGGTATGCCCCCTCAAGAGGACAGGCAGGTTCAAAGAACATGAGTGTGCTCTCGAAATTGATGAGAGAACTAGAAGATGAAGGACAAAAGAATAGAGGAAAATAGATAAAGGTGGTGAAGATGTAGAAAAGAAGAAATGTTAGTGTGAAAAGGAGATGAATAATAAAATACATGGTTGTTAGTATTAGCAATCTTCGATATTTTTCCAAATCACAAAAAACTTTGCACTTTATCATCATTGAGTGGTAACTAATACAAATGGAGACAAACACCATGATATGACATAGATCAAGGTGTGCAAGGTCATCCACCTGCTAACAACAAACAGTCGCAAACACAAATTGTCTTAACTCGTACTAAGGGCACAATTTCCCTAGTCTTTTTGTCAAGACAAACCACATACAACAAACAAAATAAAATACGGTTCATGAGACTTCATTGCTCCTCTAAATCTTTCATGGGAAATCCTTGAGGAAACTAGTAACATGACTCAAAATCAAAGTTAAAAGATAATCAATAGACAACAGTCAAAGAAAATAGAATACTAATACATTGTTGCTTCTCTAAATCCTTCATGGGACATCCTTGAGAAAGCTAGTAATAGGATTCCAATCATAAATTCAAATGAAATGATAAGATAAATAAGCCATAAAGTCAAAAAGCCAATAAAATATTTTCCAAAAATTGATTTTTTTGTTTGATTCTTTTGATTGATAAGACCTGGTTTCAAGAAAGACACATACTGGATAAAACATTGATTTTGGTTTTGATGTTATGACTATCTATATAAGGAATGACAAAAGCCTAGTTTCAAAAATACACATATCGTATAATACATTGAGTCTAATGTCATTGATGTGATAACCTATATGAGGCCTTGTTGATTGTTTGACAGTGTTTGTATGCAAGAAGGGCTCATCTTGTATAAGACATAGATTGATTGTTTTTCTAATATCTGTATTTAGGAAGGGCACATCCTAAATAAGATATAGGTTGATTGTTTTGATGATGTCTATTTTAAGCAAGGAAACATCTTGTAGTAGACATAAGTTGTACATTTGGCAATTTGTTTGATATGACTTGATGATATTGTTGACTTGTTGATCTTGTTGATGCATGACCTGATATGATGTGCTAATAGTTGACTATGTGTGACGACAAACCCTAAAGAACTGACATAGTGTGGCCTCAGGGGCTCATAGATTGATGGAATTTCCCATGTTGTACATGTAGAGACCTCATAGTTTGACTCGACCAATGACCTTGCATTATAGACAAATGGATTGAATCATGATTTTATATAGGCAAACTTAAAAGGACTGACCTAATGCCTCAGGGGCACATCAGTAGATGACCTTTCCTACGTCCAGTCGTAGAGGCAACGTAGTTTGACAAATGACAAAGATTGACAAGGGTGACTAACCCTGACTCTTTTTTTTTTTTTTTTTGACATGTTTCGATTTTTTTTTGTCTTTTTGAAGTTTTTTGATGTTTTTGGATTTTTTTAAGACATTTTGTGTTGTTTTTGGATTTATGATTATCATGAAAAATGCATGTGAATGATGCCTACAAGAAAGAAAAAAAGCATTCACAAGAATCCAAAGACAACCATGATCTTGCCCCTAGTAAAGCTGAAAACCAATTGACAGGTGATGAGGATAGTGATGATGTTGTTTGATGTGGGAAGGATGCATCTTGAAACAACATGAGGATGACAATAATATGACTAAAGGATCAAGGTTTGTATTAAGGCTAGAAAAAACCAAGGCATGTGATAGGTATGAATAGATGATGGGTGGATTTGGTAAAAGATAAATGACATGAGGATTTTTGGCTAGAAAAATTATCATATGGTCTCCAAGGACTATGTCGTATAAGGATTACTCATTTTCTTCAAGGTATGGGTTTGGAAAATGCTATAAAAGCTATGACATGATATTTTGTGGATAGTGTATGACCAAAGGATAGACATGTCAAGAGTTTTTCCAAAGCATGATTTATGTTTGTACCCTAGTGCTTATCAAGATCAAAGTAGGTGGGAAAATGGACATGAATGGTAGGGCTTAGATGGATATATGGAAATGTCATAATAAACATCATATGAAGGGTATGAGAGATGAGACAACTTGGCCCCAAGTATAATGGTCCACATAGATAATCTCTTACACATGACACCTGTTTGTCAGGTTTTCACCATGGTACTTAGCCAAAGCACCATAAGCATGGTTTTCACTATTGGATGAAATTTTTCTCTTGACTCTTTTTTTTCTTTTTGTTGTCACCAAGATGCCTGTTTGACAGGTTTTCATCAAGGTGAATTTTTTTTTATTATTTTTGTATTTTTTGGATGGCCTTGATGCTTTAGATGATCACTGATTATGCTAAATCCATTTATGGTGCTGATGTAGAGACTGGTGCCATGATATGCCAATAATGACCTTGATGAAGTAGTTGCCTTGTCAGGATCATAGCATTGTCATACAATTGATTGATGTCATTGTGATCCTTGTTGATACTAGAGTTGGCCTTATCAGAATACACAAATCGCAATAGAGTGCCATGGGAGTCCTTACAATAAAGAGTTGTTGCCAAGATGCGATGGATTTGTGACATGGGATTTTTGGACTTTAGGTGAGATGTAGGATTATGATAGATGATGGTAGATGTGGGAGGATTGTTTGAACATTTACATGAATTACTTTTTATTTTCCAAACTTGGGATGTTTGATGGCGGAGTTTGGAATTTTGATTGGGATAGTGTTTGGAACCAACACTTTTATATGCCTTGCTTGATGACCATTTTAAAGGAGGTGGACATTTATTATATGTGGGATTCCTCTTTTCTTGTGGCTCCAAATTTTGATTGACTTTTACTTTTGAACTATTTTCTTTGCTTGATCCATTTTTCTTTGGGATCCATTTAACTTTATTTTTCCACTTGGATTTTTGATTTTGAACTTTGAATTTGTAAGACTTTTATTTGTTTTGGTTCCAAATGGAAGGTTTATTCATGTTGGAATGACAATTTATGGTATAGATGGAAGGAGTGTTGGAAACAACCTTATGGTAAGAACTACTCATGGCCTCCATTTTGATGTTTGTATTAAATAAAGTTGCCCCCAATATCAAGGAGGTACCATTAACATCATTAAATTTGATGACTAAAGGATAACCAAGACCTTGATGTCTAGGATTTTCCTGAAACTGTACTGGTTCTAGAATTCCTTGATCATGCATGCCTAGTCCTTTTCCTTGATACTACATGCTTTGACATATTCTCTTTGTGATGGGGTTTTTTTTTTTGAAAGAAAGATGCTAACCCATCATTTTGTATGTGGAAACTATGACTTGGAATCTTCTCCTCTACAAGAAAGCCTAATTTGATAAAAGTACATGATCCTAGTTGATAGGATGTCTTAGCTTCATTGACATGTTGGATATCTTTGGTGTGATTTTGTGACATATCAAATTCGGATGATTCTACTGGTGCTTCCAAGTCAATGTCGAAACCATCTTTATGGTCATTGTCATAGAGTCCAATGAACTCAGCTATAGCTTGATCATTTGCAAATATGTCTAGAGTAGGAGACTCTTGTTCTAGAGGAATATCATCTATGTGTCCAAAGGAGGCAAGTGTCTCATTTTGGTAACTGGGTGTGTTTGGTACTTGGATGGGGTCATCTTCAAGTGTTTTATCATGAATGGCATAAAGGTCAAGGAGTGGATCATTTTGGACTTCTTTCTCAATAGTATTGTCTTGATCAAAGATGAGTTTTTCTTGAATGATATGGTTGGGAATGGAATATTGATCAAGGATAGGTGTATTTTGGATGCCATGATTATCTAGAAGGACTTCTTGGATGGATTTAGAGATAGGTTCGTGGGATGGGCTACTTTTATCTTGACATAAAAGTGAAGCCATGATGTCATTCTTTGGACTTTCTATTTGACATGTATCCTCAAGTTTAGTAGATGAGATGTGACTTTGGAGACCATGACTAGATGTATTTTCATGACTAAATGAAGATTGAGATTGAGTGGCTTGGAAGGGATTAGTGGATGAAGGACTAGGATAGGACATGGAGGCTTGGAAGGGATTAGTAGGTCAGTTTCCCTTTTCAAGGATAGGATAAGGGTGATAAGTGGATGTTTGTTGTGGATTAATTGTATGGATTATGCTAAGGGAGTCTTGATAATGAGGGTAGATGGATGGAGGACTAGGCCTTATGGATTGTTAGTAGGAAGGGTACATGGGTAGTTGACCATGGGTTGACATTGATTGGAATTTGGATTGTATAAATTATCTTTTGAAGTCTATAGCTTGTTGGAATTGACCATGTTACAGAATAACTAGTATTCAACTTGACTAGCAAGCATATCAAGGTAAATTACAAATATGGTGGTGAGGTTATGATGAAAGATGGAGTATGACTAAGGTATGGCAATGCAAAGAGGATGACTTAAGTCTAAGGTATGCAACTTAAGCTATGCTTTTGAATTTTTTGAATATAAAGGATGAATGTATGCAGCTATTTTTTTTTTTTGGTATTTTCTCTATAAATAAGGTATGTCTAAAATGATGCTATTCTAGGATGAAAGTGTCTAAAAATGAAAAAATATAAGTGACCAAATTGGAAGATTTTAAAAGAGGTTATCTATTAGCTAAAGCTTAACTCAGGTTTCAATTTAATTTTGACAAGGAACCTTTATAGGACTAGGACCAAAAGATAAGGTGAACTCCCAAACTACACCAATGAGCTGGAAGGATTCACATGTAGGAAAAAAAAGATATGATGACTAGGTTCAATGACAACATTTATTGAATCAAGGGTTTTTCTTAAGTGTGAAAGGGTACCTATCCTAAAATATATAAAAGATGATATCTCAAAAGGAAAGTAAAGACCTCTAAAATGAAATTATGATGTATGACTAGGGTACTTGTTGCTATGACTAAATGATTCCTAAAATATCTAATTGTGCAAGTTTTAAGAAAATGCGAGCTAATCTGGAAGATGTGACTCTAGTTAAGAAAAATTTGACTCTAGATTAAATTGGCTAGTTTCAGATAGATGTGACTCTAGATTAAATAGATGTGACTCAAAATAATAGTTTTGACTTTTTGGTGAATAGTTGTTGTTTTCCAGTGAATGACAATGTAAACTGACTTTGTTTTGTGATCAAGTTTTGGAGAAAAAAGAAAATTAGAAGAAAATGTATTTTTAGTTTGATTTCAACACAAAGAACATTTAATCTGATAATAGACAAGCACATCCTAGGCTATGATGGACAATATTTACTAAGTTCTCACTCAGGTTTTACCCTAGCTACGCTTATTCAAGGTGGATGACTAGTAGCTTGACCCCACTGGATCCCCTCCATGGCTCAACACTTCTTTTGGGCAGCCAAGCTACAGTACCCATGAAACTCCCATGGCATACTTCTCATCTCTATAATGAACCATAAAAATGTGAGACGGGTTCATAGGTCTTACCTGTTGCACCAATAAATAGAGGGATTTTGGACACTACAAACAAAAGTGTTTAATTTGGGCATTGCATTCATGGGGTATCATCCATGCAGTGAGAGACCATTGCTACATTTCTCATCAGAATAATACTTGTGATTCTTGAACTTTCCTCAAGAACCCACTTTTATAGACTGGTTGGAAGTCCATCAGGTTCTGGGTGCTACTAGTCTAAGTCATTTTGGGGTGAGTACTTTTTCCCACCAAGATAGGTCCAATTTCTAAATTCATTAACTGGTTCTCTTACACTGAAGATTGCATGAATATGGAAGAGGAGAGGATACTTAGATATACCAAATTGTAAGGGTAATAACAGAGCGTTCTTTTGCACCAAACACAGTAGATAGTAGTAAATCTTAAACCCAAATGACAATTTACTAATCTACCAAACAATCTATTTCAAAAGAAAAGGTATTCAACTCTCATCCTATAGAAAATTCATTAGTAGTTTTGCAATTTTTATCTTCGACAGTCATCTTGCAAGAGGGGTTTCAAAAAAATTTCTTTAACACTTATGTCTTGCAAACACTATGTTAACTCCAAAAACACATGTTGTAAACCAAACATTAGCTAAAATTAAAACACAAGAGAAAGCTATAAATCAAAAATTAAAATTAAAAATTCACTAGTCAGATGCGTCATTTTCTTCATCAGATGCGTCACAGTCAATTGTGGCTTGATAAATCAAAGATGCATCAGAATTTTTTAGATGCATCATTTCTTCTAGAAGATGTGTTTAAGAATGTCAATTGTATCATTTTGTCTGTCAAATGCATTGTTTCATACAAAACCTTAAAAAATTGAATAAAAGTCTATGGATTCATGAAGATGGTGTCTTCACGTCTAATTCACCAAATGTAACATCATGAAAATAATGAAAGGTTAAAAGCACAGAACAATGCAATCTAAGCTAAACAGTAGAGAAAAAAAGAAAGCTAAAACATAAATAAATTGAAAAATCTCACCCAATATCTATGTAGTTCCATGTATGACCTTGATTTTCCTTCTCCATTTCGCTATTGTAGTATAATTGCCCTTAGATTTCTCTGTGCAAGTATAGCCTGTGATAGTGATTTACCAAAAAATCAAAGATTCAGATGATAGATATGCTTCCAAAAGTAATAAGATTTCGAGAGAGGTAAAATGATGAAAGACAGATCAATTTATATAAAATTGATCATTTGAATCATAGGCTAGGATTGAAAGATAAATGGACAATTGAGATCAAAAGATTTGACATGCATTATGATAACTATTAGTACTAACATGAGTGATAAAAACTAAGAATAGAGATAAATATTAAATAATGATTTAATCTTTGAGTTTGGTATTCAAAAATAGAAGAATAATGTTTACATTACAAAGATAAAGATGGATTAAAAGCAACGTTATGTTTGAATGCACACAAAAAATTTAATTAATTAAATAAAGATATTTAATTAATAAGCATGTACATGATATGAGTTAGAACTAGATAACTAACTGGTTATGACAGAGTTTATTTGTGAAAGGCACACAGACATTAAATCAAGAGATAACTGACTGATTCAAATATATCTCGAGTCAAATGGGAATGCATACTTAGATAACTTAAACATTAATCTAAATATAGAGGAATGTGTTAAAAATAAACTTTTATGAATTAAATGATTATTTAATTCAAGATTCGACATTTTGGGATTAATTAAATAAATTAGATTTATTTAATTGAGTGAAGAGAAGGTTAAATGAATAATTAAATAATTAAAGTATTTATTTAATTACAGTTGAAAATATGATAAAGGTAAATTAAATAAGAATTTATTTAATTTAAGAAGGATTACGTTAATTAATGACATAATTAAATAAAGAACATTTATTTAATTAATCAAGGTAGAATAAGGAAAATGTGAATTAATTAAATAATTAAGATTATTTAATTAATAGATGAATTAAGGTTAAAGTGCATTAATTAAATAATTAAAAGTTATTTAATTAATAGATGAGAAAGGACTATAGAAAGTAATTAAATAATTAGCATTATTTAATCACAACCATGAAAATATGAATTATGAAGAAATTGAAGTCACAGGCTTAGAACAAATTTTAGTGTCTACACAAACGGTTCATCAAAAAGAGTCCTAGATCAAAAGTTATGGCTTATGGAAGTTGGTCAATTTTTGGAAAATTGCCAATTTTTGAATTGTGACTCAATTTCTGAAATTTTAATTTTAATTTTCAGCACCCAACCACCTAAATTCAAATTTTAAATTGTATTTTTGGCTCCAAGCCAAGAAAAGGTTATTGAGAACTCATTTTGTAAATTCTGGGGTATTGGGAAAAGGAGAAAGATTATATTGGGGAAAAGGGGATTTGCTTTTTAGTAATAGTAAAGTTGCATGTAGTGCAACCTGTGAGGATTCAATCCTCTGGAATGTAATTTCTTTGTAATGAGAAAATATTTTGCATAAATAAATAATAATTCTATTTTTTTTCTATTGATACTTTTTTGAATCTCGGGTCTTGACTCCCATTAGAATGTTTTGTTTGGGAGGTTTGGCATGTCGAAGGGAAAATAGACAATCTCACTGAATCTCTTCATCTTTACCCTCAGGTTGAGATCATACCACCTTTTCATTTTCTATGAGAAATTTTGTAATGGGAATAAATTGAGGGGAGATAGTGAAGATAAGACCTCATTTTAGAAAATTGAAAGTCATGGAGTTTAGGGGGTGGCTGAAAGGTTGACTATGAGTTTACTTTCCCAATTCTAGATGTACAATGAACTATCAAGGTTCGTAAGTTAGAGATGCAAGTTGAAGTGGAATGGTCATAGGACAATAGATATGAAGGAATGAGAATTGGGGGGTTCAAGGGATGATTGATATAAGACACCATGGATGGAGAGGGAAAGTTTCAAATTATCATCATCTGGAGATCCATCGTACAATCTAATATGGGGGTAATTGATAGATGAACATCTCGAGAGAGGTCAAAATGTGGGTTGGAGAGCCTAATAACATTTAAATTGGATGTAGAAGATGAGTTTACTCTATGGGAGCAACTAACACATTAATGAAATTTTCAGAACTACAAGAAAGTAAAGAAATACCAATGAGAGAGGAAGCATTATAAGGTGGCAACATACCTAGAAGATAATCCTGAAGATCATTAGAGTGATGATGTTGATTGTCACTGGTAGGAGGAATTGAGATGGACATCAATTTTTTAGCCTTCTTTTTTACTTTGCTGGTATGAAGGGGGTTGGAATCTTAGTTTCTCATAGAAACCCCTTTCAAATAGCCTTATAGATCACCTTTCTTGTCATTTGATGTAGGAGCATCCTAGGTGAATAAGTAATCTACATCCAACAAAAATAGTTTGACCTAGTTTCCATCAATTTTGGTTTGATTTTAGTTTAATGTGGCATTTTCATTGTTGCTGTCAATTTTTGGAGTTAAATTCAAATCTAGTTGGAGTTGCTGAGGTTGAATGAGATTGTTGTCATTTATTGAAAAAATGTTCTTTATCGATACAAGTTTGAGTTGCATTATGATTTTTTTCCTATTTCATCTTGGAGGTTATTGATTTTGTTTCAAAATAAATAAATATGAAATATTTTATTCCTTGCAAGAATGCAAAGGGTCGAACTATTGAAAATTGAAAAAAATAGAGCACATAATTGGAGGAGAGGTAGTGGCCAAGAATGAAGGGATTTAATGAGGAAATGCAGATTTAAAGAGATATAAAAATCTCACGCATCAAAGGAATGTGGAAAGGAAAATTTGATTTAAAAAATTTAAAATAAAATGGTAGATTGGTGTTGAAGAGATTAATACCTATGTAGCCTCTTAGAATTCCCTAAAGAGTAGATAAAAGAATACAAAGAGACCTACACTAAGAAAAATATTGGGAGATTTTAAATAAAAATTACAATATAGATTTAGCTTGGAGTAGGGGCATGGAGGAAGAAAGAGAAGTTGCATGCAAACTTGAGAGGCAGGTCATGGAATTTTGGAAGAAAAATAACACTTGTAGGATGAAAAAAATTATGCATAGATGATAAAAGGAAGAAGTAACACATGTGAGAGTGTAGGAGGAAAAGAGGGAAGTCATGCACATGTAAAGACCCAAAGAAATCAGTGAACAAGTAAATGTTATGGTCACACTATTCAAGGTAATTGGTACTTGTAAAGAAAATTAAATGTGTAGCTAGTAATTTTTAACATGCAATGGGAACGTAGGCCATGTGAGGCAGAGCAAGTAAGATAAGGGGCTCACAAGAAAATGAAAAGAAGTTTGAAATAGGTGCATGAACAACCAATGAGTGGAGGAGTGGGGAACTAAATGCAATGACAATTTTGTTGTTAAGAATACGATATATTATGGATTCACGCCATAGATGTATGGTAGCTAACCATGAAAACTAGATTGTAGTCTTACTATTGTATTGATTAAATGTAAGAGTGAATGATGGCACATTAAATTGAAATTTGAAAACTATAAAATGAATGAATTAGAGTTGAATTTGAATGTAAATGCTTGATGTGTTCAATGATTTGGAAATAAATCAAATTGCCTCCATTTATTTGTGAAATTTTAGTGTGCAATCAATTTGACAAATGGAATTATCGATTGAAGCTTGTAGTGGCTATGAAGTTTCTTGTAATTTGTGAATTTTTGAAAGATGGGTGTGTAATTTACAAGAATTTAATTCGATCCTCTTGGGTCGATTGGTATCAGATCCCATGATCCTGAGCATGGATAGATCTCCAAATGTGAGGTAGTTCGCACCAAGACCTATGAGTAGAGAAGAGTAAGAAAGTAGTAGAGAAGAAGCTCATGAAGGATATTTTAGGTAAGAGGAGTCTTGAGTAGCAAGAGACTTTGAAGCTGCAAAATAATTTATTTTGCAAATTGAGTGTGAGAATTTTGGAAGATTGTAGTAGACAAGATGGGATGGGTCATGAGGAGACACATGAAAAAATAAATTTGGGAGCAGTATTGGGAAAAGGTAGAAAATGAGAAGTTTAAGAAGATGGGATAGATGGTCCATGAGGAAGTGGGAAAGATCAAAATGAGGATGAAGAAATTGGAAAAAATGTTAGAAAAAGTGATAGGAAAGTGGTAAAGATGAGAGAAGAAGAGTGAGGAAATCAACTTGAGATGCAAAGAGGAAGATGTGAGAGCAGCCCCTTTTGAAAAAGTTACAATGAAGACATGCAATGAAGAAGGCATGGAGAAAAATGAGGAAAAGAATGAAGTGAGTAGGGAAGAGGTTGCAGTAGTAGAGCATGGAAAAGAAGATTTGTTAGGACAAATGTTGGTGATTGAAGAAGAATGGATATTGAAGCTCATTGTTGTAACAAAAGATGAAGTAAAAAATGTTGGGACAACGGAGAGTCATGAGGTAAATTTTGATTATAATTTTGTTTTGATGATTTTTTTCCTTCATTGATGAGAGTAGAGGAAGATGTAGAGAAAGATAAGGGTTTGTAGATAGAAGATTTTAGTTTCCATGAAGTTGTAGAGGTAGATTGGTATGAGGATGCATATGTAGTTGTAGATTGGTTTCCATGGGAAATAATTTCTATAGGTAGAAACTATAGAGGATACTGCAAGTGATATTTGGTGGAAGTTGTTTGTTGGTGGTGGGTTTGATTGCATGAAGAAGGAGAGAAGAGGAGAAGTGATTTGGTGAAGGAAGGTGATCTACGATGGACATGAGTCCATGAGGAGGGGAATAAGAAAGAGAATGCAGTTTTTTCAAAGGGTGACGGTGTGTGTTTTGGAGAACTATTGGAAAAGAGGAAGAAGATATAACTTGGTCACTTTAGACAAGATGGAGTTTTTTGTAGGTTGCATTCAGCTTGGAAGAGTAATTCAACTACTCAAATCTACCATTGTGATCCTATGCTTACAATATTTCTACCTAGCATATTTGATGCAAGAGCATCCTAGGTGAATAAGAAATCAACATCCACAAAAACTAGTTTGACTTGGTTTCCATCAATTTTGGTTTGATTTAATTTAATGTGGCATTTTCGATGTTGTAATTATTTTTTAGAGTTAAATTCAAATATGATTGTAGTGGTCAAGGTTGAATGACATTGTTTTCATTGATTGACAAAATATGATTTATTGATACAAGTTTGAACTGCATTTTGAAGTTTACTTCCTATTTCATCTTAGAGGTTATTTATTGTTTTGAAAAGAAATACATAAAAAATATTTTTTTCATTGCAAGAATGTAAAGGGTCAAACTATTCAAAATTGAAAAAATTAGATCACAGAACTAGAGGAGAGGTAGCAACCAAGAATGAAGGGATTTAATGAGGAAATATAGATTTAAAGAGATAAAAATCTCACATAACCAAGGAATGTGAAAAGAAAATTTGATTTATGGTCCAAGGGCACCTAGGTCTTCATGCCCAAGAGGGTTCAAAAGTTTATATTTTCTTTGGTTTGAGTCATTTGCATGTAATAAGGTCTTCTAAGACCATTTCATGTGTGTTTTAGTTGATTTTGGGTCATTAAGTGTGAGTTAGGGTCTAGGTGATTAAATATTGCAATGTTGCACATTGTTGTCAATGCAACTTTTGTACTTTTTGTCATAATGAGGTATAATGATGTTTTGTTAACTCCTTAAAAAAAATATGGTTGGAGGTATTTTGAATATGACTATAAATTCTTTAAAAATCCTCATATGTTCGAAGAGAAGGGTTGGTTGATGGAATTTGGAGGTTAAAGCAAATTAAACAATTCTATTCCTACATTTTATGAATATTTTTTTCCGCTAACCTCCATTTTGACCTAAAAATAAATGGAAGTTCTTGTAATGTGAATCATATTTCTTTTCATTTTGTGGCATCAATTTTCATTTGGTGTTTTAAGAGTTATGGCCATTTTTTGTAAAAACTACCTAAAATTGTCGTAAGGTTACTAGTTTTGGGAAAAATGACATAGCTTTTGTTTCCACCATCAGATCTTCATTAAAATTGGAGGAAAATTCTATAATGGTGTTATCTACAATTTGAATAGAGATATTTGCCTCATTTGATATTGTGTGAAATTATGAATGACAATTTGTTGCATTTCATAGTGAAAATTCTAAGTTTTCTTTCTTTCCTGTAACTTTCACCATGTTGTACATTTTTGTATGGCCTTCTTATGGAATGAAAATTGTTGGAGTTGATAATGTTGTGTATCCTTGTTCATTTTCAACTATTTTCATCTAATTTCATTAAAATTTGAGTGAGTTAGAGCATTTTTCCTAAAAATTGTTTGAAAACCTAGCCTAGGGTTGGTTTGAAGCAAGAAAAATGAGTTTCTCTCGATTCCATTGATGAATTGGCCCCAAAATTGGTGAAACGGATGTAGTTAGGGTATATTTTGTGTTAAATATGTTTTCAAGAGCATGGGAGGAGGATTGATAAAGTTTTGTTGTTGCCCTAGGCTAAAAACTCAAGTTTTTGGACAAATAAGCTGCATCAAGGTTGGGGTTTGATGAAAGACCCTTCGAAAGTTGTTTGAAATGATAGAAAGTGAATGTGTAGACCTTATTTGATATTTTTGGAGTTTTTTTTTTAAGTTTTGAAGCCTGAAGAGTGAAAACCTTGTTGTTTCCCTTTCAAACTACCCTAACTAGGCCTTTGTTCAAGTGTAGCAACAAAATTTTTAGGGTTGCATTCCAGAACAACCCTATCTTAATTTTTGATATGTTTTGAAACTCTAAAAATGGTATCTATAATAGTCTTCAAAATGTTGGTTTGAGTTTTTTTCTGCAAGGTATGCTACAAAAATCCCTTTTACTATGCTACAAGGAAATGTGTCAATTTGTGAAGAAAATATTTGTGTTTGAAAAGTTATGACTTTGTCAAGGGTTTGATTGAGTTGATTTGTGTTCTTCCACCCTGATCTTAATCAAATTGGTATCATAGTTGGAAGACATTTTGGAAATGATCTATTGTTTTGGCTAATGTGGTTTATTGAGATTTGATATTTTAGGATGGCTCTTAATAAGAAGAAAGATGGGAAAAGGACATCATTATTAAATAGATTGTTCAAAGTGGAAAAGAAGCTACAAGAGGAAGAAATAGAAAAGATGATATAGGAGGAAGAAATGAAAGCCAAGAAAGAAAGAAAGATGGAAAAGGAAAGCTTATTCTAGACTACCTACAAGTCTAAAGGTATATTTTATCAAGTTGTGATCTCAGATATATGCATGGATAATATTGTTTTTGAATATATGGTAGATAAATTGGGTTTGGAAAGAATATTGCATCCCACACCGTATTCAGTGACTTGGCTTCAAACATGTAATCAGGTAACTATACGTGAGTAATACAAAGTTGAATTTCATATAGTCCATTATAAGGATGAATAATTTAAGATATTGTGCATTTGAATGTATGTCACATTGTGTTTGGAAGGTTGTGGCATTATAACAAGGCAAAAAATTATAACAGCAAAAAAAACACATACGAGTTGAGAAATGATGGGATGAAATATGTATTAATAGCCTTGATGGATGAGTGCATAGGAATTGAAAGATTGTTGTTAAGTGAGAAGAAGAAAGTACAACAATATGAGCTAAGGAAAAATTAGGTAATGGGTGAGGTAACACATTTTGAAATCAGCATGTTGTTTGAAAAATAAATGCAAGAATTTTCTTTTGAATTTGCTCAAACTAATGAAAGTAATGGCGACATTGATACATCAAAGTGGGTGATGTTCAAGAAGAAGAATAAGAGCCAACAAAAGAAGTTGGAGAGAACTCAAGGATAGTCCAAAGAGAGGAGAGAGTCATGGAGGATAAGGAGATGGCATGGTTCTCAACAGAAGAGTTGAGAGTTGAGAATGTTGATGTCAAGGAGAGAAAAAGAATGGATGAGCAATTCAAAAATGAAATTGAATGACTAAGTAAGGTTAAGATAAAGCCAAATATTTTGGAGAATCATGAAGAGAAAAGGATGTATGGTAAACAACATGAGGTAGATGAAGAGGTGAAGTATGAAGAAGAAGAATATAATTTCTTTAATATTTTTGTTTCTTGTGTAGGTAAAGAAGATAAAGTGGATGACAACGAAAGTAAATTTGCAATTGCAGTCCAATGTCAAGCTAGAACAAGAACAAAAGAAAAAGCACATGGCTACATTTTCCCAAGTTGGGCTTGGATCAAGAACCATGTTGATGGACCTAATGGAACCCCTCAAAAAAATTCTTGGTTCCAACTTAAATCTGTGAAAAAATTAGCTTGGGCCTTTGTTTGAGGTATTTGGTCGTGTCCCCCTCACTGTGCTTGGGTTTTATGTTGATTAAAATCTTGCAGAAATGGACTGAGAGTCTAACAACCCTCAGTCATTGTATTATTAAAGTAACTTGTATTCCCAGTCTCTCGTTGCCTATCTTATTTCTTATGTCATTCACTATCATCAGGTAACTGGTCCCTCACACCTAGGTCTGAATTTCCTCTATTTTATAAGGATAAGTAGAGGGCCCCATTTTGGCCTTTACATCCTTTGTATTATTATAGCTTAGGTGTTTTTGAGCCCTTTCTATCACATCATCCTAGAAGTTCCTCTCCCCAAAACAACTTAAGTGCATGTGCCTAAGGGTTTTCACTTAAGTCTCGTTGGCTGTCATACTTTTATCACCCATCGTTGATCTTTTTAAAAGTGTATGTCTCAAATCAGCGATGAACGATGAGCGACATTTCTTTGTTCTCACTCATTGAGAATAGTTGTTGGAGCTCTTGGAATAATCAGTGATGAGCAATGTTTCATGTATGTATTAAGGAATTGCTTATCACTAATGGCTTTTTAGCCTTGAGCATTGTAATAGCGATAAGCGATGTCCTTCGGCCTTACATTCTTATCACTCATAGTGGATGGTCATAAAATGATACACTTAAGATCAACGATGAGCGATATGATGGAATTCCTCTGCATCATGTAATCATGCATATGTTTTAAGTACTAAGTTCTATATTAGTGATACGTGATATGTAATGTCACTATGAAGATCTATCATCGCTAATTGCTTGAAAACTATACGAGGAGAATTAGAGATGAGTGACAACCTTGTGTTTTATCACTCATCATGGATTCATTTCAAAGATTAAGTTCCAAAGTAGCGATGAGGGAGGAAATTATCTAAAAGGTTTCATTCACTAATATAATAAGATCTTGTGTGCGATGTATTTTGTACCTTTGATTTTCATGTGAGTGTATGTGTCTAAATATGATTTCCTCACTACATCTCCTATCATTGATAGTATCCTGTTGCCTATATTTCACCTACAATTTAAATCAGGTAGGATAATCATATGTTAGATTTTTAGAGGCCAATGGAACATTTTCACGAGGGCAAAGATTCTACATCTATGGCTAGGTCATGAGGAAATCAGTGGGAGAAGCTGCCAAGGGAGGTTCGGCATGAAAATCATCTGAGAAGAAAGTCAGCAGGACATTTCAGAGGTCTCATCGACTAGCAAGGTTTCCATTAAGTCCAAGTGCTTCAAACCAGGGATCCTATCAGCGTGAGTTGTCTTTCGACAAAAGGTCTCGGCAACCATTGAAGTCTCCCAGACAACGATAAGGTTGAGGCACTGTCGGCATAAGGAGCAACCATCAGAGAGATGTCTCCCTGACTCGTAATGTCTTGTCGAGATCAGAGCTCGGCAAGAGATGAAGGGTTCGACAAAAGTTCTCGACAAACAGAGATGGTCTTGCTGATCAAAGGGAGGCCTCACCAAAACATGAAAGGGCTCACGAATATTTGAAGATATCACCCTAAGGTCTTGCCAACACCGGGAAGTCTTTGCAACATAGAAAGTGTCATCGGCAAGGGTCTCACCGACCAATGGAGCCTCCGAAATGAAAAGGAGTTTGCCAAAGGGAGGGGGTTTCTACGTGATGTCTTGGCAAACTAAGGGGATCTTTTCGACATGAATTTCCTTTAGTACAGTGTTGTGTTTTTTCCCTGAGGTTTCTCTGAAGTGAAGATGTCTCCCTGACCAAAGGAGAAATAAACACATCGTCGGCCAAGATGGAGGTTATTGCCAAGAGGTTTGGTCAAAGGAGTTGAGTCATACCAAGAGGAATACTCTCGACATAGGTTGAAACCTTCGCTAGGATGTTACGTCGATCTAAGGGGGGTCTCGCCGAAAGGATTGCCTTCAGCGTATGTCAACAAACTTTGTTAAGAGGTCTTACCAATTATAGAAGGTCTCCCTAACAATCACTCTTGAAGCGACATAGGAAAAGGAAGCAGGCTTCAAAATAAGGTCATACTGAAGTGTGAGTGTCTCAGCGATAGGAAATGGAGCCCACCGAAGGACAAAGCATTTGGGTATGGTCTCAGTGACCCGTTAAAGTCTCACCAAAAGCCAACGGTCCCGCCAATGAAGTCATATCGATGTAAGGTCTAGCCGACGAAGAGGAGTCTTGGCAAATGGGGAGAGATCTTCGGTGTAACACAAGATTCAAAGGAAATTCTACAAGGTGTCTCAGTGAATCAAGGTGGTCTTAGCGATAGGAGGCAATATCAGCATAACTAATGAGGTCGCTATGACATCTCGCCGATGAGGGTTTCTCTTTCTGAAGTGAAGTGAAGGAATCCCTCACTTAGAATCTTGCCAACCCAATAGGGACTCAATAAGGAATACGGAGCTCAGTAAGGTAAAATGCATTTGGGGAGACACTAATGGTCCCTTGCCAATAGATGAAGTGAGGCCTCTCCAAGCTAAAGTTCCTTTAGCACAACCTCTTGCCAACCAGTGAGTGTCTCCTTGACCAGGGGATCTTGATGGCAGAAGCAAACAAGTGGGGGTCCCACCAACAAAACATCCGGTATCGCTAGGAGTTGGGGCTTTAGCCATGGGGTCCTAGCAACTGCCTAAAGTCTTGCCAAAGGTCACAATACTTCAACATAGTCTTGTGAGTTATGTATGATATCTCCCCGACTCAATGATGTCCCACCGACCAAAAATTAAAGACCTCACCAAAAGAGCTTGACATCGGCGTAAGGTCTTGCCAATATAAGAATGTCTGGCTGACAGAAGAAAGGAAGCTTAGCGATATAACTTCTAGAGATGTTGGCAAAGGTCTCCCCAAAATAGATGGTCTCGCTAGGAGATAGGATTTTTGTCATGATGTCTTAGTGACAGTTTGAGTCATGCCGATAAGTTGTAGAGGACATAATCACATCGGTGAGACACTTTCAATGTCTCGCTGAGATGTGATTCTTTTCAAAAAGATCTTTGACTGCCTGTCTAGCCCGTGTGGAAAACGCTCGACCAACTAGGAGGAGTTGAGATGAGCTGAGGCAGTCTGATCATAGCATAGAATGCCAACACAGGACAAATGCAATGTGAATTGATGGTGAACTTAGTAGCATTCAAGTCTTTCGGCTGAGGAAGTTCGAGAGGACATGAGGACAGAGGAATGAATGAAGTGGTTGCAGAAAGATTAGAGGGCTTCTCCAGGGATGACTCTTCACCATCATGGACATGTAGGGGTGTAGCATTTAATTCATCTAAAAGATCTGAGGATAGATATTTCTGAGCCTGATATTTTTTGTAAGCCCTAAGGGGGCCGACACAGTCTGTGTATAAGGCTTTTTTTCCTTTTTGTAATCAGTTCGGAGAATGCATCTAGAAGAGTTAGTGATTTTTAGCTATCCTTCCTCGTCTGATGTATATTTGGTAACTCAATCGGAATCTGGAATGCAATGCAGAGTTTACCTTGGAAGCTAGTGTTCATGTTTGTACTGTTCTCATTTCTGCATCTTTCTTTTGATTATGCAAGTCTTTAACTATGTTTTTATAATTCTGCACTTATATCTTAGAGTTGTGAAATTAATCTTTCCTTCCTGAGATGTGTATGTAGATCGAACCTATTAAGATTGATGCATAAGTCTAAAAGAAGTTGTGTTGAGCACATAAAACATTTGCAATTAGGTTTCCTAGTGTATGTCCATCCTGTTTTCTTTTCATAATTCCTCATCATTTCGGTGTATCACCTTAGATTTTAATCTTTATTTCATGTATTCCTTCTTCCTTTTCCTCCACAACAATCAGTAGTTAGGTGACACCAAAGGAAGCCGGCCTTCTCCGAAGGTTCATTTCAACTATAGGTGACCCACAACCTTGAAATGATCCCATGTTGCTCTAGAAAGCTCAGTTTTTGTAAACTTTGCATAGGGTGCAATTCTAGGTGACAACAGATCCAAGGTGAAAAGTATAAATTAGTGATGTGCAATGGAAAGATGAACATAATCAAAGATAGGCCATAGATCTAAGGGTTGAGATATCATCGCAGCGATGTTTACATCGCTGATGAAGCCAATGAAGGATGAGATGCATTTGTGATAGATGATGGCTATTGATGGAACAAACAACATGACAGGATCCTAAGGACATTGTATAAAGGAAAGTAGTGAGATAACTAGACAACTATTGACGTAGTTTTAAAACAGGATGATCCAACAGACTAAACTTCATTGCAGCAATAATTTCATTGCTAATTGTACCCTAAAATTTGGGGAACATCAACGATGAGTGGCAAAGTATATAAGGAAATATTATGTCTAAAAAGAATAGTGGTCTTATGTACTTCATCAGTATTAATGAAAAAGCATGGATTAGGTTGGTGATACATGCTAATTGACAGATCATGTATGATTAATCAAGATTCAGAGAAGACGTGGAAACATTTGAGCTGGCATCATGTTTTCTATGAGCAAGTTGCTAAAGGCATAAAAATGAGGCTCATATCACCATGGATGAATTTTTAAATGTTTTAAATTCAACAGCTAGGATTCAAAGTTGAGTTGTTACAATTATCAACTTGCTTGCATGAGGAGTTCTTGAATCATTAATTATGCATGCTCCAAATTGTCTATTTAATGTTGACTACTTGTTGTTCACTTTCATCATATTTCATTTTGTAGTGAATGTGAGGAATGGGTTAGTGAAGAAGTCTGTGAGTATTAATTTCTCTTGAATTAGGAAGTGAATGTTCTTTTCCTAGATGAGTAGGTCTACCATGACAGTTTGAGAGTCTAAGGGAATGATTTTGCTTGATTCCAAGGAAAATACTCTTGGGGATGAAATTAAGACACAAGGAGTTCCTGATATGTCAAAGAGTAGAAGGGGATGCAAGAAACTCAAGAAGTATGGTGTCAAGAATAATTACCATTTACATGGCTAAATCATTTTAGAAGAATTGGTCAAACACAAAGGAAAAAGGCTGGTGGAATATGAAAAGAAGGAAAAAGAGGAAGTAAGCATTGTAAGGCCTATCTGGGAGGACATAATTCTCCAAGTGAGGTTTCTAATAACCCTTCAAATAGTGAGGGTGACACTAATCTAAAGGTTTATTATTATCCCCTCTCCCTTGTTTCATCTAAGAATTTTGACGAGGAGGTGGTGACGGTTACTCCAGTCCCACCACGAGAAAAACATGGGTGACTATCCTCTGAGGTTGATGACTCAGAGTGATGAATGTACCCTATTTTTATTTTTGATGAAACCATGCCCCTTTTTTTAGGATTTTCCTATTCAACAATCATGTGATTTCTCGTTTCTAGCACTGATATGGAAATTTTTTAGGCTGGTATATTGGAGAAGTGCTATACTAAATGACCTTGGTGGCATGTATGTTTTTTTTGGATGATATACAAGTTTGTGTTGGAGCTGCTATTGGAGAATATTCTTTGGTCAATAGGGATAAGGATTCAATGTCGGTGTAACAAACTCTATCTTTTGAGGAGTCGGCATGTCTAGGTGATCCCACAATAGTGGTTTACAATTTTTGGCCAAACTAGACACTGAAATTATTATTTTTAACTAAATCTTCACATTTGAGCACCTATAGTGGCTAAACCATGAGGAATTTGAAGATGATGCAAACTAGGTTCTCATCACATTTTGTCTCTAGATTCTAAAAATATTTCTTTCAAAACTTTTGAAATTAGATTGCACTTCTTTTTGCATCTCCCACAAAAACTGGTTTTTTTCAAAAAACAACATTTTTAAAAAGTGACTCACACCGTATAATGCATAAAAATTTTTCCATGAAGGATAAAATTCTAATTATTTTGAATTTATATTTGTAACTCTGATATCTAGTGCTTCCACTTGGTTAGATAGTTTTTTATTGAATTATTTTTCTTTAATCAAGTTTTGAAGTCAAACCAATTACAATTCACACATAGTGCGACTGTATAACGCATAACTTTTTTGGTATATATTGAAATTCGAATTTTTTTTGTTGGATCAAGGAATTCAATATATGGTGCACTCATATTTTTCAAAAAAAAAAATGATAATCTACTATTTTTCCACATGTGTAGAACAAAGACCTTCATTTTCGATGAAAAACCTATGTTTAATAAAACTTAAAGAACAAATACATAATAAAACCAAAACATATTAAAATTATATTCATTGGATAGATCATTATGAGGACTACCTTATTCTAGTTGAGTTTGTAAAGACTCCTCCATTTTCATCCTCAACCTGAGCTTCAAAGTGTAAAAATTTAGGTTTTTTTTTGTGTTTCAAGGGGAGAATGAGGAATAAGGGGGGTTTGTATGAACCCCTAAGTGTTTGAGCGAACCACCCTCAATATGAATTTCATTTTGTTATTTTGGGTGGGAAATGTGGGCCCAATATTTAATGGGTTCACTCAAACCCTAGTTTAGGCAAACCCTTTTTAGTTTGGTCAAACTTGTAGGTTCATTCGAACCCCTAAAACTATTTTTTTTCCACGAGGTCATTTTTTCTCAGTTTTCCATCCTCCATCAAATTGTAAACCACTATTGTGGCTTCACCCATCCTCATGCTAGGAATATAGAATATGGTCTTTTAGTATTCCATTTTCCTTACTGATTGCATGTAACTAATTGAGGATGTCTCGAATTCTAGTGCAAATGAAATAAAATGTAAATATAATTCAGCCTGATGCTTATTGCTACCTTATTCTATAAAAGGAATTTCAAGGATTATTACAATGGTCATATTTTTAAGTCTAAATAGGGTTTTTGGTGAAAGCTAAGTTTAGATAAGGCACTTTGAATAGAATACTGATAAAGAAGCTAGTAGTTTGCCTTGGGTATGAAATCCTGCATGTAATAGTCTTAAATAAGATTTATAGAAACTATTGATATCGAAACAAAATTAGTCTGGAAACAAATACTCTCCTATGTATATTTCTTATAAGTTATGAATGAAAATACTAATGGTGTTATCATTTGTCTTCAAATTTTCCATTTTAATGTATTATTTTGTTTTCACCTTTAACTCAAGGAGTTGATTAAAATGCTTGAATAGGGTTATAGATTTTGTAATGAATTTCATAGGTTTTATAAGAAGTGAGTGTTTCAGGCATCACGATTTTAAATAAATGCAAAGCATTATGAAAATATTCCACCCATCTCTAAATTGAGTAGTTTATATGTTTTTTATTCTTACATATTTGACTATGTTACTCCAATTGATGAGACACTAGTCAATTTGTTAGAAAATATTGTATTAAATGAGCAAATAGTGTACCTAGCCATGGACTTAAAATAAGGACAATATTAATTTAAAAATATTTTCAAGGATAAGTGTGGGTTAGGAATATCTTGATTCTTAGCAAATAGATAGTCATTCATCCAAAGATCCCCCAAATCTTTAGTGAGATGGGGTGTATTTGCAATAAATAAGAATCAATCTATGTATAAATGTGTTACTAATCGAATACACTTCATGAAAGCACAATTGGGATCAACCTCCTAGGTTTCATAGAGCTTGAAGTGGAGTAAGGACCACAAAATCCTGTACTTGTTGTGTTTTCCACTAACCCTACATTTCTTCACAATAAGTGTTGACTACTTTTTAGATAATTGTTTGGTTCTATTGGAAAAATAACCAAGAGGACCAAAATGCACAAGTGCACCAATTGCTCAAAATTTATTTGAGATCTAGGAAAAAGGAAATAATACACACATGCAAAGGAATTGGAAGACAAGAAAGAAGATTCCTATTTGAGGTGGACCTCAAATTTTCTCTTCCATGGGAGTATGGTGTAGGGGCACCCAAGTCTCCATGCCGAAGAGGGTTCAAAAGTTGATCTCTTGTTTGGTTTGATTCATTTGCATGTAATAAGGTATTTTAAGACCATTTCATGTGTGTTTGAGTCAATTTTGGGTCATTAGGTGTGTGTTTGGTTCTAGGTGCTAAAATATTGCAATGTTGCACATTGTTGTTAATGCAACTTTTGCACTTTTTGTCATAATGAGGTATAATGATGTTTTTTTAACTACTTAACCAAAAATATGGTTGGAGGTAGGTGGAATGTGATTTTAAATTCTTTAAAAATCCTTAAACGGTCAAAGAGAATGGTTGGTTGATGGAGTTTGGAGGTTGAATCAAATAAGACAATTCTATTTCTACATTTTCTAAACATTATTTGCTGCTAACATGAAATGTATGGATTGTACAGCGTCCATTTTGAATTGAAAATAATTGGAGGTTGTTGTAATGTGAATTATAATTTTTTTCCTTTTTGTGGCATCAATTTTCATTTGGTATTTTGAGAGTTATGGCCATTTTTGTAAAAACTACCTAAAATTGTCCTAGGGTTACTAGTTTTGGGAAAAATGGCATAACTTTTGTTTCCACATTATATCTTCATAAAAATTGGAGGAAAATTCTATAATGGTGTTATCTACAATATGACCAGAGTGATTGGCCTCATTTGGTGTTTTTTGAAAGTTATGAATGATAGTTTGTTGCATTTCATAATGAAAATTCTGAGTTTTCTTGATTTCATGTAACTTTCACCATGTTCTACAGTTTTGTACAACTTTCTTATGGCCTAAAAATTGTTGGAGTTGATGATTTTGTGTATTCATGTTTTCTTGTAGCTAGTTTCATCTTATTTCATTAAAATTTGAGAGAGTTAGAGTATTTTTCCTAAAAACTATTTGAAAACCTAGCCTAGGGTTGGATTGAAGCAAGAAAAATGAGTTTCTCTCCATTCCACTGATGAATTGGCCCAAAAATCAGTGGAATGGATGTAGTTAGGGTATATTTTGTGTTAAATATGTTTGCAAGATCAGGGGAGGAGGATTAATGAAGTTTTGTTGTTGCCCTAGCCTGAAAACTCAAGTTATTAGATAAATAAGTTGCATCAAGGTTGGGATTTGATGAAAGACTCTTGGAAAATTGTTTGAAATGATAGAAAGCATTTGTGTAGACCTTATTTGACATGATTGGATATTTAAAGCATAAAGAGTGAAAACCTTTTTGTTTCCCCTTCAAACTAGCCCGATTAGGCCTTTGTTCACGCTTAGCAGCAAAATTTTGAGGGTTAGGTTCCAAAAAGACCCTATATTATTTTTTGAAAACTTTTAAAACTCTAAAAAGAGTATCTAGAACAATCTTCAAAATGTGGGTTTAAGTTGTTTTCTACAATATATGCTACAAAAAAACCTTTTGTTGTGCTACAAAGAAATGTGTCAATTTGTGACAGAAATATTTGTGTTTGAGAAGTTATAACTTTGTCGAGGGTTTGATTGAGTTGATTCATGTTCTTCCACCCTACTCTACATGAAATTGGTATTAGAGCTAGAAAATCTTTGGTAAATGATCTATTGTTTTGGCTAATGTGTTTTAATGAGATTTGATATTTTAGGATGACTCTTAATAAGAAGAAATATGGGAAAAGGGGATCTTCATTATTAAATAGATTGTTCAAAGTGGCAAAGAAGATATAGGAGAAAGAAATGGAAAAGATGATACAGGAGGAAGAAATGAAATCCAAGAAAGAAAGCAAGATGGAAAAGGAAAGCTTAGAATAGACTACCTACAAGTCTTAAGGTAAATGCTATCAAGTTGTGATCTCAGATATTTGCATGGATGATATTGTTTCTAAATACATGGTAGATAAATTGGGTTTGGAAATAATACCACATCCCACATCCTATTTAGTGACTTGGCTTCAAATAGGTAATCAGGTAACTGTACGTGAGCAATGCAAAGTTGAGTTTCATATAGGTAGTTATAAGGATGAAATAGTTTGTGATATTATGCATTTGGATGTATGTCCCATTGTGTTTGAAAGGTTATGGCATTATAAAAAGGTAGCAAAGTATAGCATAAAAAAAAAACATATGAGTTGAGAAACAATGCGATGAAATATGTATTAACAACCTTGAAGGATGAGTGCATAGGAATTGAAAGCTTGTTGTTAAGTGAGAAGAAGAAAGTCCAATAGTATGAGGCAAGGACAAATGAGGTAATGGATGAGGTAACACATTTTAAAAGCAACATGTTGTGTGAAAAATAAATACAAGAATTTTCTTTTGAATTTGCTCAAACTAATGAAAGTAATGGTAACATTAATGTATAAGTGGGTGATGTTCAAGAAGAAGAAGAAGAGACAACAAAAGAAGTTGGAGAGGACTCAAAGATAGTCCAAAGAGAGGAGAGAGTCATGGAGGATAAGGATATGACATGGTTCTCAAGAGAAGAATCGAGAGTTGAGAATGTTGATGTCAAGGAGACCAAAACAATGGATGAGCAATTCAGAAATGAAAATGAATGGCTAAGTAAGGTTGAGGTGAAGCCAAATATTTTGGAGAATTTGATGGAACTTTCAAAATTTTGTAAATTCTAGTGTGCTCATGTGAAAACCCTAGGAATTTTGACCTAAATATCTTTGTTACATCTTTTGTAGGGTTCTTATATGAGGTTTAGGGTTTTATATTTGTTGCTTGGCATTCTATTTTGTTGATGGTTGTATAGTGTCTACGGTTGATTATGGAGAGGGAGGAAATCCTCATAATTACATCATCATGTGATTTTCATCCTACGATTGGTTTTTCTTCTGGGCATGTCTAAATGTCCTTTTTATAGGCTAGGGGAATAATCTTTTCGATTATTATGTCCTTTGTTCCGCATGATTCCAAAGTTGTGAGCTTAATGTTCTCGTATCACTCTAGAGAAGTCCCCTCTTTTAGAATAGCTTGTAAGCATGTGCATAAAGCTTTCACTTAAGTCCTGATGTCCCTTATAAACATATCACACGTCACTGATTTATTCATAGGTTTACACTATGAAATAGTGATGAGCGATGAGCGGTACTACCTTTCGATATCGCTCATCTCTAATGGAATTTTTCCCTCAACTTTGTAATAGTGATGAGTAGTGTTCTTAATCTTATGCTCTTATCACTCATCGCAGATGGCCATTAAAAAGAACATGTGTAATAGTGATAAGTGATATGTTGTCACATCATGTGATCACAGATATGTTGTAAAAGGTTCTTCTCACATTGGTGATGTGCGATGAACCCTATAAACAATGTAAACCATTCACCGTTGATTGTTTGCACAATATATGAGGAGAATTAGCAATGAACAGAGGCCTTATTGCTCATCATAGATTTATCTCTGAACTTAGGTTCTAAATTAGCAACAAGTGATTAGTGCTTTCTAAAAGGGTTTTTCTTTTGCTAATTTTGATATGATCTTATGGGTGATATCTTTGGCGCCATTTATTCTATGAAAGTGCACATGTCTAAGATCTAGTGATTTCACAATGCTTCTTATCATTGATGTGATCTTAGGGATGAAGTGTGAATTGGAAAAAGCAGAATGAAGGGATAGATGTGACTGGGACTCAGGATATTAAATCAAGGCATAAAGGCCATCACAGAAATTTTTTTATCATTGATAGAGTCGAGTGATGGTACAATAAATCAACGGTGGGAAATAACCATTAATGAAAGGAGCAATGTGGCAACATCTGGGGGGTCTCATGCAAAGAAAGAAGGGAATTAGTGAAATAAATGGATGACCGTTGATAAAATTTTAAATCAAGATGATCCAATGAACAAAAATCCATCACATAAGTAATTTCATCACTAATGAGCACCTCAAGATTAGGGAAGGATCAATGATGAAGTGAGGAGGAGTGCAAGGAAAGTTTCTCTCCAAACTAGCCTTATGTAATTCACCGATATTAATGAAGAGCATGGATTAGGTTGGCGATACATGCCAAATTGTCAAGACATATATGATTAAGTTAGGATCAAGGAATAGTGTGTCAATATTTGAGATAGCATCATTGTTTTCAAGAAGCAAGTTGATAATAGTCCAAAAACGATGCTCATGCCCACCTTAGATGAAATCTTGATTGCTCTTAGATGAACGGTCCAAATTCAGAGCCAAACTAATATGCTACTTACTTGCACAAGGAGTTCTATATAATTAATCCTACATGCGGGTATGTGCAGGATCATGATGGGCCAGAAAGTGGCAATATGATGGGTATGTGGCTGACAACTTTTTTTTTACCCAAAATTGATGAAGCGAAAAGGGTTTTTAAAGGAGATTCTTAGCTTTCCACCAATATAAATTATGCTTTACTTTGAATTTAATAAATAATTATTATTCATTTTCTATTTGAATTATGACTAAAGTCCTGATTGATAGGTTGATTGAAAAACATCTATAGCTTTCAAGCGGTATCACATTTTTGAATCAAAACATGCATCACATTCTATACTTCACATGCTATAGGATTAATAAAAGAAAAATTGAATTTCATGAAGTTTTGACCAAGTTAAGGTAGGACATTCTAGTTTTTATATTTTTTAAAAGTTGTAATAAAAATTCATAATTAATTACTTAATTAGAAAAAATTACAAAAAAATATGCATCACATCAGGGCATGAGTCCTCTACTTATATCTAAAATATTATAAAAAATATTATCATTTTATTGTGGTTAGGGTGGTCAGACGACACCTAATTATTTTTTCCCTAAAATTTAAGTACTCATGCATTGAGATTTCAAATTTTCACCAAATAGATTTTTATTTTTTTAAACAAACCTAGTAGTTTAGAAACTACATTCAATTTGCTAAAAATTCTATTCTTACATATTTTTGAAATAAAATAGATAACTTATTCAAATTTTTATGTCAAGTTGCCTAACTTTGATTTTTCTAAATTTTTTACTACTTAAGGGCTTGTTTTCTCCATGATGATCCTGCACATACCCATGCTCAAAATCTCTATTTAATGTAGGATGACCGATGATTATTCTCATTATCTTTTTAGTTTGCAGTGTGCGTTAGGCTCAGTGTGAGGGGTTGTTGATTTATCTGTGTTAGAATTTTCTTGTCCTGGTTGGGTTCGTATGAAATTGAGTTCTCTAGTTTACTTAGGACTTTTAATGCTTGAATTAGTCGTTATCACTAGGATTGGGGTGTTTTTCTTGTGGGTGTTGAATCAAAAGATCCTTTAAATTATCATTCTATAAACTCTAACAAGATGGGAAAAAATGATGAGGCAACCTTTCCTATTAGGAGGTCCAGTCAGTTGAGCATGTCAAAATGCCATGAGGAGGTAACTGAGAAGGAAACCATGGTTTCCCATGAGATTACAGAGGGAGAAAGGAGAGCTAGAGACCATAAAAAGAATAAAATTGTGTAGAGTACTTACCACTTGAGAAATAGGACCCTTCCAGCGGAAGCATTTGAGCCCAAAGGAAAGTGTAACGCCCTGCCACATGAACTCCAAAGGACAACTATAGAACTTACAGTAAAAGCTTAATAATTTTTTTTTGAAAGTAGAACAATACATATGATGAACATGAACAACCAACACATAATTAGAAGTTAAACATATACATCCCAAACCACATCCTCTGGGGTACACGTGACAACATTACTAATGTAAACCCGTACCAAGATGGTGTTTAACTAACTATAAGTATTCCACTTAACCATTATTTATAATTACTAGATGAAATACAAACATCCACATCATAACATACATAAAACCATCTATCACATCTATGGATGTAATTATACATATTTCCACAGATACAACACCATTAAGAATTGTACACTATGAATCAAAAACTCATAATAGTACCAAGCATTAATATACATTTCACGCATGATAAGCTCCCATCAAAGATCATAAAATTAAGGTAAAAATTGCATTCATTACAATGATAATAAAAGTTACATCGTACAAGAGTGCTAGTGATACAAAAGTGTTCCCCAACAAGAATGGGAACAATACAATAAGATAGAATGATACAACTGGAAAGGTGAATACAAAGTAACAAGTCTAGCTCAGACTTGGGTACAATTCTGAAGATGCTACAAGTGGTACAATCTACATATCTCGATCCTTGGACCCAATGGGGTGCATAGCACATTCCACTCGACCACATGGACCTGAATGTCCACCCCCCTTGCTAGGAGTTGACAAGAAAGATCCCCCATACCGCAATCCAAAACAATCAAATGAACCAATAGCAAACCAAACTCCACAACAAGGATATCATCAACATAAGATAACAAATCACAACATTTCCATCACTTAGCCAAGATAAAATAATGAAAATTCCAACAAATCCAAATGTCAAGATTTTAGCTCAACACTAAATAACCATAAGAGGTGCCAACAACAATAGGATCCAAGCCTTCAAATAAAATTGCAATATCAACCAACAATAAATATCAAGGGCACCTTTCATTAACATCAATCAAGTTTCCATGAGGCATGTATGCAACACTAAAATATAGAAAATGGAGGCTTCAACATCAATAACCAAGAACTAATTGCCTCAACAACATCAACAATTCAAACAACACTCCCAGAGGCAACCAAACAAGGGAACATAAACGGGTACTATAGGAGAGTGTCATCGCATGGCCTTACATGGATTATCTAGGCAACCTATCACAAGGTACCGCCTCCATCTATGGTTATCCAGGTAGCCTATCTCAAGGCACCACTCCTTAGGGTGACTCATGTGGAACCACTTACCTTTCGTGAGGACAAGGTAGTGATCTTACCAACCAGGTCTTCTCATCCAATCCTTAGCCTATGATAGCACTAACGGTATGGGTGAGGAACATAATTAATCTTGATTAATGTTTATTTACCCAAAACCCACTAGTTCATTAATTAAATTATCACTTTTTAAGGAAACTCTTCCATGGGTTACCTTAACAGCCCCTTTGTGCGCTGGCCCCCATGAAGAGCCACTCTCCCTATGGGTACCCAAACCAAAACATGCAAGGGGTGTACCTTATCTCACATAGAAATCAAGGTGAATATAACAAAAAACATGTGAGGCATGAACCATCTCGCAAACCCATTCCATATCACTAAAACAAGAACAAAGGAGGTACCACCCACCACATAAAAAGTCAACACCATAGTACAAAGTACTACACATGAGCTCAAAATCTAAAATAAGAGCAATAAATCACAATGGATCAACTATGGAAAAATCAACATAAGTCAAGTTCCTCCATTGCCTCTGGAAGCCAAAAACATCATAAATCCACAACCTTCTATTGAAGGTAATTCAAGTATATTAGGTTCCCAACCATCTCAAATATGACCACAAGAAAGACAATGCAACAAAGTTTCCTCAATTAGAATTAACACAATAAGGAAGACTATCATCAAGGACCCCACCAAAAGACTATATAAGTTTCATAATCATAAATCGAAAGGAGTAGAATAAAAGTGGCCTCATCATAAAGAGATCATCAAATTCAACCAAAGCAAAAATAATCAATTTCGACACAAATTCAATTGGGTGTCCAAGGGAGACCTCTATTTCTCCTCTCAAGCTACCCTTTCAGTATGGAAACAACATGAGATCTTCAAGCTCACTCAAAGCTAACAAAATCAACTCATTACAAAATTAATCGCAAAGAACAAAATCTTCTCAATAACCTTTTGGGCACAAACGGGCTCCTTCCATAAAAGGTAATTAGCATAATCAAATATAAATCAGGATCCACCATAATACTAAAATCCAACATAAATTTCTAAACATTGAAACAATGCCCAATCAACAACAAGGTTTTTAGTTCAAGCAAATCTTACATAATCAATTCAATACAAAATCAACCACAAGAAATACAGCCAATAGGACATCTAAGGGAGACCTCAATTTTCTCCACACATGATGCCCTAACAAGCTAATAATATGACTAATAAACCACTTAAACAAAACCAATAAGCATCAACAAGCAATACATCCAACGGTGACATTATTTTCATATTTACTAAAATTCCTTATTTATCCAAACAATACACCATAACTATGGAAAAACCTTCACAACTCATGTATTAATATGAATAAATTTAACAATTGAAGACACTCAAATATCCCAACATGAAAACAAGTTGAACCACTTAGATAAATATACGAACCTTAAATTTCAAATCCAATCCATCATCAAAATTAATGATTATAAAGTTAAGGATAAAACTATACAATACACCCATTTCATCAATATAAATGAACTAGCAAAATATATCAAATCATTTTCAAAAAAATCATGTATAACTCAAATAAACAACACTTGAACTCCCTATAACTTAATGACATTATGAAAAGTTAACTTAATGTATAAAACCCTTTCAAGGATCATTAAAAGTGCTAAAAAAAGAACGATGATATATATACATTATATGTCCATCACGATAATTGTAATGCCCCGCCGTGCGAACCCCAAAGGACAACAACACAATAATTATAGCACAATTTTTTTTATTTTTTTTAAGTTAACATAACATACATGCAATACACATTAAGTCATAACATGAATTTCATTTAAATAGATTCATTAACACATACATCCCTTGGGGTACACGAAGAGTCATTACGTGACATAGATCCATACAACAGTAATAAAGAATAAAATCCAAAGATATAAAGTAAACAATAACAAATATAACACATACTAGATATATCATTGATAAGAATCCATCTGTGTACGCAAATATAACATATACATGATTAACCCAACACATTAAATAACAACTGCCATGGCCAATATCCACACCAAGGTTTAACATTACATTACATTACAGTACAATGTTCAAGAGGTACAATGATACAAAAGTGTTCCAAATATGAATGAAACTCATACAATAAGATAACATGATGTAATGTACAGAGGAATAGACAATATCATAACCGGCTCCAAGATAGACACAACTCTAGAGTCGCCGCAACAGCACCAATCCGCACCTCTCGATCCTCAACTGGGGACCCAATGGGGTGCTTAGCACGTTCCACCCGACCATGTGAGTCCGAAGACCCACCCCCCGTGCTAGGAGCTAACAAGAAAGAGACCTCAACCAAGAACATCCAAACACAGAACCACAAGACTCAACAACATACAAAGGTATCATAAAACTCAAGAATTACAATGACATAATCAACCATATCCAAGAGTCAACATAATAACTTAAAGTCATAAACCTCATCACATAAAGCAATGACCAGTAAACAAGTAACCAAAGAATGGCCACAAAACACTTCCAAATCACACTGAATTAATAAACATCATACAATTCCAAATTGCAATTAAACCATACAATAACATCATATCCCAGTATCATAAGAGTACGAGGTCAAAACCCAAACATCAACAAGATTTACACAAGACCAAAGAATACACCATAGATAAAATAGGGTAAAACATTAAATCAATTCAAACAACTATGTTTCATCAATTCAAGACAAAGAACCACTTCCAGAGGATTTCCAAAGAGGCAACATAATAAGGAGTGTTAGAGGAGAGTGTCATCACATGGCTTAACATGGATTCTCTAGGCTACCTATTGCAAGGTACCACCTCCATCTATTGACGGATTATCCAATAAACCAAGCACTAGGAACCGCCTCCATCTATGGTTATCCAGGCTACCTATCTCAAAGAACCGCCCCATAGGGTTGCTCATGTGGAACCGTTAACCTTTCATGAAGACAAGGCAACGATCTTGCCAACCATAGCCTTCTCAATCCCCTTTAGCCTATGATAGCACTAAAAGCGGATGAGGCATCAATTATCTTTTTAATGTGATTCTACCCACCCCTAGTTAATTATTTAAATTATCACTTATTAAATTTACTCTAACGAGGGCTATCCTGGTGCCCCTTTGTGCGCCGACCACCCACTTAGAGCCACTCCCTCTCTCTAGACACTCAAAACATAAAAACCAAAATCCAAGGGTTGTACAACATAACAAGTGTGAGCATGCTTTTCAAAATCTGCAAACACTAACTTCAAACAAGGGTTAGTACCTACAAATCCTTCAAAGTAAACTCCTATGAAATACATTGCAAATGCTTTCAAAATGCCACAAATGATGATAAAAAGACTAAAGCATTATGAAAACAAAAGCAAGCTACCTATTCCATAGTTGGATTGGTGTCACATGTGCTAGTGACCCTTTCCCAATCCTTGATCAATGCTCAAGATGATAAAATGCAAATGGAGATGATGGAGTGAAATGGACAAGATCAAATCTCAAATGAAGAGAGTAACCTTGCATAAGATTGTGAAGGATTTGCTTGACGATGAAGCACCTATTTAAGGATTTTCAAAATGCTAAGTGTTGAAGAGGGACCAATGTGGGACTAAGATTCTCCCAATGAGAAGATGACACTTGTCAAATGGTGAGTGGTCAATGGTTGTGCAAGATTTGGGAAGAGTGCCCAAGAGGGGGAAATTTTGAATTCAAATTTGCAATAAATTTTGAGAGGGACAAGAAAAAGAGCAATAAATGCCATGTTTGACTTGTCATGTTGAGGGAAAATGAGGTTTTAATAAATCAATAAAATTGATTTATTGTGCAAGTGGCTAGATCTAGATAATGCAAGTGGGGTGGGATTAACATTTAATCAGGGTTAGATGATGATTATGTTGATTTAATGCTGATTAGATGATTTGACTTTCAAGACTTTGATAATTGATTTATTTAAATTAGAAAATGATGGAATGTGATTTAAGATTTGATTTAAATGGATCTTTGATTTATTTAAAGGTTGATGATAATGTTTATTTGATAAATGAGATTATTTAATGAATGGATTAAAGTGATGAATGGGCCTAATGCAACATCTAGTTCAGTTGATGAATGAACCTGATCAAATGCAGAATGTAAATTTTGCATGTCTACATTTTTCCCCTCTTTGAAGCAATGTACTTGTTGTGTTGGTTCAAAGAATAAACTTGTCGCAATCAAAATAAAAAAAATTCTGATTTTTCGGATGCCCTAGTGGAAAGTACACTAGTACATTGCTCCCTTGAGAGATTGAGCGAAAAGATTCGATTTGAGGGTCGATCTTGCGATAAAGAGGTTCAAAATGGATGGTTATGGATGATGATGCAAATGAGATGATTTCAAGATGCTTAGAATAACAAATCTATATTATTCTAAACAACTTAAATGATGATATGATATGAGATGGATGAGATTGATGATGTGATATGTTGTGATTATGCAATGGATTATTTATGAAATGCTTAGACTAACAGATCTATATTATGATGATGATTATGAAATGCATGTGAAATGATCGATGTTTCCTATTATGTATGATATGAATGATATGTGTATGCTGACGGTTTGTGGATGCAATATGTATGCAGGATGCAAGATGTATGATGGATACATTGGTGATGATGATATTAGCGTGAAAATGAGATGATGACAAGAGGATCCAACAAGTCCATGATTGGTCAAGACTTTATTAGAGATGGTGATGATAGATGATGATGATGATTTGCTTATCAAGGATTGGGATTTTCAAAGGGTCACTTACTTTATGTTTGATAACACGCCTAAGCATGATGCATCAAGGTATAAAGGACCAGGATGGAGTTGTACTTAGTGTGATGGACTTTGACTCAACAAATAGATAGGAGTATTCTTGTTCACACCTGACATATGAAAACCTTGCTAGAATGCACTTTAGAAGTCTCAAACATCTTGGACCAAAACACGGAAAGGTATAACCAATCAATGCAATAGTCAACAAGTTATCTGAAACATCCTCCATACATATCTAACAAAGCAAGTATTCGCCAAGTTATTTTACAAGAATGTCCAACAAGCATAGCAGACAAAAAGAATAATGATCGTTGCCCCATTCCTATCTCTCTAAATCCTTCGTTCGGATATCATCAAGAGGTCCTTGGACTGAGGGAAATAAGATAAGTCAAAAGAAAAAGACCAAGTACACAAACAAGTTGATGTTCTTCAATACCGCTTAACCAAAAGGGAATGTGTTTTTAAGGATAAGAACCGAAACTTATTGCCAAAAGATAATGCCCATTGTAGGAAGGATACATCCTAGGACATGTTAGTGGATGGCGGCACGTCATTTCGTTTATCCAAAATGTTATTTCTGATTAATAATGCCCCTTGTAGGAAGGATTCATCCTACGACATGATGTTATCAGATGATTGATATTGGACTGTTTGGATGATGGGTTATCAACACAAAGACTTGACCAACTTGTTTACGTACTGACTAAGATTTGAGACTTGACGCTTTTGAGTTTTACTTTTAACCTGCTAGACTTTTTTCTAACTGTTTCACCAAAGGTTGATGATGACGATAAGTTTATTATGAATGGTGTTTATTGCGGGTGCAAGCAAGATGAGGCGGATGGATTTTTTCAAATATTTGAATGTTTTTGGAGTTTTGCAATGTTTTGAGGCTATTTTTTGGTATTTTTCGAGGTTTTCAAATGTTTTGATTTTTGATTTTTCAATGTTTTTGGGATTTTCTGAGATTTTGACCAAGAGACTAACCTAAATACCTATCCTAGGGGCCTCGGGGGCTGATCAACAGATTAGCCTTGCCTATGTTATACACGTAGAGACCACGTAGTTCGACTGACGACTTGACTGATTTACAGATGATGATATACATGATGAAATGTTAGTTTATTATGATGGACTCCTATAGGACGACTTAAATGTCTTGGGGATGATCAAAGATTAACCTTGCCCACGCTCATGCTCGAGATGACGAGGTTCGACAAGACGACTCCTTTTTGGATTTTTTTGAATGACTTTTGACCTATTTTGGATTTTTTGATGTTTTGAATGTTTTTGGATTTTTGGATTTTTTGATGTTTTTGGATTTTTTGATTTTCTGATGTTTTTGGACTTTTTGATTTTCTGATGTTTTTGGACTTTTTGATTTTCTTATGTTTTTGGACTTTTTGATTTTCTGATGTTTTTGGACTTTTTGATTTTCTGATGTTTTTGGACTTTTTGATTTTCTGATGTTTTTGGATTTTCTGATTTTGAGGACTTTAAGACCATACACGAATCCGATCCAATGAGAACGTGCCCCCAGCGTGATGCAATAGACTACTCCGATAAAGGCAGGACAAACTGACCTTGAGAATGGGCCAAGTAGTACTAGAAGGGATAATGATACGAACATAGGACCAAGCTATGGTGCGGATGCGAGTGGATGAGTGACGAATGGAGATGAGATGGATGATGGAAGTGAGATGGAGAGATAATGATGAACAAGTTGCAAAGGTCCTGGTGGATGGAAAGTGATTATTTACACAAGGTGCCTGTTTGCTAGGTTTTCACCAAGGTAATTGCCAAAAGTGCCACCGAAGTGGTTTTCACTAGAGGACTATTTTTTCTTTTACTATTTTTTGGATCCTTTTCTAATTTTTTGGATTTTGATTTTTTTCTTTTTTGTTGTTACCAAGACGCCTATTTGCCAGGTTTTCGCCACTTTTCTGATTTTTTGGATTTTTTGGTTCTATACCTTGAAAGAATTAGGCATAAAACTTTTTGAGATGGGAGCTATTCATGGGCTCCTACAGAGGTTCCCCTTTGGGTGTTGATAGCTGATATGCCCCTGATTTGTAGCTTGTTGTGATGATGAAAGGCCCTAACAAATTAGGTTCGAACTTGCCTTTGCTGCTGGGATTTGGGACATTCTTTTGATTTTCTTTTAAGACTAGTTCTCTGACTTGGAAAGTCCTACTTCTGATCCTCTTGTTGTAGCTTCGTTTTATTCTATTCTGATATACTTGTAGATGGTTCAAAGCTTTGATCCTTCTCTCATCCAGTAACTCTAGCTCATTTAGTCTTGAGACCCGATATTCTTCATCAGTGATGAGATTTTGTAGTGATATTCTGAGAGATGGGAGCTCAATCTCAATGGGGAGTATGGCTTCTGATCCATAGACCAAGGAGAAAGGGGTGGCGCTAGTGGGTGTGTGGATGCTGGTTCGATAAGCCCAGAGGGCAAGATTAAGCTGCAAGTGCTAGTCACGACCTGCGTCATTGACTGTTTTCTTGAGGATTTTGAGGATGGTTTTATTTGTGGCTTCTGCTTGGCCATTGCCTTGGGGATAGTACAGGGTGGAGAAGCGATGCTAGATTTTGAATTTCTTGCACAAGTCACGAACCTCCTGGTTCTTGAAGGGTGTCCCATTATCTGAGATAATGGCTTGTGGGACACCATAACGATAGATGAGATAATTCAGGATGAATTTTGAGATCTGCTTTCCAGTGACATAGGTCATGGGTATGGCTTCCACCCACTTTGTGAAGTACTCAGTTGTAGTTATAATGAATTTGTGTCCATTGGATGAGGTGGGTGAGATTTTCCCTATGAGGTCAAGTCCCCACTGTGAAAAGGGCCATGGTGTGATAATCGAGTGAAGCTCTTGAGCTAGAGCATGGATGAGGTCCCCATGTTGTTGACATTGTAAACACCTTTTAGCATGATCATGTGCTTCTCGCTCCATCATGGGCCAGTAATACCCCAGCCTCAACAGTTTCTTGGAAATGGTCATCCCACTCGAGTGTGAGCCACATATACCGTTATGAACCTCGGTTAGAGCGGTTAATGCCTCCTCAGCATTTAGACAGCGAAGTAAAGTACCCTCTATGCTTCTACGGTATAAGGTATCACCTAGGATGACAAATCTGGATGCCTTTTTGATAAAGGTTCATTTTAGGCTTGATGGTAGGTCAGCGGGTAAGACTCCTATTCGAAGATATGTATAGATTTCATGATACCAAGGATCACCAGGACCAATGATTTCACACACATATTCTGATTTTGGTACCTCGAATGTGGGAATGAGAATCTGCTTGATCAAAAATTCATATTTTGGTACATTATGAGGGATGTCTAATAGAGACCCAATTGTAGCCATGGCATTAGCGGCTCTGTTGTTGGTTCTTGGAATCTGCTCAAATGTTATGTCGATGAAGGATTCCTTTAGAGTCTCCACCAATTTTTTGTATGGGGTTAGCTTGTCATCCTTTGTCTGATATTCATTATTGACATGATTTATGATCAACTATGAGTCGCCGTAGACCTTGAGAGCTATGATATTCCACTACACTGCTATCCTAAGACCTATAGTTAAAGCCTCATATTCCGCTATGTTGTTAGTGCAAGGAAATGCTAGTTTGTATGATCTTGGTATGCAGTCCCACTATGGGGTGATGAAGAAGACACCAGCCCCTGATCCATGTTGTGTATATGACCCATCAAAGTATAATTTCCAGTGATCAGCAACGTTGAGGTTAAAGATGGATTCGTCTGGAAATTCAGATACAAGAGGATTCTCAGAATACATAGGTGCTTCTGTTAATTGATCTGCAATAACATGTCCCTTGATTGCTTTTCTCTCTACATAGTCGATGTCATATTCTGATAATATCATGACCCATTTTGCCATTCTGCCAGTTAACATTGCCTTGGATAAGAGATACTTGAGGGGATCAATTTTTGCAATGAGTTTGATCTTGTGTGCCAACATGTAGTGTCTAAATGTTTGGGATGCAAACACTACTGCAAGGCAAGCTTTTTCAATGAAGGAGTAATTTAGCTCGTGACCGACCATTGTCCTGCTGATATAGTAGATAGCTCTTTCTATTCTGTTTTCATCATGCTGAGCAAGAAGAGCTCCTAGGGCTACTACTATTGCTGACACATATAAGATCAATGGCTTTCTCGGGATAGGTGGCATTAACACTGGAGGTGTTAGTAGATATTCCTTTATTTTGTTGAATGCCTCTTCGCACTTGGTATCCCATTTGTATATTACCCCCTTGTGGAGTAGGTGTGAATATGAATTATGCTTGTCTGCCAGTTGTGCTATGAACCTTCTAATGGATTGGAGCCTACCTTGGAGGCCTCTCAGTTGCTTTAAGTTCCTTGGTGCTTCCATCTCAAGGATTGCTTTGACTTTTGTTGGATCCACCTCGATACCCCTCATGGAGACTATGTATCCTAGTAGTTTACCTGATTGTACGCCGAAGACACACTTCTTGGGATTTAGTCTGACTTTGTATTCCTCCAATCTATCAAAGATAGCACTTAGGGTTGCTATATGATCTTGTCTTTTTCTTGACTTTGCTAGGATGTCATCGACATAGTCTTCAACTATTTTGTGAATCATATCATGAAATATCAGTGTCATGGCCCTTTGATAGGTTGCTCCTGCATTCTTTAGGCCAAATGGCATCATGTTCGGCAATAGGTCCCCACATGGACAAGTAAAAGTTGTCTTGTGTTGATCTTCTTTTGCTATCATAATCTGGTTGTATCCTAAAAATCCATCCATTAGTGATAGCATCTCATGCCCTGCTGTCATGTCCACTATCATATCAATATTGGGAAGTGGAAAGTCATCCTTGGGACATGCTTTGTTCAAATCTCTAAAATCTGTGCAGATTATGATAGCTCTGTCAGGTTTTGAAATAGGTACCAAGTTTGATACCCATTCTGGATAATCAATTGGTCGGATGAATCCAACATCTAGTAGTTTTTTGAGCTCTATTTTGACTAACAAAGCTATTTGAGGATGCATTTTGTGAAGCTTCTATCTGACAGGTTTTGCATCTGGATACACTGCTAGGTGGTGGACCACAGTATTTGGATCAAGTCCTGGCATATCCGCATAACTCCATGTGAAGTTTATTTTCCTTTCCCTTAGGAATGCTGCTAGGAGTTCTTACTCTTTTGATAATAGTGATTCCGCATAGAATGTGATATGCGGGTTCTCCTCTGTTCCTAGGTTGACTGGGTTGCATTTTTCGGCCAAGACTACTGACTTCTCTTGATGAATAGCTCTTATGGGAAGATTGAATCCTTCATCCTCAGGCATCTCAGAGAGGTTTTCACCATTGGATACATCCTTTATTTTTACTATTTTCTTGTCAGAGAGTGCCACGTTGTGGTTTTCACTCAAGGACTTGGATATGATTCTTAGTTTCTCACTTTTGCGACTGAAGGATTCAATCATTTCCCCATAGTAGGCGTGTGTGTCCAACTCCATTATGAATCCTGCCTTGTGATCTCCATCTGGAATGTTATCTCTCAACCCCATGAATTTTGAGAGTGCTTCATCATTTTTGAATGTATTGAGAACTGGTGGTCCTCGTTGGTCATAGTCGATCAGTTGGGGGTAGACTAAGCGGATCTCATGATTTTGACTATCTGGTTCAAAGGATATGGTACTAATCATACATAGGGTGGTATCTTCAAATAACCTAGGTAGGTTGGATAAGGTATCTTTGTCATTGCTACTAATATACGGCTCAGTGATAAAGTTATGCATGTCTATCCCTATGGGTATTGGGGAGTGCACTTGTACTAGGATTGGCTGAGGAGAAACATTAGAAGCTCTAACCAGAGGACTTCAGCCACGTATGGTTATTCTCAGAGGGGTACATCCAAGACCAAGATTTGTTATAGGTCACGTCTCAGGCATGATTGGTATTAAGAGCCCATTGTCATTTTGTCCCAGTCTCTGATTTCAGTCATAGCCCATCACAAGCATCATGTGTAGGCCTCTGCTTCTTTCATCCATTGGTAATTCAGGTGTCAGTATTTCATCTCGATAAAACATGTTTGATGGATCTGCTTCAATTACCTCATGGCCAAGGTCTCCCCACCTTGTGAATTCAGGATAATTTTGAGAATAGGTTTGTGATGTGGGAGCTTGATTTTCTTGTGGGCATCCTCGTGATCTTGGAGATTGTGGTAACTCTCCTATCACAAAAGCATTGTTAGGGAGCCTATAACTTCCACAACTGTCCTCCTTAGATGATGAGCTTGATATCGGATATGGTGGGAATGGCGGGTGTCTCTGTCACAGAAGTGAGAATGGTGGGATCGATGTATGATGTGGATGGGCCCTCATCATTTTTAGGCACTTGGGGGATTTTGTAATATTTGGCTTCAAGGCTCTTGCAGTATGAAAACGGCTCAGGATCTCCATGGATGGTAACCTCTTGTGCATTATGTGTGAATTTCACACATTGGTGGAAGGTTGATGCTACGGCTTTCATTGCATGGATCCATGGGCGTCCTAGGAGAATGTTGTATGGTAAGTCGAGGTCCAAGACCTGACATGTGGTTTCCATGAGTGTTGGCCCTACTTGGATAGGGAGCTTAATTGTGCCCTGAGACACTCTTTCTTGGTCATCATATGCTCTGATTGTGATGCCCTTCCCTTTATCAATGGAATCTTTTGATATCTTTAATTGCTTGATGAGACTAAAAGAAAAAATGTTCAAACCTGCACCTCCATCCACCAGGACCCTTTTGATTTTGCTTTTGTTCACAATGACCTCCAAGTGAAGTGCACGATTGTGAGATGGTTGGGCGGGAAATTCTTAGTCAGAAAATGTAAGGAGATTAGGTGTTATGATGTTTCCAACCATAGCTTGGAATTGTTCTGCACCAAGATCTGCAGGGACGGTAGATGAGACTAATGCTTCCTCAAGGATCTTTTTATGCACTGATGATATTTTTAACAACTCCATGATGGAGATGTGTGCTAGAATTTTTTTGAGCTGGTCTACAACATTGTAGCTATACAGAATGGCTCTTGATGTAGGGACTCTATTGGGTTGGGATGATCCTGCGATGGTGACCTTTCCACCTCTTATGGTGACTCCACAGTCTTTGGCATGGGATCCTTTGATGGTGATGACCATGTAGTCTTCATTGAGGTTGGCAACAACTATTTCGTATACATGATTTACACTGCCTTTTCCTTTATCCTTGTTATTCCCTTTGTTGCCATGATTTGGCATCGGATTCATGTAGATTTTAAGGTCCTAATTCCCTGTAGGTGCTTCCACATTTATGATTCTTTTGTCGATGAGATCTTGAATGATGTTCTTGAGTCTCATACAATTATTTGTGGTGTGGCCTTTGATTTTGTTGAATTCGCATAGTTGATTCTCATTGTACCAAGGAGGTTTGACATCAGGTTCTTGATAATTCTCAAATGTAGGAGCTTGGATGAGTTTTTTCGTCGATTAGCTTTTTCATGATGTCTTCAAGTGGTTCCCCCAAAGTAGTGTATTTTCGTTTGGGGTATGTTTTGCATTGAGGTGGTCCTCTTTGGTCGTTGATGTTATTGATGATGGGATTATTGTTGGGTTGATATGTTATGTGATGAGTGTTTTGGCATTGTGGTTGGATTTGCGGTGCGGATGTATTTTGGCATGGACCACTAATGACCACCTTAGCATCGACGACGCCATCATTAGTGATGTTCTTGTTTCTCGCCCATGTATGAGGTTTATCATTGTAATTTGATGGTGGGTGATTGTTTTGTGATTTATGATATGATGTCGATTCGATGGGTTGGGTTGCAAGGGTTCTTTCGATGCTAAGCGCCTTGGAGATTAGTTGATCATAGGTGGTGATTCCCTGAACCTTGAGGTGGAATGACAAGTAGCTTTCAAGGTTGGTAATGATTGTGTAGACTTGTTGCTCTTCTGGCATGGTCCATTTGCTCCGATTGGCCTTGGATTGCCATCATTGAAGAAATGAAGCAAAAGATTCATTCTTTCCTTTTTTCAGAGCATAGAGTTCTTCGAGACTAACATCCATGGTAATGTTACATGCGTAGTTTCTAATGAATGCATCTCTAATTTCTTCGAATGTCCTAATGCCTGAAGGTAAGCCAGAGAACCATTCTATAGCATCTCCTGCTAAGCTCCTAGGGAATAGCCGCATCAGATAAGTATCATCATATGCAACCTCCATACAATGAACCCAGAATTCCCTGATGTGATCTTCAGGGTTTCCCGTCCCTTGATATTTGTCAAATTTAGGGATCTCAAATCCATTAGGGAATGGTTTCATGTCTAGGCTCCTATCGAATGGATAGGGACACAAGTTGCTTTGCGTTTTGGTTGTTTTCCCTGATTGAAGATCGAGTACTTGTTGTGAGAGCAACTTGAATTGTGTCATCATATCATTCTGAGGATCAGGGGGTGGGATGAATGTGTTTTGGGGTGTTGCAATCGTGGTTTGGATGGGTGGGTTGGTTTGAGCATTGTTCAATGGTATCGGTATGTTGTGGCGAGTGAAGTAGGCTTCTTCTTGCTTTTGGATGAACAATGCTTGTTGTTGCTCTTGTTGTTGTTGCACTAGGATTTTTGCTTGTTGTTGCACTTGTTGTTTTTCTAACAATGCTTGTTGTTCTGCTTGCTATTGCGCTTGTTGTTGTTCTAACAATGCTTGTTGTTCTGCTTGTTCTTGTTCCCACAACGCTTGTTGTTGGGCTGCCAATTCTATTGCTTCTTGTTGCTCTTGGTATTGCTTTAGTGCTTGCTGATATGCTTGTATTTGCGTTGCTTGTGCTTGTTGTGCTTGATATTGAGATTGCACTTGAGCTTGGGCTTGCACTTGTGCGGCTTGTTGTTGTAATAAAAGTTGTGCTTGTGTGACTCTTTGTGCTTGCAATGCTTGTACAGCTTGGGTGGCTTGTTGTTGTTGCTGTTCCAATAAAGCTTTGGCTTGTTGTGCTTGTTGCGCTTGTAATGCGGCTTGTGCGGTTTTGGCCGCTTGCGCAGCCTGAGTGGCTTGTTGCACGACTTTTTTTCTTTGCACTTGTTGGTGTCCTCTTTGAAAAGCGGCTTGTAATGTTGCGTTGAACTGGTTTGATGTGGTGAACGTTGGTGGTGGTGGAGGTGGTGGTGGATTTGGAATGGTGGTAGATGATGATGTTGTGTTGATTATTTGGTTGGTGGATGGTGTTGTCATGTTGATTGCGTGATTGGTGGATGGTGTTGTCATGTTGATTGCATGATTGGTGGATGGAGTTGTTGATGTGGTAAGTGGCATCATTAATGTGATTGGCCCTTGGGAGACCATGCTTTGCAATGTTGTGGGGGTGTTTGATGATGTTTCCATTGCTTGTGTGTTTGTCATTTTTTGTTGTGATGTCAACAATAATCTTTGAACATTTGGAAAAATGTTTTGATTGATGGTTGGGATGATGTTTTGATTGATACTCGGTAGAGGGGGAAGCCCTAAACCAAGGAGTGGTGTTGATGACAATGGTGATGGTGGGAGAGGTGGAAATGTAAGGGGATTGAATCCTTGTGAGAGTGTTGTGGTGTTGAAAATGCCCCCTGGTCCGAATATGTCTCCCTCCTCTTGTGAATTTGTGAGAAGAGGTGTTTGTGGTGCTCCATGAAAAGATGTTGATGATAGGTCATAATGTAAAGTGAGAGGAACATTTTGGTGTAATGGATTATGGAGGATGTTTTGTTCCACTATGGTGTTTGCGTCCAAGTTTTGGTTATTCACAAGGGGATGTGATTGAAGTTCATTGAGAAATGTGTTTCCCTTGTTGACATTTGGTTGAGTTGGAGCAATCGATGTCATGATTTTTGGAATGTTTTGTGTGACGTTTTGGGATGGAGGTGTAGATGAAATGGGGATGGTGGATGAGATTGGTGGAAAAGATGTCTCTACTATAGTTCTCACATCAAAATCCAAAGGCAACTTGGCCCCTTGCTTTGTTAGTTCAAGCATGTACAATGAAGGGTTAAGTCTCATCATGATGTTGATGATTCTATGGTTGTCTGGATTTTGGAGCATTTCAGCTATTTCTTCGTGAGACATTCCAAAGGTGAGGTCCTCCCCTTGATTTTCTTCTTGTGGGTTTTGTGATGATGAGGGGACCAATGGATTGCTTTATTCTGCAAGATTCATTTATGTGTTTGTTTGGCTAAGGTCACTTGAAGCGGGAGTTTCTTTGTGGGCTTCCATACTCTTCTTGTATTGAGATCTCGTTAGAACAATAAAACAAGGATCAATCTTCGAGAATATGGGAGATGAATCTCTTGATTCCTTGGATTAATCTCTATTTTATGTCCCAAAGTGAAAGTTTTAGGATGCCTTTTAGGATCAAATGTGATGATGATAAGATGGTGATGTTCAAAGATGGATGTTATGGATTTTTTTGGCTTTTGATAGATCTTGAATGAAATACTAGGCTTTGGACTTTTGATTGGTTTGATTTTTGGATTTTGAGATTTTGTCCTTGATCTTGATTTGGATTTTGATTTTGGATTTTGAACAAAAAGACGCTAAGATTTTTGATAATGATCTAAAGGATAGTTGTGTTCAAAGGATGATGATTTGGATATGTGTGAGGAGAAGGATGCATCTACCCACACCTACCCAAACAAGATGATTGTTTCACTAAGTATATGGAGAAGGATTCCTCTACATACACTAAGTTAGACAAGATGATTTGAATGTCTTTGACTAAGGATATGAAAAAGGATGCATTTACACATTCCTAGCCAAAGGTGTTTTGATAAATGTTTTCAAGGACTTGGTCTCAATGATTTTGGTGTTTGCTTGATTTTGTTATAAAGCCTAGCACTTCAAGGATGATTTCAAGGTTTTTCAAAAGATGATTTGTGAGATGGATTTGATGTTTTGAAAGATGGATGAAAGAGGTTTGATTTGTTTTGATCCCTAGATGAACCTAAAAATACCACTTTGTATTTTCCAAGACCTAGGTATTGAAGAGCATGCATATGCTTCCTAAAGACCTTTGTTAACCAAGGAATGATTTGAACATTTTGGATTTCCAATCAATGATTTGTGCTTTTGGGATTTGGAGTCTTCAACACACATGAAAGTTCATTTTTCTTATCTTTTCTTAATGGATTTATTTTACCAAAAACACTCTCTTTGATTAAAGTTTCAAACTAAGATGTCCAATGTCTTAATTTCCTTAAACCCCACAAGATATTTTATGTGAAAATTCAATGAACTTAAGGCAAGGGTTTTCCTATTGTTCACTCAAGAAGACAAATTGAGGTATAATCCAATGCTTAGGAACCTCTAAGGATGTGAATCCCAAGGGAAATCAATAGCATATGGATTGATTCAATGATATTTGTCTTCAAGAGGGTTTGAAATTTTAAGAATCATGTTGAATGTTTGCAAAATGTTTTCGAATACACACTGTGTTTTCAAACAAAGAATACTTACAAGTCCTATGGATGTGTAAGACAATATTTGTTGGATTCCCACTTGGACAAGTCCAGCTACGCTTATCTCTAGCGGATGGTTAGATGCTTGACCCCACTGACTCCCCTCCACGGCTCATTAACGTCAATCGGGTAGCCAAGCATCAACACCCATGAAACTCCCATGGCATGCTTTCCATCTCTACTAGAAGACCGTAAGATTGTGGGGTGGCTTCAGAATGACCGTTCTTGCACCAACAAATAGATTAAGGATTTTGGAAAATTCTAGCACATGGGTTCTAGTAAGGACTTTCCGTTCGTGGAGATTGACCCATACGGCAAGAGTCCCCTTTCGAATCCATCTTGTCGGAGCCAACCACATGATTATGGCATTTAACCAAAACCCTCATTTATATCCCGGCTAGAAATACTCTTGGCTTTAGAGTGTTACCGGTTGATTCGTCGCTTGGGTAAGTACTTTTTCCCTAAGGCAGGCCCTCTAAGATAAACAAAAGCAAGCAAAGACACAATCTGTAACTCGATCGATCTTTGATGGCACAAAGAAAGAGAATGTACGCGAAAATGCCCCTACTCACACTCGCATAAGATGTTCAATTTTTAAGCCCAAATTGAAGTGTTTCAAAGCAATAAAATGTATTTTGAGTTTTTCTCTTGCACCCTAGATCACACGAAGTGCAAGGGGAGAGGATATGTACTCAAAAGACAAAATCACACAATTCAAACACTTGTTCATTTTATAACCTTCAAAGCAATTGTGAGTTCATTTTAAGAACCAAATGAAATATGAAGATTGTTTGTCCAATTTTTAGCCCAAAACAAAATCTAGTAAGTTTGTCCTAAGATTCATTTTAAGTCCTTTGCAATGAAAATCAAATTGTTCGTTTTAGACCCAAATGAAAATTAGTGTTCTAAAATGAAAAGATAAACAACTTCTTGAAGTAGTGTTGATCAACACTTAAAGTGTTAAAAAACACATTGTGTTTTAAAAAAAAAATCATCCTCCTTTCGTCTTCGTTTGCTAGCCTCCTCCTTGTTGACTTTTCACTTTTCTTGTACCTTGTTCACTTTCCTTTATTCGCTTTTGGTACCTTCATTGTTCGTTTGTACCTATTATACAAAAAGAAAAGACAATTATGTGAGATTTAGATCATTAAATCCACTTTGATCATTAGTTCTAAACAATAACATAATTTCTAACAAATGATTTGGATGAGTATCACACTTGTTAGATTCACTTTCCATCAAAGTTTCTCTACATAATCCACATTGCTCAAGATATTGATTTAATAAATCATTTCGCAAAGAAAATATCTCTTAAAAACTTTCACTATCTCAAAGAAATCATAATAAATGTGATAAAATATTTATGACATTTATTAGAAAATTAATAAATCACAAGTATAGTGATAGAGCATAAGAGAACATTTGAGTCATGAGTGAATCAAAACAATCCAATGTAAATTTACCAAGTTACTCTATTTAATCTCTAGCATATTACATCACTAAATAACATGTGGCTTTAACTTCAATGTTATTTGTGGATTTTCTATCAATAAATTCAAGGACAAAAGCATATGCATCTAAAAATTAAATGGCTGCACTATTTCAAAAAAAAATTCAAAGCAAGTGACAAAAGCAGCCAGCATTTAAAGGTAAAACCAACGAGGAGTTAATCATGAAAATCAGACGGTGCAGTTCAAGGCATTTATTGCATTCTCAAGTTGGTCGAGTCATATTTTAATGATAAGACAACAATGCATCACCCAAGAATGGCAAGAAGTTAACAGATAGGTAGATACTTGAAAATAGGAAATGGTAGACTGGCCATAATTCACAGGGTTGTTGCAGCATGTCTCTCGTGCAAAATTTAAGTCTGTAGCAACTCACTTGCCCAACATCCAAGCCTACACACCCTAAACTCAATAGTTGTCAGCTAAAGACTTCACATCCACCTACTGCATTTAATATGGTCATAAGAATATTGATCGAATCTTTATTGGGAAGTGATGGAGGTCGGTAGTTTGTAGAGTTACCCAAAGTCTAGATATTATCAATTTACTATCATCATGTTACTGGACGTAGAAGACTTCATAGGGATTCCCAATGTGTACCTACTAGATGAGAAACATGCAGGTTACGACATGAAAGTATGAAAGCAATCATCAGGTTTTACTATTCTCTCAGGCTATACGTGACAACAGTCACCTCTCACCATCCATTGATAGCTCTCAGAAGGCATTTTGATACTTCGCTTTTAATAAGGTGTATTGCTTCTAAATAGAATGCATCAGATTAAATAGTCTCTTTGAATGATAGTAGGACACAACTTGAAGGCCTGACAATGCAATGGTTACAGAACTTTTAACCAGCGTATATTTGATGGGGTGTTTGAGACAAGGTGCAAACATCCATAAAACACATAAGGAACAGGTATGCATGCAAAAGGACAATGCAAAAGAACAACCTAAGTGTTTTAAAGACGCCTTCTTAACTGCCATCAACTAAAAATCAATCGACTGGGCAACAACCACCAACTAGACTCAAAAAAAAAAAAACTTGGACACTTATGCGGCCTTGCTGGTAAATGTGTGCTATTTGATACAAACATGAACTCGCACCCCACTGCAGAGATTAGTAGTCTTGGCTGGTTTTAGGTAATGTGGGGAACATTTAAAAGTGGCATTTAAATATTTCCTCAGCCTGAGATCTTTTTGCTTTCAGGTGAACTGTATCTTTTACCCTTTCCAATGTGTATCTCATACTGACATCGTCCTCTCTATGCCTGAACATTTATCAAAGAATAAAGGGCAGATTAACTCAGATGCTTCTGCAAATGAAAACGCTTTTCTTAAATCAGAATTACTTGAACAGGCAGACTTGGATTTGGATATTAATTGTTGGTTGGCATCAAAATGCATTCAGTGGTACCCACACCATACTGCGAAAGCAAGGAGAGAACAAATACTCAGAAGTGACAGATGTTTTCCATTGGAAGTACGTGAGATAATGGATGTCCATGGTGACTAAACTTTCAGAGATGACTTGTGGATCAGTGATAAGAAGAAAATTTTATCTTTTGAACCAAGTAAACATGATCTCAACCATAGATCAAAACCAACGGACTATGCATTTTTCTTTAATACGCAACACCATAGTAAACTTACATTCAATGATAGAGTATTTAATTACAAAGCATCGAATTCAGCTATCTTCGAAATGAAACCAAATGCATTAAGCAAGGAAATAATAACAAAATTAGTCAGCATGTGCATGGCATGATTTTAAATGAATATGGTGTACAACATCTAAATGGAACAGCAATATCAATCAGAAAAACTTGACTTTGTTTCAAAGATAACATCGATGGATGAAATCTATGCAATATAAAGACATGTTCAATATTCTAATGAACACAATGTTTGAATCAAGATTAACAAGGTTCAAGCCCTCCTTCTAGTGCCAAATGTGAGCATGCTTTTCAAAATCTGCAAACACTAACTTCAAACAAGGGTTAGTACCTACAAATCCTTCAAAGTAAACTCCTATGAAATACATTGCAAATGCTTTCAAAATGCCACAAATGATGATAAAAAGACTAAATCATTATGAAAACAAAAGCAAGCTACCTATTCCATAGTTGGATTGGTGTCACATGTGCTAGTGACCCTTTCCCAATCCTTGATCAATGCTCAAGATGATAAAATGCAAATGGAGATGATGGAGTGAAATGGACAAGATCAAATCTCAAATGGAGTAACCTTGCATAAGATTGTGAAGGATTTGCTTGAGGATGAAGCACCTATTTAAGGATTTTCAAAATGCTAAGTGTTGAAGAGGGACCAACGTGGGACTAAGATTCTGCCAATGAGAAGATGACACTTGTCAAATGGTGAGTAGTCAATGGTTGTGCAAGATTTGGGAAGAGTGCCCAAGAGGGGGAAATTGTGAATTCAAATTTGCAATAAATTTTGAGAGGGGGACAAGAAAAAAGAGCAATAAATGCCATGTTTGACTTGTCATGTTGAGGGAAAATGAGGTTTTAATAAATCAATAAAATTGATTTATTGTGCAAGTGGCTAGATCTAGATAATGCAAGTGGGGTGGGATTAACATTTAATCAGGGTTAGATGATGATTATGCTGATTTAATGTTGATTAGATGATTTGACTTTCAAGACTTTGATAATTGATTTATTTAAATCAGAAAATGATGGAATGTGATTTAAGATTTGATTTAAATGGATTTTTGATTTATTTAAAGGTTGATGATAATGTTTATTTGATAAATGAGATTATTTAATGAATGGATTAAAGTGATGAATGGGCCTATTGCAACATCTAGTTTAGTTGATGAATGAACCTGATCAAATGCAGAATGTAAATTTTGCATGTGTAAAACAAAAACATTATATCACAACAGAGAAGCATGCGAGGCATTACCCATCTCGCTATAAACACATAATCAAAATCTTACAATTCTCGTACAACCCTTTCAAAATCCAAATACCAAAGCACTTGCCACATCAAAGGCACATAGAGAGAGAACATTGACCAACCATAAAAAAAAACCTCTGGAAGACTCTCAAAAAGTTTACACTAGGGTTTCCCCATGAAAATATGACAACAATAAATGCAAGACCTTGAAGAACTAAATGTGATTCAAATATAATGAGAGAATACATCAAAATAAGATCAACAACTCCCTTAAACAACATCAACAACTTCGATACGAACTAAATCGAAAATCCAAGGGAAACCTCTATTTTCTCCTCTCAGAATACCCATAACTTCAAATAACTTTTCAATTTGACTCATTAACAACTCAAGCTGAACCATCAATCATGACAAAGATAACATTAACCAATTACCACTTAGGTAAAGAGCAAAAGAAAACATATAGCAATGTAAATTAAATGAGAGAATGTCCCTAACTCAAAATCAACTCACGAAAAGTCACATTGAAAGGATCTACCAAAACAATCCATAAAACCACTAATTCAAATACAATATATCCATTCATTCAATAAGAAGTAACTTGAAACCATCTAAAAAGAACATTATTTTAACGATCAATCATTTTCATCATTTAAGGACAGCACAATATTGCGAAGTGAAGATAAAATCTAATGTTTTAAGCCATAAGACACTATTCACAAGTATACTCTTCCAAACAAAAATTAAAACAAATATATTCCAATTTATTATATTCACAACTTATCTTGTTCTTGCTTGAAAAGACATATCATTGTTCTACTTGAAATAACATTGCCTATCATTTTAGTAATTTTTATGTCTTGAAACAATAGTAAGAATACAATAATTAACTATATAAATTGAAGTAAATACTCTAATTGACCAATGAAATATACATTAATTTTTCTCAAGCAAAACCTACTTAATGTCTTAGATCTCTAATTACATCTATTGAAAGTAAACAACTTTTTTTTTTCCTTATTTTAGTTTCTTAACTCAACATTTATTAATTACAACTTTTATAAGAAATAATTTCCATAAATCAAATTTTAAAGCACTAGACCCTTCTATATTTGATTGGAGCATTTTCCAACATCTACTCATGCATTTATTTGGAAACAATCAACAAAGTATTTTAAAAATTACATTTAACTAATCATAACCACAAATTTAATTACCTTAAAAAGAGGACATATAACTAACTGTGCCTTATGGATCAAAGTATGATGAATATGAGTATAAGTTGATTCTTTCATCTTGCAAACTTTATCTTATACACATTGATTTTAAACTACTCCCATTACCTAGCGAAATATCAATATCTAATGAATTCATGTGGCACCACTTTGATACACTACTTTTGAGATAGTTTAAAGATCAAACAAGCACAATGCCACATACTGTTACTCAGGAACTTAACAGAATACATAATCATCAATGAAGAAGAAATCACTAAATTGAATTCCAAAAGCATCTTATTTCTACCAATAGGGACTTGACCATAGATTTTGACCCATAATGCGCAATGCATATCACCGCAACCATCAGGGAATGCATGATTTAAAAACAACATCTATGTTCAAGAGATTAATGATATTACTAAGAGGAACAAACTAAAGTAAGACTTGCACGCCAATGACTTGACACACTAACAATTGGTAGACATCAATACATGAACATGATGAAGCCCAGCATTGGAACTTAAAAAATGTTGGCCATGAAAGTAACTTAAATTTCCAAATTGGACCAAGGGCTAAGTGATTGGGTCATTGACTGAATTAGGTAACTATTATTCAAAACCAAAGGCATCAGTTACCCCAAGATAAGACCAAGAACTGACTTTAGCGTTCTTTTTTTTTAACATCAAAGTGTACTTTCTAAAAGGTAAATTCCTACTTAATTGACATGGACATGATTAATGAAAATTGTTGAGCTCACAAAATGCAGGTCGTGATGAACATTGCATAGACCGAAGGTAACTGGAATCAACTGCGAGCATTATTCTCAAGCCAAAACGTGAATAACAAGCACAGGATGGCATACCATATGGAGGCCGATCAATCGCTATGATCGGTCAATTGTTGCAGGAGATGCAGCAGATTCAATACATTGGCAACACTATTGTTAACGAAATATGCACAAACTAGATTAATTGAACAACTCAGAGACTTCAAGCAACAACCATCGACAGGAGTAAAGAAAAATCTTGTAACCTAAGACATGGGTGCAAAATGCATGAAGACAAGGCACTTGAATTGTTTGATAAAATGCCTCGATGGAACGTGGTCTAAGGACTACATGATGAAGGATATGTAAAAAATGGATTTTTTATTCTAAAACCAAATTATCATAGAACCGACAAGATTTAAAGGAACCAGAGTGATTGCTAAATTTACTACACCTTGAAATTTGAACAGTTGCAGCTGTGAAAGATGGTCAATGATTTCAGGGAGACTATTAAATTCTGTACAATTTCTCAACTCTAAATGTTGTAACTGTGATAGGTTGTCAAACATATCAGAAAGTGAATATTGGAATTTGGAAATATCGCCATCTACTTGCATCATTATCAAATTTCACTCTCTATCCATACAACAGAAGGGAAGGAGAAAGGTGAGGTGCAAATGTGTGACATAAGAGAAGGAGAATCAATGTACAACCTTTTCTTTTATTTGAATTCATTCCTGGGAGCGGATTCTAGCCTAATCAAAAATCAAATTTCTCTAAAACAATCATGCCTAACTAGTTATTTAAGCCGAAGATCAAGAAACTAGAAGAAATTAATTCCATCAGTAAAAGTACGAATGCCATTACAGAACACAACCCTAGAACATCGATCCAAATAAAATATTTCATGAATTTATATAGCAAAACCATTGAAAACAACATGATTAGGTGGAAGAAGTGAATAATTCCATCAAATTCAACAAAACGTCTAAATATTCAGACAGTACACAAATCTCAAACCTGAAGCAAAGTAGCAGACAACATAACTACGAATTGAAGCACAAGAAAGCCATACCTCAAAATCCAAAATGCGTTAGACATAGAGCCAGCTGGGCATAGCCATCACCATTGCCGTTGTCTCTTTCCTTACTTCACTTTATCCTCCACCATTATTATTATTCCCTTTGCTATCACTATTTATTCTAGCGCTTTCTTCAACGCCATTCATGACGCTCAAGAAGGGTTTACTGAAAATGGCTCCAAGCTTCTCTGCAAGATCAAGATCACCCTAATCGGAGGGTTTTATAGATTGAAATGCATCTTCTCCTTTTGCATTGGAATTTTCTTTGCAAACAAGAAATTTGGGATTAATTCTTCGAACAAAAGTTGACAGTTTCCGAGTAAATCTTGCCTGATCTGCACCCCCAAGCCTCATCAATCCCTTCGATACTATCTTTTTTTTATCTGTACAAGAGTAACCTCTCTTCCACCTTATTTTCTTTCTTGGTCAGTTACAAATCAAGAATGAATTCCTAACCTCCTGGTATCTCCCCTTTTCCTCCCGAATAATTCTCGTTTATAATTTGTTTCCTCGTGACTTTTCCACTCCCCTCGGGAAACCGTTCAACTTCCAACAGTTATGAATGAATGACAGCCATGACCCTTAATTATTATTTTATAATTGACTCTTTAATATATGAACCAAATAGGTCATCTATTAAATATTCAATAAATAAATATTTAATAATTTAATCCTTCTTTTAGTTACAGATAAATATTTTCACCTTAATTTATTTAAACTCAAGTACAATTTTAATATTTAATCCTTTCTAATATTTTCTCACTTTTAAATTTATTAATCGAATTTAAACATTAAATGATAATTACCTTGCAATATTCTATTTTTATTTATTTCTATTAACAATGTAATTTTATTCTTTCATAACCTCTAATTATATTAAGACATTTATTTAATTATTTATTTTCTTTTTAATTAACCACTATACCTTTTAACTTTATAATCCTATTTAAATGTCGTAATTTGATCAAAAACATTTATCGACTAGAATAAATCAAATGCACTCAAATTCCAACAATACCTGACCTCACAACGAGTTGAAATGCATTACAAAGACAACGCAAATGGAGGGCACTACAATAATATATTATAGCCCAAATAACAATAAACTAACATAATTAATAAAGATATGGTTTTGACAATACCACACTAAGATTTTGTCAATATATTGCCTAGGGCATCACTATTCTATTTACCATGGTTTCTAGAATATACACTAAGAGAATCGTTGTTCTTCGTATAATTCTATAAGATGTGAGGAGTTAGATATTAAGATAACATGAAACCTTAATCTAGAAGAATTACAACTTAATACAATAACAATAATCTAATTATTTAAGTCATAACCAATTTTACTAGTCGACTATTAAATACAATAAAAGTAATCACTATTTGCTATTAAATCATTAGAGAGTAAACTAATCATCTACCTTCTATTTAAATACCACTTAATATTTCATTTATTTAATTTATATATTCTTTTTTATATTTAATTCTATTTTAATAAATTTATATATTTACTTTTACCTTAAAGGGAGATAATATATTTTCCTTATCTTTATGAAAGAAGACTAAAATAACAAAAAGAAATGAGATCTCTTTTAGTAAAAAATAGGTATGCCAAATCTTAAACTTTTGTTACAAACTTTTATTTACACAATTGGCACGTTCTTTATCCATGGGAGAGGGAATGCATTCTCTCGTGAGAATTAAACTAAGAAGCTTATAAAAACTAAAGTGAGTGAACCTTATAAAAACTAGGGTGATTGAGATCGGTGGAGCCCATTTAAATTGGTATTTTTTTGCGTTACTCCCATCATAGTGAAATTGAAATATTTATTTGCTGCCTAAAATAATTGACAAGAGTAGCAATGATTTACTTATTCACTTGGGTATATTTAATCTTGGAACTTGTGATTTCAATTGTCATTAAAATAAACTCTAAGGTTGAATTAAAAACAAATGCAATAGAATTGTGATGGTTAAAATCTTGACCGTGATCTTTATTTTAATAATGATACTCTAAAATTCTCGTGTAACCTTAATTTCCAGCTGCTGCTCATTAAACTGGAGAAGTGATAGGATGTTGCTAGTGAGGAGAAGTTTGGAGGAACGGTAATCAAACGTGGCAGGGGAAACAGCAAAACAATAAGAAAAAAAAATAGAAAATGAAGGAAATGATGAATGGCTGAGATTCATATAATCGTCTTGCATAGATACAGACGTTGGAAGGCCACCAATATTCTTTATAGTTTTCCATGTGTGGAGAGATGCCCTGGCAGCAAAATGAGCCCTACCATTTGCTTTCCATGACATTCCTTCTCTTTTATTTTATTTTATTTTTTTGTGTAGAGGGGCATGTGAGTGTTGGCAAAATGCCTCAAAGAAATGTGATCTCAAGGAATGCAATGATTACAGGATATGCACAAAGTGGATTTTAATGTATCACTTAGGTTTCAGAATTTGCAGTTGCAGACTGGTAACTCCAAAACATAGAATTATTCATCGCTCCTTGCTGACACTATGGTTGTTAAGGATAAAGGGCCCAAAAATGCAGCTAGGGTTAGCTACCAAGTATATACTGATGTTGCGTACTCATTTAGCGGTTAGGTCAGGTTGAAAATGAAATTAGGAAGATTAATTAAACCTCTACAACATTCTATTTTTGAGTACTGCAAAAGTGACAGGTTGCCAATGAACTCAGGAAGGCTATTTACACCTCTACAGTATTTTATTTTCAAGTGTTGCAGCTATGATAGTATGCAAAAGACAAGGCTTGTGAGTTTTCTTCCAGTATGCCTCACAGAACTGCAGACTCCTATAATGCAATCGGTGTAGGATATGCATGAGAAAATGGGTTTAAAGGTAAGGCTTTAGGAACTTCCAAGCGAATGCAATAGGTAGAATAATCCAGACTCCACATCCTTTGCTAGCATCCTCCCTACCTGTGTGGAAAATGAAAGCTTTGAGACAGGTTATGGTCATCGAACAAAGCAAGAAGAATAGAGGTATTTGTCAGATGATGTAGTTGCAACAGCCCTAGTAAACATGTATATAAGGTTCCAAGTCTAGACAAAGTTCGTGAGTCATTTGATAGCATGACACAAGGAAATGTGATCTCAAGGAATGCAATTATTGCAGGGGACGATAGTATGGATTTGGTAACAAGACTTTAGAAATTTTCAAGCAATGTAAGAGCAAGAAACTTACCTCAGAGTGTACACAGAATGAGTCAGCATAGAGATGCTCATGACTTTGGATAGAATTCCCAAAGGATAAGACCCCTCCCCCTTTTCCATCACTGCCAGATATCCCTTAAGATTCATTTTCTAGGTGTTGTAGATGCAGCTACATCAGTAGATAATGTGGATGCCTAGAGAAGGCATACAAAATATTGCACAAATTTCCTTAAAGAAACGTGGTCTCAAGGAATGCACTAATTGAATGGATTTCATGGGAGGCATAAGAAACTTTCAAGTGAGAAAATCTGTAGGTGTTAAGATTCTTTTAGTAGGTAAGTATGCAAAATTTCCCCGCATGGAAAAGGCACGTGAACTCTTTTACAGAATATCTCTGCCAGAGAATGTCATCTCCACCCCCCCGAAGAGTAAACTTAGCAACTCCCGTCCCATTCAAAAGCATACTTTTCAGGAAATGACACCACATTGAGGGCATGCGAGAAGAGGAAGCCCAAGCCAAGCACGTGGAAGGCAGGAGATAAAGCATGAATCCAGGTGGAGATAAAGGCAAGGACATGAGAATATTTTAGCTTCTTTCAAAAGTTTATTATTATATCAATACAAAGATCTTTTTTATTTTTTTAATATTAAATTTACTCATTTGTAATACTTTTATGGAGGTAAATAAAATGTGCCATTATTAATCAACATTTTTGTTTCTATTTATTTCCTTTTTTAATACTTAATGAATAACTCATAACTTTTAGATTTCTCATGAATGCAATAATTCTCTACTCATATATATATATATTTTAAAGCCACTATTTTAAAATTTTAAATAGATTATATTTTCCAAAAACAATAAGACTAAATCATTCTTAATTTATTAGTTTTAATCTTCCTTTTTAATTTGTTTATATAATACCATAACTATTATATGTATATATATATATATATATATATATAAATATTTCTTTATCAAATCATAAGTTTTAATTTATTTGAATCCATTAAAACATCACTATTATTTTATATAATCAATACATATAATGTTATTTCATAAACACAATTTAGCTAATCATTAATTCAATCAATCTTACTTACTCAAATGTCACAAGGGGGCAAAAGCAGAGGGTCGCTATAGAGAGGAACTAGCAAGGTATGTGTAGGATCATGATGGGCCAAAAAGTGGCAATATGATTGGTATTTGTAGGGTATGTGGTTGACAACTTTTATTTTACCCAAAATTGATGAAATAAAAAGGGTTTTTAAAGGAGATTCTTATATTTCCACCAATATAAAGTATGCTTTACTTTGAATTTAATAAATAATTATTATTCATTTTCTATTTGAATTACGACTAAAGTGTTGATTGATAAGCTGATTGAAAAAAATCTATAGCTTTTAAATGGTATAATATTTTTTCAATCCAAAACATGCATCACATTTTATGTTTTACATACTATAGGATTAAAAAAATAAAAATTTAATTTCATGAAGTTTTGACCAAGTTAAGGTGGTCAAACATACAAGTTTTTATATTTTTAAAAGTTGTAATAAAAAATTCATAATTAATTACTTACTCGAAAAAAAATATATATATGCATCACATCTGGACATGAGTCCTCTACTTATGTCTAAAATATTATAAAAAAATATTACCATTTTATTGTGGTTAGGGTGGTCAGACAGACATGTACTTCTTATTTTTTCCCTAAAATTTAAGTACTACTGCATTGAAATTTCAAATTTTCACCAAATAGATTTTTTTTAAATAAACCTAGTAGTTTAGAAACTACATTCAATTTTCTACATATTATATTCTTACATATTTTTGAAATAATATAAATAACATATTCAAATTTTTACGTCAAGTTTCCTAACTCTGATTTTCTAATTTTTTTGCCACTTAAGGGCCTATTTTTTCCATGATGATCATGCACATACCCGACATTTCTAGTGAAGAAGGCCAGAAGGAAGGAAAACAGCTACTAGAACGGTCAGGGAAAGTAGAATTCTCTTATTGTGCTTTCTGGCACTCCTTCAGATGTCGAAGATGAGACAAACTCTTATTATGGCCAGTATCTCCATTCCTTGGTGCCATATGATAGCTCTGATGATGACGTGCTTGTAGTACCTCTAATTGCAACAAGGACTAGAAGTGGTTGGGAATTTTTGGATGTTGATGACTCTGAATAAGGGTCACCTTCTATTTTAGTTTTTGATGATACCATGGTTGTTGCATAGGAGGTATTTTTTTTCATGCGTCCATGGCTTGTCTTTTTCTTTCCCTTGCTGATGTGGAGGTTTTTCTAGATAAAATGAACCAATTATTTTTTGTTTCCAATGAAAAATGTTATGATAGTGATAGCTAACATTCTACACATGTTTTTTTCCTCCCCTGTTCTAAAATGATTATGTATGAAATTGCCTGGGGAGTCCTTCAAGCTGTTAGTTGGAATTAGGTTTTGAAATGAACTCAAAATGAAGTTGAAATTGTAATTCAGCTGGGTGCTTGTTGTTCCCCTGTTATATAAAGGGGATTTCATGGTTGAAAAGAAGTTCAAATTTTTGAGTCCAGAATAGGGTCACAGTAGATACTTAGATCTAGTGGTAGAATAGAATGTTAAAAGATATTCTAGTAGATATATCAGACGTAGGTCTAAGATGAAAATTATACTGTGTATAAATCTTGAATATGTTTTGCAATGAAATTTCAAAAATGAAAAAGAATTTTAGCTTTTTAGAATTTTACTCTCCTATGTGTTTCCTCCCAAGTTATGAATGAATATTGTTAATGACAACTTAAATTTTTTTTTTCATTTGCTCATAATGTATGAATTTATTTTGTGCTTCAATTCAATGAATTGATAAAATAATGAAATGAACTCATTCGTTTGTGAGAAAAGCATATAGGATTTAGTAAGGAAGTGATATTTTGAGGATGTAGTGATTTAGATTTACAAAGTAACACTCTAATAGTCCACTAACTTATGTATTTCAATTAAGATTGTATTATTGGTTTATTACCAATTATAATTATTTTTCTACCTTAGATGAGGCAACGATTATCTGGTTAGTTTATCTTATGATCAGTTGAGCTAGTATGGAATTGGACCTAGGATTTAAGATGAAGAATGGTTTAACATACTTTAAATTACAACATCCCAACCCTAAGTATGAAGGAGAACTTCTTGAAAATAAATAAAACTCCTATCTAAGGTTTATCGATCTTTTAATAGAGTGATTTTCATGAAATTGTGCATCTATGTAAGGAAATACTCTTGATCAAGTGTGAAACATTATGAGTGTTAACATATTTTTACCTATGGTTCAATCAGGTAGAGCCATTAACATTTAAACGAAAATGGTCCATTTTCTATCTCCCTTACATTGCATTCATGTGTACAAATGAAATAACTTAAAAGCTTACAGAAAGTTAAATCATTGCATTTATATAGATGCATGAAACATAAGAAATATTTTGCAAATCTCTTCTTAAAAAGTAATCTTTATTGAATGTAGAAATCTTCACTAACTCACACAAGCCATGGGTTTAACTTTTTCTTATTCAATGTAAATCAAAATAAACATATACATGAATAAGTAAATGAAGAGAAAAGAATGTCTATGTAGGGAGGGTAACCATCCATTTCCTGAGAATGATTGGTTTTGTTGTGTCTTCTTCTCCAACTGCCATCTGAGTTGTCTTGACCTTCCTAGCTCCTTGATACTCTTGTTTCTTGTATTAATTCAAAGCAATGTGTTAGAGAAATGCTCTAAGCAATGAAAGGTTACATACCATATATGATCATCTACCTATGCATGTACAAATTGGTCCTGATATACATTAAATAAGTTATGTGTATTTTAGGTGTCCCAGAAAACCATTGAAATCATCAAACACACCTAAAACATACATGTTTTTCTAACTTGTTTTCTTCATGTGCAACTATAGGTGTAATCATTTTTTAATTTAAAATTATTAGTGGAAATGTGGCTCCCACAAGGGTTAAGTCCATCTCATAGTAATTATTATGTTATTTTAATCTATGCACAATCTTTTATAAATGTTCTAAGTGTATATGGAAATACATTACAAAAGGTATGATATCATTTATGATTACTTCATAATCATAATGAAAAAGACTTTACCATGCCAGGAATTTATAACAACTTTTGAAATGTAGACTGCAGTGCTAATGTGACAATAGCAAGTACTTGCTCATTTAAATAGTGAAGAAAGCATAAAACAACATGATCATTCAAAAGTATTGATTCAACCAGTATCATGTAATAAATTTAGTGGTGTTCAAGTCATAAACCCATAGCTACAATCTATGTTTCTGTCAAAAGTTTAAAATGTTGAAGTGTTGTCATGATTAAGGAAATGATTGTTGATTGTGAATAAAATGAACATACAGGAGATGTCTTTTCATGGATATGTCATCTAATTATAATAGAAACAACTTTATATATCATAAGCTACCTCTTACTGTAAGAATTGGATATGAAAGTAGCCACCCAAGATCTAGAGGTCTAATAGAAAGCACAAGCATAAGAGAGATAGAGACAAGATGACAAGAATAAATTGTATTCAATGTCAATGATATGAGAGGATTATAATTGATTACAAATGAGAGAGACCCCTTGGTTATATAGCCAAGGTGAGAACATAGAAGGGCATAAGATTATGACAAGTGTCGTAATCTTATGACATGAGACAACAATGAAAATTTATCATTCCACCTAAAGTGGGAAAGGATAATGTGATAATCTCCACAAAAGGTGGATCTCCCACAAAAGGTGGAGAGATAATCACATGATGTGTCCACAAAAGGTGGAAGTGATGTGGTAATGAGATTTCAAGTCCACCAAAAGTGGAAAATCTCCAACAACCTCCTATGTGGTCCCTAAGTAAACTTAACTAAGGTGTAATCATGACCTAGGACAAGGTGCAAGACATTTAATTACACCAACACCCCCCCTTAAGTGCAACTTAGGGAGAATGTACACAAAATCAAACAATGCAAGATGGGTCCCGGCTACTAGGCCATGTTAAGTACCCATGTACAAATGCAATGCAATCTCTCATAAAGCAGAGAAAAGGAGAAAACCTAGTGGGACAAAACTCCTCCCCAAAAGAGAGAAACAAAATAAGAATCATGCTCCAGGAAGGATAAAACCTCAAGTGAGGAAAAAATCCCCCCATAAGAGAGTCCATGCAACCCCCCCTCAATGGAGAGTCACTGCTCAAATGTCACAATGTCAAGAGTCCCCAATCTAAACTGAAGGAGAGAATGTAGAACAATGTGAAAGATGAAGTAGAGCAAACCAAGGATGATGATGAGTCCTCCAAATGTTTTTACAAAAGAAATGCCAAACTGTGCAAAGCACTGATAGAAGGAATCAGGTACAACTGCAGAAGATGCCACATAACTGGTGACTGAGCTGAATCTATCAACTTAAAAATAACTACAGAATCTGTCAGTGAAGAACTATAGAAGAATCAACAATACAACAAGAATAAGGTCAAAACCAAAAAGACAACTGCGTGAGCATCAACTGAATGCCCATCAATAGCAGATTGGTACAAGCCAAGTCTCACTAGAGCCATGCACCAAGTCTCTGGATGTAGAACCAAACTTCTAAAGATAGGTAGAGTGCTTCCAAAATAAGAAGGTCTATATGGTGTTTAGTCCATCTCACCGAAATGCATGGGTAAATAGCCACTGCATACGCTGAGTATATAGGAACTAACACTAGATACACAGATCAATCCAAAGAAGCATACAAAACATGACATAGTACACTGAAATAGAAAGATTGTGGCACTTTATTTTAGTGCGATTACAACATTACAAGGAGGAGAACTACAATGATCATGATGCAAAACTAGAAATGTTGATGAAGAAGCCAACCAAAAGTGCCTTGAAGCTGAAGACCGTGAAGAAAGCCCTCCAGGTGGATGTCGGTAGGAGCAACTAACCCCTATTTGACTATTGATCAGAGGAGCAAATGGACCAAGACAAGGCTCGATCAGGAGGCAAAATAATTTCTCAAATTTTGCTTATTAAAGCATGATTTGTTTTAATAAAAACATAAAAAGTTTAATTTAAAAACTTTATTTATTAAAAAAACTTTATTATTAAAAATAATAAAGAAAATGGAAAAAAAATTGATGAAAAAAATTTATTAAAAATAAAAAAACATTTTTAATTTTATATAAAAATTTATTAAAAATAATAAAGAAAAAATTAATTTTTATTATTATTAAAAAACTTTAATAAAAATTTATTAAAGAAAACTTTTATTTATTAAAAATTTAATTAAAATTAAAGAAAAACTTTTAAAAACTTTTATTAAAAAGTTTTATTTAAAAACAATTAAAAATAAATAAAATAAACTTTTTAAAAAATGGGAAGGGGAGGGCTCCTTGTCAGTGGCGGTGGTGGTACTACTGCATAGTACCCTATCCTTGCGTAGAGGAAAATTTATTTTATTTTATCTTTTATTTAAAAAAAAAACTATTTTAAGATTTTAAATGTTTTTTGCAGAAAGTTAAAAATATTTTTTTTTGAAAAAAAAAAGAAAAATCGTACCGGTGTGCAGGGAGGGCCGTACGACCCGCCTGCTAAAAAAAATTTGCCTCTGAGAGCAACTTGCTCCGATTCAGACAAATTGGCAGTTGATCTTAGGGTTTTTGGCCCTTCTGAGCATGATGGCGAGGTCCTTTTTGGCTGAAAATGTTTTGAAGTGGTAGCTAGCTCCTAGATCTGGCAACCACCTTCAATCTTCAACCCTTTGTAGATTTGGCCTCCAATGTCCAACTGAGACAAAACAAAAGGAAAATCTGACTATTTCAGACAATTTGGATGCAATGGAAAGCTCACATATGATGCAACAAGCTCCCAAAATGCACCTGTAACATAAGGCCAAAAATAGAACCCTCCAAGAATCTCTCCAAAAGACTAACTAAAGGCACTCCAAAAGCTCTGATACCATGTAAGAATTGGCTATGAAGGTAGCCACCCAAGATCTAGAGGCCTAATAGAAAGCACAAGCATAAGAAAGATAGAGACAAGATGACAAGAATAAACTGTATTCAATGTCAATGATATAAGAGGATTCTGTAGGCACCTAAAAATGACCTAGGCCTGCAAGCTTCATTTTTACCACTTTCGTCCTAGCATAATTATAACATTTAATTATGTCCTTGGTCCACATTCGACTATTGATTAAATAATTCATAATTATTTAATTAATTCATGTCCTTTGATTCTTCATGATTATTAAATAAGTAAATTTTATTTATTTATTTAATGTCACTATTGTCATAATTAAATAAATTGATTAATTTATTTAATTAATTAGTCTTATTTGCTAAATTAAATAATTAAATTTAATTATTTAATTGCCAATTTGATATTCCTCTCATTTTAAATAAATGAAATTATTTAAAATGTCATCACTATCTTGACTAACGGTTCACTTTGGTAAATAATTAGAGAATCAATTATTTATTATTTCACAAAATCCATAATTTGAATTAACTCAATTCAAAATGGAAATTAATCTTCTAAAAATCAAGTAATCAGGCAGATTATTGATTTTTCAAATCAAATCTTTAGTTCAAATCTTATCTTCTTGATTTTCTGAATCTCACAAATCAGGCAGTCTTTATCTTCTTGATTTTCGAAAATCTTTATTTTCTAATTAATTTCCTCATTTATTCTCCACCGTTGATCCAATTATCTGAGATATTATCTTGATCGTTCGATTAATGAATTTTCCCTAACCCTAATTAGGGATTCTCAGATTTAATCCGGACCTCTCATTCTAGGTCTTTCTTAGAATTCGATCTCGCTTGTCCATTCAAAATGACATTTTCCTCTCACTTTTTGATTACACACACACACAAGTAGACATATTATAGGCATATTACATACTTATTCACTTGCACACTTAGGCTTCTCATTGCAATTGTTGTCTTTGTTTGATCAAGTCTTGGCATGTTTAGGCATTGATAATCATAGTCATAGGTATAGACATTTAGGCATTTATCAAATCCTTCAAAGCTTGGTGTACGACTTCATCAAGGCTTGCTCACACAACGAATCTAAGGGAAAAATATCATCCAGCAAGTAAGAAGGTGCTATGGAGGTAATCATGGAAGTTTCGAGAAATAGGTATGATTGTTCTATTGTTTAATTTCCTTTGTACTTGATAGATCTTTGGTTTCATTGTCTCTATTGATTTACTGCTAACACTCCTAATCAAACCTAAAAGAAATCCTCAGTTACAGATTCTAATTGATTACAAATGAGAGAGACCCCTTGGTTATATAGCCAAGGTTAGAACATAGAAGGGCATAAGATTATGACAAGTGTCGTAATCTTATGACATGAGACAACAATGAAAATTTATCATTCCACCTAAAGTGGGAAAGGATAATGTGATAATATCCACAAAAGGTGGATCTCCCACAAAAGGTGGAGAGATAATCACATGATGTGTCCACAAAAGGTGGAAGTGATGTGGTAATGAGATGTCAAGTCCACCAAAAGTGGAAAATCTCCAACAACCTCCTATGTGGTCGCTAAGTAAACTTAACTAAGGTGTAATCATGACCTAGGACAAGGTACAAGACATTTAATTACACCAACACTTACAAAAATTCTAGAGAGTTATCATGGATGATGAAAATGATTGGTCTACCTGGAAGCTGCATACAACAAGACTAGATGGCCATTGCAACTACATTTCCTCTCATCTCATTCCTCCTCAACATGTTAAAAATTTAGAAAAAAATCATCCCCAATACCTTGACATATCTATCATGGATAGATCAAGACTGAGGTATCTCTATAAGCTCTTTATTGTCTATGAATACTCACTAAAGCTCAAAGATCTAGGTATTGTCAAGCCTTTATTTGAGCTTGAATTTCTATTATTATTTAAAGGTGACTATGTTGAGTGTGGCATAAGAGGAGTTCATTGTATTCGTAACATGTTCAATACTAATGCAAATTTCATATTTCTTTTAAAAAATACCTTCAAAAAGAAGAGATACTCGAGGGAAAAGAACTTGTTGAAGTTTGTGAGTCTTGGAGAAACTTTCTCTCAAACTGGAGACTATCCCTTCTAGAGCATATAAGTGATTCACAACATATTTATCACACATGATGGTTACAAGGATTTATAGAAAATTAAAATCTATACCCAAAATTGTATATAGATGTGGCCATGGCGTATAGGGTTTTTCCCAAAAGTAGCCCTAGAATGGAAAATGAAACACATAGAAACATGGAAGCCATGGGTAAAAATCATAATTTCTATTCATGAAGTGCATGAAATCTTTAGGAGTACAAATAATCTCAAGAAATGCACATAGGAAATACACAAGGAAAACACAAGAATGACTATCATTTTCTGTGTTTAAGCATAGAGCAAATAAAATATTTACGAAGAGGACAAGAATTGATGAGGAAGATGAATTTATCTTGCAAATAAAGCCATACCATATGCGGTTTTCACTATTGAAAGCTACAGAAGTTGTAGGTCGAGCTCCATAACCCTCAGTGATGATGTTTAGAGCTCTTCAGAATATCAATAGGAGAAAGTGACAAAATACTTGTGTTTTGAGTGTTTTACTTTTAGGGTTTTTACTCTAAACTCATGTTAATGCCTTGGAGACTTTTTTGTTTTGTTTTAAAACAAAAATTTGCAATTAATCTTTGTCATTTTCCCTTATACTTTTTAATATGCTAAAGTATTTTGACTTATATTTATGCTTTGTTTCTCATATGTTTGACCAATGGCCCTTTTTTTCTACATTTAATTTGAAGAATTGTAAAAAAAATTATTCAAATGGTGGATTATAAACCATTTGATTTATGTTAGATGCAAAATTAAATGGATGCTTTCAACATATGGCAATGGAATTATGAGTGGAGTTATGCTTTTATGACTTGATCCCAAGCATATAGGAGAGTTGAGATAAGTAGTAAACATTTGGAGGAGAAATAAGAGCCTTTATTTTTCTTTTTGAAACAAATGGGGGCTTTTGGAGGGTTGTTTCATGAGTCATCATGTTTGACAAAGTCATATTGGATTTTTTCACCTATTTGGAGTCTTTTTGATGAAAATGTAAGTGTTATATTTTTGGCTTTATGGGGGCATACAACCCAAGAAGTTTCCAGGAGCTATTTTAGTGGATCTTGTTGGGAGTTGATGGATTTAGTCACTTTGTGACTCATTTTGGAATCAGTTCTTGATTAGAATTTTCTGCACTTAGTGACTTTTGGTCCTTTGGAAGAATTTTGCAGAGTTATGTAACTCATTTTCAGTCATGTAAAGAAAATCATTACACTTTGGAGAATAATTATTTTATATGCATAAAATTGGTCATGTCTAATTAATCCTAGCATTTAATTAAATATTTATGATTGATTTAATCTCTCTAAAATGTCCTCTACATATGACTAAATTTAATTAATTTTATTATATTGTTCATTCATTTTATTTTTCCACCTTAATTAAATAAATTCACTTTGTTTAATTATTTCATTTTCATATGTCTACTTGATTAATTAAATAAATACCTTTTTATTTATTTTAATTAATTATCACCTTTTGAATTTAATTAAGTCTTTTGATCTAATTAAATTTAATTTTTTTTCTCCTATTTAAATCTTTCTTCTAATTAATTAAATATTTTATTTAATTAATTTCATCCACATATCATTTTCTAAAAATTTAATTAAATATCTTTATTTAATTAAATATCCTTCATATCTTTTCAAATCATAATTAAATATTTTATTTAATTATGAGATCCTCCATTATTCTTCAAATCTTAATTAAATATTTTATTTAATTAGAAAATCTTTCATGTCACCAATAAATGAATAATGAATTTGATAAATTCATTATTTATCTTCAAAATCTTTCCTCAATCTCACAATAAGATGATTTTTACAAATCATCTTTATCATCTCATCTTATCTCTTCCCTAAAAAAGGAAACAAATCTTGCTTTCTAGTTTTCTTCTATTTTTCTCTCCAGTCTTATCCATCTTCAACTGTTCAATCTGCCAGGAATTTTCACAACCATTGATCACATCAGCCAATTAGAATCTTTTGAAAGCTCTATAAATACCCCTACGAACCCAAGCATTGGTTACAACTCACACACATTAGATACATGCATTCAGGCAATTAGTATTTTAGCATTGTTATCATCAACTTTAGCATTCATAACATTTCTTATTTCTAATTTCTTTTAACTATAATCATAACACATTAAACATATCTTAGCATAGCATGCATTTATCTTTAATCTCATTCTCTAGGAAGACTGTTTGTTGAGCCTAGCCCAAGATCTAAGTGCAAGCTAGAATCAACAAAAACACTAGAGATAGAGGACAATGGAACATCTTTGAAGCATAAATGGAGTTTGCATTTTCTTTCCTTTATTTTATGCTTTGATTGAAAGTTTTATTAGTGTCTTTGATTTGTTTTTAATCTACAATTATTTAGTAATACACTTAAAAATCAATCACACATTTCTGGCGCCCACCGTGGGGCCCTTGCCCCATTTTTTACATTTACTTGCAGGTTTACTTATAGGATTTTGCATTCTCAAATTTGGATTTTTGATAAAAATTCTAATTTTAGTTCATACATGGCTTTCTTTAGCTCATATAGGACATCTAACAATGCTTTTGTAGGTCTTTCAGGGCATCCAGGAACTATTTTAGCGCATATAGGGAATAGAACATGGCTTATAAGGAACAAAATGGTGCATATACTCACCTCACTTCATTAAACTGTTGTAAAAAAAATCGCATTTCTTTTAGTGCATTTAAGGTTTTTTGTAGTGCATTTACTATTTGTTTTAGTGCATTGATTGTTTATTTTAGCTCTTTTGTTTGATCTTTTAGCGCATACAGTGTGTAATTAAACAAAGCTCCAAGTCTAATGCCTTCCATAGATAAAGCTTTTTCTGGCATAAAAATAACCAATCTAGGATAGTCACATTTGGTTTTAAAAAGAAGCAAACCTAGGGTAGACATGGATTAAAATGAAGCAATCTAGGGTAGTCACCACACATTGATTTTTGTAGTTAAAATGAATCCCATGCTTGTTGTGAAGCAACATATTCACATAGATTAAATCATTGTCATTTGGGCTCTAAAAGAAAAGTGTTTTCTTTGTATGAGGCAATAGGTCTATGCTCTCCCCTTAACTGGGTGATTAGAATACCAAACTTTCCTTTTCAATTTCTACAATTTTAATGCTTTATTACATCCTGTAGAGGGCCTTCTCTTGTGGGAAAAAGTACTCACCCAAGAGGAATGACCCAAGTGGGTTCAAGTGAAAGCCAAGCTATTCCACCCCACTATAAAATTTAAAGTGAATTTGGAGAAACCCACTTTTTCCGATAGTGTGCAAGATAACCATCCCCAAAGCCTCTGTTCTAAAGGTTGGGAGGTCTCCTGAGGGAGTTTATTATTGCCACACTGAATGAAACCCTTACTACGAACCTAGTGTAGTAGCCAACCGTGTCAGTTTCTGAACATCTTAATAATCATAGTGTAAGGGGAGGGAAGAATTTTCCCCCAAGACACTCACCATATAACTGCCAAGGATAGTTTTCTTAGGGGATCCAGTATCCACTTTCGTCACCCTGAGTATGCACCTAGAAAAGACAAAAACATGGGTGCCCCTTCAAGGGTGACACGACTGTGTGAGTTGATGCGGTTCTAAGATGTGGGTTGTGGTTATTATGATGACCTAGTTGAGTACTAAGAGTGAGTTTGGGTGAATTGTTTGTTATGTGTGAAACATGTGAAAACACTTTTTGAAAAACATTTTTGAACATACACTTGATGTTTAGTATAGGGCTTAAAAATAACTATTTTCAAAATGTTTGTTATGTTTTCAATCACATTACTTTAGATAAAGATCATCCAAGATGAACATGCAAAAATTTGGTTGAAATTGTTCCAAAACTGTTTGAAAAATTGCTTTGGAAAATTGTTTTAGTGCATCTAGGAGATATTTTAGCCCATATAAGGTCTGTTCTAGCACATTCACTGGTTAGTTCAGTGCATTTAGAGTCTATTTCAGTACATAGGTTAAATATTCTGTAAACAGTTTTGGTCACTGTCAAAGGATTTTTTTATAGCACATATAGGACATAGAGTAGCAGATCTGAGGTTTGTTGTAGTGCATTTGACTATTTCTCTAGCACATTTTCTTGTTTCTGTAGTGCATACAGGGTGTAGAGTAGCACATCTCCCACTTTTCTAGAATTATTACTTGTGAAAAATCTGAGTTTGTAACATCTTCAGTCTAGTAGCCTTTTGAAGTTTCTCTCATGCTTAGAGAGTGGAAATCAACCAAATTTGTCAAGAAATCAATTGTCAATAGGATCAAGAAACCTAAGAAACATTTAGGTTACAAGAAAACCCTGTAACAAAGGAATATTTTGTATAAAATTTGAAATGTCTTGCTCCATTACCATGAATTCATCCACAGATACCAAGATTTTGCTAGGGGATTTATTGACGAGTATGCTATAGAGCCTTTATATTCACGAGCCTATTTTCAGAGAAGAGCTCTATCACAATGACACAATCACAATCAACTTCTTGACTTCAATTATCTACCATAACCTTCTATTGAATATCCAACACATCCCAGTCAAACCCTTGAATGAGTTTAATTAGGCTATTTGATATACTTCGAAAACAAGGATCAAATCTTAAAAGTGCACCTTTCAAACAAATTTTTGATTATTGATTCAACTTCCCCAATAGGATTATGATATCCTTTATCATTGGAAGCCAAAATCAAGAATTAGGAATGTCTTTTGATCATATCATATGATTTTCATCTTATCAGATCAAGACATCATCATTTTCACACTTATCAAATTGTGATCTAAGTCTAGAAGAACATTTCAAAATCATATGCCTATTTTTACAAGATCTCAATACAATAACCTAAAAGAGGATATTCAACAAGAAGATCATACCTAAAGAACTCAAGAAGGTGAGAATAGTAATCCACTTTATAGTGTGAGTCGAAATCCCCTTTTTAACAACATGGATGAAAAAGAAAAAAATTTGTTACCTTCCAACAGAGACATGAGCAGAACTCTTGTAGATAGTGATGATGAAAAAGATGAAGAACATCACCTTAGAGAAGCTGAGCAAGATCCTAAATTTCACAAAGCCTTAGAAAAGATCTTAGAGCACAACAAAGAGAAATATTTTATGTATTTGGCTGACAAAGGAGCTAAATTGCCTCATGATTTTAATACTGAAAACTTAAAAAGGAGTCTTGATGAGACACCCTTTTCTAATATTAATGCCCTGTCCCAACAATTTAAGGCACTACAAGAGTAAATTGAAGACATGCAAGGGGGAACCACAACAAAGACATATGCTCTTGATGAAATTTGTCCTTATCCTTTTGATTGATGTCTCAACATGATCTTATTTCCTAAACATTGTGAAATCCCAAAGTTTGATTGTTACAATGGGAAATCAGATCCAATTGATCATATTAGGGACTTCCAAAATATGACTTGAGAGTTTGCTCATGAGGATACATACTTGATGCATTTGTTTCCTAGAAGTCTTGGAGGCCAATATATGGAATGGCTATCAAAAATCACACCACTTATCAAGAAATTTGAGGAATTGATTAATGAGTTCATATCACAATATTCCTACAACATACAACATCAAATAACGATGATTAATCTCTACAAGGCTAAATAGAAACCTGGTGAACCATTCATTACATTTCTTCAGAGATGGAGAAGATTGTTCGCTAGATACCTACGTCATGTTCCTAAAAAGGAAAATATCACCACTTTCATAAACAACTTGGATCAAGAGATGAGCTATTGTCTTAATCTTCATTGTCCTCCCTCTTTTCAAAATTGATTGAAAATTCTACCACCATTGAAAGTGCCTTGGTCCAGAGAGGGATAACAAAACTTGATAAGGACAATCCTAGCTCATCAAATCACCATAATGAAAAATCTAAGTTTTGGACTCACAACAAAAATTTGGTGAATGATGGTGTTGTAGATGCAAATCATGTCTTGAACAAGCCATTTGTTCTTAGTGCTTCAAGTACTCCTCACAACAATAACTATAAAAATGTCAACTCGGTCACAAATCAGGGAAACAATCCTCCTCCTCTAAGGAATAATGTGAATCAAACTTCTACTCCCAATCTAGGGAATACCAACAATCAAGGTTATCATGGAAATGATAACAACAACAATGCCTTAGGAAATCCCTCAAACATAAATCCACAACAATCTTCATTCTTCTCTAGCAGAAGAAATTTTACTCTATTGGGTCAATCCTTAGAATCTGCATTCAAAGAATTGATGGCTAAATTTTTTTTTTACTTTTCCACCTCAATGCAATTTTGAACCCATTGTGAAACCTCCATCATGGAATGATGCATACTATGGTGATTATGATCAGTGCAAGGGCCATTGCATGAATAATTTTCAAGCCCTGAAAAATAAAGTCCAAGACTTAATCGAAAATGGCACCATCACAATAGAAGGACACCAACAAACAAATGAATACCACCAAGCATTTCACAATTATTTACCAAACTATCAAAAGGAGAGTCTTCTAGAAAAAGTGTGAATCATATCAATGATCATATAATCAATCATATCTACATTGATGACAAGCAGGTCAATGTTATAAAAGTTAAGAGATGGAATGTAGAGAAGTTAACGCAACAACAAGGGCACAAGCTAAAGTTGTCTTAAAGGGTACTTATTTAAAATCCATTGTGCCTCTACCTCAACATCAATATGACTTATTCAATCAACTTTGAAAAAATCCTGCTCAAATTTCTCTCTTAGAACTTCTAAATATTTCCCCAGCACACAAGGAAATTCTAGAAAAGGTCCTCATTGAAACAACTGTATCCACCAATCTGGATGTGGACCGATTTCAAGCCATGGTGGGACACTTTTCCTCACCCACATGCCTCTCATTCTCTAAAAAATATGATGTTTCCATGACACATCCACATAATTCATCACTATACTTAGAAGTCATGATCCACAAGTTTTGTGTCAGACATGTACTAATAGATGGAGGTGCTAGTTTGAACATATGTACCATGAAGTTAGTTTAGGCTTTAGTATTTTCTAAGGACTCCATTGATCCCAGTAGAAATATTAATATTAAAGCCTATGATGATGAGGAAAGATCATCTAAGGGTTTAATCATGCTATCGATTAGAGTGGGACCTGTTATCAAGAATACTTTCTGTCAAGTGTTAGATTGTGATCTTGCATACAACATCTTGTTGGGTTGACCTTAGATCTATGAAATGAAAGTTGTCCCATCCACATATCATCAATGTCTTAAGTTTCCTTATGATGGATAGGAGATCACCATACCAACTAATAATTCAAATAGTTAGACTTGTGCCAACATTAAAGCTAGTCAAGACACTTTGGTTCCCAGGAATCGAGAAGCTCCTATTAGTACTTCTCTCAAAATTGATACACAAATCAGTCAGTTAACCAAAAGATTTGACAAGAAACTACAGTTCAAGGACAATGGATTAGGGGAGTACTCTCTCTATCTTGCTAATCTACCTATATCACCTCGGTCACAAGGACAACCCTCTATCACACAACATCAAATATTTGTAGCATCAACATCAACGCAACCACGGATAGAGCCAAATACAAAGTTTAATGGATGACTTATCAAAGAAAAATTCCCCATGGAAGATTCTAAGGATAGAGAATTTCTAATTTGGCTCTATAAATATTAATATGAAACAATTCTTAATGTCAAACTACCTACTCACTAACTCATTTGACTGAAAAATCCGATGAAACTATTTGACGAAATATGTATAATTTGATGTATCATCAGGGGCTTGTAAAATTTGATGTGTAATTTTCAATTTTTTGAAAGTTTATCCTCAATGTTTGTCAAAATTTTGATGAACCTAGAGTTTTTCGAAATGTCGGCTATCATTTTCATCGAATTTTCAACAAACGTGAAAAATAGAAAAAAATCAAATTGTGGCCGACATAAAGAAAAGTGAGTTCATGCCTGATTTATTGCAACAGTGTTTTGCTCTACTTGAGACAGTTTGTGGAGAACTAAGGATGATTTTCTTGGAAAAAATTAGAAAAAATTAAAGAAGATATCACCAAGTTGAGGGTAGTCATTGTCTTTTTGCAAAATTCAGTTGTGAAGTCAGATTTGTAGTTCTAGGTTTGAAAATCATATTTTAAAGCATCTCATCATATTTCATTTTTAGAGGTTTAGGGTTTTGAGAATTTCATGTCCATATTTTTTTGTGTGGAATCACCATCAGATCACAACCAAGGAACCGATTCTTGTCACTATAATTATGTGATCCATAACTCTATTGGTCATGTGGCATAGTTGTGCTATAACAAATACAAGATGCATTCATGTGTGACCCAATTTTAATGTGGCTATGATGTGATAGAAATGGAGGCACTCATATAATGTAGTTAATTTAGGTTGTATAATGTAGGTTTCAATCATCATTGGGTGCATTTAGGTTTTCACAAGTTTAATAGGTTAGGATGTAATTATAGCATGATAGAAGAGTGATTACCTCTTGCTGCAATAAAGAGGCTATGACTTTGGTTGATATGCAGAGTGGTTGTGTTATATCAATTATGTAGTGCATTCAAGCACAAACCATGTTTAATGGGCTATTCTAGAGAGTGATCAATATTTTCTAAACATTATGAATGTTACTTGACATATATTTGCATAATCTCAAATTCCTTCAGAGGCTTTTGAAGTATCAATGTATCCTATATGGGTTTAGAATGATTTCTTTTAATTAAAAAAATAAATAGATGATGTATTTTGTTGTAATTAGATAATGTAGAGATCTCCTAAATCTTCCCTAGCACACTATCCTCTTTGGCACTATATTCATTACTCCAACTACTAGGGTTTTGCATGTGACATCTTTAATATCTTCATGACTATGGCTTTTAAATAGATCTTAGTCTTTACTTTAATCCTTTTCATGGTAACCCTTGATTTCCATAATCCACCTTCAATTTCTTCTAAGAACAATGTCTTAAGCTAGACTACATAGTATGCATATAAAGCAAGTCCTTCATACATGCCATTGTTCCAAAAAACCACTCACTACCTTGCTTAAAATGTTTCCTCCATAAGCACAATAGCATGTTTTAAAATCATGGTTGCCAGTGATTGACCATTAAGGTCACCACTTTCATCATGAAGATACAATGAGATTTTTGTCTTCAAACTCAAGGAATTATGCAAGATAACATTGTGAATTGTTTGTTGTGTACAATTTGATTTTTTTGCAAATTTATTGCTTTTTTAACTTCCTTCAAGACTGGGTATTACACCCTCAACTACAATTTCAAATAGCTCACTCACTATCACTTGAAGATTCTTTTCATGAGCATCCTTCTATAAAATCAAACTATGCCCTATAGACTGCCTACTTACTACAGGGGACTCATTGTTTCATGGTATTGTAGTTCTTAAGATCCTTCAACCTTATTGACACTACTTGACAGTCCACAAAGTATTATTCACTATTCTAACATCTTTGATGAGTCTCAAAACACTTCTCAAACATGCAATCCACTACTTCCATTATACATTAATGGCTAAGAAGAAACATTGAATCTATGATTACCAATGTTACTTCATTTGGACAATCATTCCCTGATTGCATTTTCCTTATCTAACACTACCAAAAGCATTTGAAAAACCCTTAAGGTCAGGAAGGGGGTAAGGAAACTCACTGTTAAAATCTCCACTTTACTATGCAAGGTTTGAGCTTTATTATCTTGTCACTGCTTAGCCTCTTTTTGACTCTCACATCTCAAGTGACTATCATTCTTTTTACTGTAGATTTCATTTAAAAATGTCACTAAGCTACATAGTGTGGTTGTTATTGGCTACAATATTTAGATTGCAAGATTTTTTTATTACCTACAATGTATCAATCTTTCTGGTATTGCAACCTCACTAATCCACTATAGTTATTGTTTATGTTTCTATGGAGGCCTAGGGTTTGTAGCCTAATCATGCTCTTACCAATGCTTTTGTTGTTTTTTATTAGGGCTCTCTCAATGTTGAGGGCCCTAGGGATAAGCTCATCATAAGAAGTGACACATTACATCTTTAACTAAAAGGATAAATCCATATTGACATTAGCAATGATGATTCCGACTTGTTGCTCCTTAGGAATGGGTCACCTTCTCTTACTAGCTCGCTACCTCCATCGTTGTAGCAAGTTTGCGATCAAATTCAATATTATGATTTTAGGTGTCTTAACAGTTGGAAATCATAGTGAAATTAGAATTTAATAAGTTTTAGAATTAGAATTTTAAAGTTTTTTTTTTGGGTCATTAACTTCATACTATCTTCTCTTTTGTAGGGGTGGTTGCATGCCAAATTTTTTTAGTGTAAAATATCAAAATTATTATATTATGTTACCTTTCTATGAATAAAAATTATTAAAGTGTGAGTTTGAATTTTTTGAAGATCCAAATAGTCAAGCTTGGTAAAGAAAAATCATGTCAGATAATATTAGTCCAGAACAAAATGAAGAGACACTTGATAGATTATGGGCTAGATTGAAAAAAAAGGGTGATGGAAAATGTTATTTTACTTACAATAATTGCAAGGGCTTAAAGATGAGACTACTTTTAATCACAATAACTGAGAAACATTGTAGGCAGCATGGTCACATTGAAGGGGGGCATGATTATCATCCATTCGTAAGTTGTTCATTATATGTGTTTATATTGATTGAATTTATAAATGTTTATATCGTTTTAACATTATATATATATAATCACTTGATCATGATCATGGTTTATTTGTTTCTATCATTATTATAAAGGTGGGGCACCCTAGGGCAGATGATATGGATTATCATGGCCCGAAGAATGTGGTTTTGTAAGCAGACGAACATGGAGCTATGAATATCGAAGATGAATTTAATGATCCTATGGAAGAAGATGATCATGCGCCAAAAAACACAGTTGAAGATGATGGTACGAATACATTGATCTATGACACATTTAGTGGTAGAGCTAATCATGATGATCAAGATGACTTTGATGATATTCATGATTTACCTGTACTTGAGAAGGCATATGAGCCCCTTTATGAAGGCTCCCAAACAACTCTTCTCTTTGTTGTATTGTTGTTGTTGAACTTGAAGGTTATTAATGGTTTATCAAACAGAGCAATCTCATAGATGTTAAGGTATGTCATATATGTCATATTTTTTCATCTATTTTAATTTTTGTTAGTTCATCACCAATAAATAAAGGATGAAATATGTACCATTAATATTTTTTATATTAACAAATTATTTTTTGTTCTAGATTGATTGGTGAATTTTTGTAACCACCATCAAATATTTTACCTCGCTCATACCGAGATTTATCTTCCATTATGAAAGATATTAGAATGGAGTATCAAGCAATAGATGCATGTCCCAATGATCATATTATATATCATAAACAATAGGAATTTGCAACAGAATGCCTGGAATATCATATCAGTAGATATCGAACAAATCAACTAACCAAAAAGGTGCCTCATAAGATTCTTCATTATATTCTCATTATTCCACATATGCAATGATTATTTAGGTGTGAAAGCTAAGCACAATTTATGGATTACCATGCATGAAATAGAAGTGGAGATGACATTCTTCGAATGCTTGTGGATGGTTCTACATTTAGGGACATGTAGGAAAAATGGACGCACTTTAAAGAAGAACCTTGTAATCTTAGGCTTTCATTGGGAGCAGACGATGTCAATCAATTTGGATAGCTGAGATCTGTTTACTCATTGTGACATGTTTTTGTTATCAACAATAACATTCCTCCATGGATGTCAATAAAAATGGAGCACATAATGTTGTCAATGATTTTTCCAGGTATTTTTTTACATCAATTTTCTTTAATATAGAAGCATCTCATTTGTCTTATTTGTTGCATAATGACTTATATTTTTTTCATTCAATAGTCATGTACATTAATTTATATATATTGCAGTAAAATGGTTATAATAATTATGTAATGTTTATGTTCATTCAACTAGGTAAGTACCAAGTTATTGAATGTATATATCAAGCCTCTTATCAACAAGCTACTAAATTTATGGAATGGTGTTACTATGTATGATGTCTCTAGACTAATAGGACAAAGACAATTTCAATTCCATGCAATGCTTGTGTGGACAATTCATGATGCCCCAAGGCTAACACATTTTTGTGTTATGTTATAACATTCGATTGCACGTTAACAATATTTAATTTGATGAAGTAGATATCATGCATATTTTTAAAATAATCTATTCATTATATATAATTAAAAAATTGATATATTTAATCCAATTATATATGATCTTGCAGGTCTTCAAACAAAGGGAAAATTTACATGTCCAATTTGTGGTCCAAAGATGAAATCTCGTCATTCAACAAGTTTAGGAAAGCAAGTGTTTGATGAGTATAGGAACTTCCTCCATAGAAATCATAAGTATCAAACTATTGAAAAATATTTTTTCAATGGGAAAGAGGAGACTACATCAAAACCATGAAGAATGACACTTCGCCTATGGAAGTTGGAATATAATAGAATTAATCATGAAGGTTATACATCAGATCAAATTGTTTATCTATCATATATGATATGTTTTGAATTTATATTTTTATATTGTGTTATGTTTACTCATATTGTAATTGACAATGATTGTCGTTGTTAATTTGTTTAACTTATATGCTTCATGAAGGTCATCAAGGCATTAATGGTTGGCTTCCACAGGGACTGAAAAGTTATCCCAGACAATTTAGTAGGTTGCCCTACTATGAGTAGCTACAAATTGTGCATTTGTTTGATACAATTCATATCAGAAATAATATAACATAAAAATTATGAAAAATATTGGATGGAAGTCATGACAAAGAAAAAATTGTCAAAATTTGTAGTGACATTCAGGAAGCCAATCATTCAATGAAAAATGCCATTCAATTAAATAGCGATGGAGAGAAAATTAATATAATTTCCCTTCCTTGGTTATTAACAGAGCAGCAAAGCAATGCTATAAAATAAGTCATACGACAAATTCGATTTCACACAGGATTTGCTACGAACATAAACAATATAATAAAAAAGAAAGGGGAATTTGGGTCAGTGATGAAAATGCATGATTGGCATACCTTCATTAAGGTATTTATTCTGCTATATTATATACACTTGTATAATGCATGTAGTTTTCAATGTATTGTGTTTACTACTTTTAGAAAAATAATGAAAAGATCATTTTATAATTGTTGCAATATGTTCTACCTCTATCTCTCCCAGACAACTTTGACAACAATGTCAAGTAAGTTATATATGATCTTGGAAAATACATGAGGTAAGTAGTGATATTTGTTCAATTTATTGTATGCATCTTATAATTTCTATTTATTTTACTTTTTATGTAATATATTGTATATTTTTGTTAAATCTCATTAATATATTTGTGCCTTGAATCACTTGTAGATGGCTATCATCTAAAGAAATCCATAAAAAAGATATAAATTATTGGAAGAGAAAAATTCCTTGTCTAATGTGTGAAATGAAAAAGTGTCTACCTTCAACATTTTTCAATGCACAAGAACACTACTTCATACACCAAGTTGAGGAGATTGAATTGTGTGGACCTGTACACACAAGGTCAATGTGGATGGTTGAGAGGCACTTGAAATTTTTGAAGGCTTTGGCTAGACAAAGAGCACATCCTGACGGTTCTATGGTGGAGGGATATATGGTATACCATACCATGGTGTACATTATTGAATATCTTCCTAAGTTTGCAGCAAAGATCCATGTAGATCGCATTTGGGATCCCAACTCCACTAACAAATTTGAAGGGGGGTACCTAATGGGGAAAGGTAGATTGAGGAAAGTGAGAAGTAATTATAAGATGGTCATGGAGATTAATTAGAATAAATTTTACATATAGTTTTTATGTATATTGTACTTATTTAATTTTTAATCTTCAATATACATCAATTATAAATTAAGGTCGTATATTGTGGTATTTAACTAATTATACATCATTTGTGAATTTCATTTTTTTTTTATAGTTGGTCGAGAGTGGGATGCACTACATTTGTACATCGCCAACAATCTTGATTGGATGATGGTATGGATTGAATGATTTCAACAATCTAGTCGTGCATTAACATGGGAAGGTGTGGCTTCATTGGTTAAAGAAGCTCATCATAATGGAGATTCCAACGTTACACAAAGGGAAATTGATTTAGCATATGGTTTAAGAGATAAATAGGTACGTATAAATATATTAATCACCCATATTATTTAATTATTTTCAAGTATATTGATGTATATATATGTTGAGATTGTTTTCTTTGCATACATTCATCCAAGTATAAATATGTTTATCAACTGACGATATTGCAATAATTTTTACATGTTTGACATATTGCAGGTGAAACACCACAAGGCTATGTGGTGCAATGGTCATAAATTTTGAATCAAAATTTTGGATGACATGAAGAAAACTTGTGATTCTGGTATAACTGCAGTCTTTTAGGTAACTAATGTTTCATCTAGAAGCGACATACATCCAGAAGTCTCAGAAAATTGATACTATGGGATTTTGGATGATATACATGAGTGTGACTTTAAGTCCTTGAAATTAATTTTTTTTTGTCATCCTATGGTACAGGCTACGATTGAATGAAAATGATCCTAAGAGAACTATTATTGAACATGATAATGGATTTACCATGGTTAATACAAGGTTGATTGAGTGAGCTGGAAATGAGCCCTATGTTCTTCCAAGCCAATGTGAGCAGGTATTTTACTCAGAGGTTCCAAGTAAACTGGGTTGGTCATTTGTTGTTATACATGATTCAAGAGGAAGGTTGGTAAAGTATAATGTTGTGAAAGAAGAAGATACTGCAGAATTAGAAGATGATGTAGATGATGATCAGGATCAACAGTTAGTTGATGATGTCCCTAGCGAAGATGTCGAAGGGGAGGAACTAGATCATGATGATGTAGGAGTTAATGTTCATGAAGATGATATCCGTGTGGATGATGACATTATCAAAACTGATATCAATGATGATGATGATGATATTACCAATCCTTACAATGTCAAATCTAGATCGGATGATATAGACAAAGAGTTGGATGAAGAAGAAGATCAATGACATTGAAATGTATAAGTTATGTGATTATATTATCTATTTGATATTAATTTCTTGATAGAATTATATTTGACTTATGTGGTTACATAATTAATTCATAATGTTTTTTAATTTTTGTCATTACATAATTAACTTAATGATGTACTTTTTAATGTTTTAAAGGTCAAAAAATTAAAACATTTCAATAGTGATGTTAGCAACCTTGGAATTAGTGTGTTTTATGTTTCATGTGATGTTAACAACCTTGAAATTAGTTTGTTTTATGTTTAAGGGTTTAGAGTTTAAGGGTTAATGGTTTAGGGTTTAGGGTTAAAGGTAGAGGGTGTTGGTTTTTTTTTAACAATGTAACTAGGTTGGTCTTCTAATCTACCTATGGGATTTCCAATTCTAATCAAGGGCAGCTCAAAGGATGTGGACCAACTAACAAGGACTTTAAAAATCCTCCTACAATTTGGGCTCTGTAAGACCCGGGAGGGTGATCCCTTAATGTGTTTACAACCTCTAAACCAATATCATAAAAAACATTAACACATAACAAATAATCCCATTGAATAGCTCAATACAATAGGATAATATCGAATAAAATTGGTTGTTCACTGATAATATCAACTATGTGGAGAATGAGATAACTACAAAATAATCCATAGTAAAATATAGTCATTAATTTGCAATTTGTAGCAAGCTCTAGGCAAAGACAAACAATTATTAAACTACACAAATAAGTACAACTTAGATAAGTGTTATATATCCATTGCAGGAGTCAAATTCATAAGCATCTAAAGGTTTATGATAGATTTAATACATAACATATAAGATCCCTGACAATATTGCATTACAATTTCATCAGTATGCATTCTCACCCAATACTACTTATCAAATCCTTATACAGAACATATCTGCCTATAATCCCATTTAGGCATTTTAATTAATTCCTTGAATTAAAGCTAAAATAACGATTATACACACCACAATAGTGAGATGAATGAAACAACCCTTAGTCATCTTATTCAAAATTTAGATATGCATGTACAATGGAGAGACATGAGTTTGAATTTATCATTTCAACTCAAATGATGTACTGTTATACAACATTAAATCCCCATGAATTCAAAACTAATTACAGAATAACTCAAAACCTAAATTGTATTTCTCTCTAAAACCATTAGACTTTACAATTTTCTCTACAACTTCACCTAGACTCGACCAAAAATCATCTAACTTGCTAACTCGTACTTCTGGCCTTGAAATCCTTCTTATAGAAAATGGAGCAAACAAGCATCAGGCCAGAAAGTACACATGTCACCAACCAAATGAAGCATCTGATGATATTCAAAAAATTGTTACAATAGCCATCACCCTGAAGAATATTCCCATTCATCATGTCAGCTGAGGAAAATTGAGGCAACAACAAAAAACCACAAGAAACCCACGTTGAGACTGCCATCAAAGAAAAACTGATGGCCATTGTAACCGCAACATCTAATTTACCACCTGTTAGTAATCTATTCTTTTATTCCTCCTTCGTCAAATATTTATTTACCCACCCCTAATATTCTTCATCAGTTAGCCAGTCAAAATTAATTACCTCATTCACCTTGGCATTATAAGGTGTGCATTTTACTGCTACCTGATTTGCATCTCTTTCAAAAGATTCCAAAAATGAGCTGGTACTAATGATTTTATCCATACAGCTCACCAACAAGTCATAATCTAAGTCATCACAAATTAATTTAATTTGATCATTGATGACCTCACCTACCTGAGCTTGCCACTACTAGAAAAACCTGATTTTCCCCTGCTCATCAATTATTTTAGGTAACAATGTGTTACCCCAATCATTGAAATTCTTTACCAACTCCCTAATCTTCCTACTCAAGTCATCTGGTAAGGTCTGAAAACCTTGCAATGATTTTACTAACACTTGAGTAGGCTTTAATGATTAGGGACTATTGTTTGTATCAAACCTTCAGGCCTTATACATGACATCCAAATCATTGGCCCTAGGGATCCAATTTTCAATCAATGGTATCACTACCTCCTAATCCCTATCAATATTCTTTATTGTATCTAATAGCAAAGAATATAAAGAATGTATAGATAGAAATTTATTATCAACCTTTTCATTCAAATTCCTTAAAACAGTAGTAACAATCTCGTTTTTCTTTGCAAGAGATCCCTCATCACTTACCCTCAAAGATTCATGTAACTCATCAATTATTTGCAAGAGTTGCTTCTTTGTAGGATCAACAGAGCACTTTGTTTCTTCATAAATTTCCTCTAAAGAAGGGGTGAAGGTAGGAATCTGACTTGGAGACCTTAGTGTGGAAACAGTTGGAGAAGCAAGAGGCACTGACCCTATTGTGGAAGGTAATGTATTGGTCCCTAGAGCACTTGATGTCTCCCCAATCTGTCTATACCTGAACTTTTCCACCTCAGTTTGAAACTCAACATTCCTTTGTTGCATCTTGTCATATTCTTCAATCAAAAGGTTATAATTCTCCATTCAGCTTTTCTTTTCAGCCTCCTCCCTTTCAATAGTCTTTTAGACCAATTTGGCCACATTCATAGTTAAACTAGTGGCCTCGGTGGTTGAGGTCTCTGAAGCTCTCTTTATTATTAATCCCCCTCTAAAATTTGGATTAATTTTTGTAATATTTGGCTTTCTCCCTTGTGGGGCCAATGCCCAAATTTCCAAGGTTTCATACTCTTCACTGAAAACAGAATCTTGAAGTGTTGCCTTGACTTCTTCTTTAGATTCTTGCAAGGGATTCTTGGACTTCATAATAGCATTAAAGGCCACTACATCTGTAATGTCTCATTCAGGCATAATCAATACACCAGCCTGACTCACTAATTTTCTACCTTCCTCAAGAGTGATGTTCTTAAATTCTTCCATTAATTCATCTTTCACTTCCTCATCATTCTCCTGGTCTGACCTATCAGGTCTTAGTTCTCTTCTCTCCTTACATTTATTTTGATATTCTTCAAACTTCATCCTCCATACCAATTGCAAGAATACAAGAGTCTTTACAAATGCATTGTCATCTATAAACTCTTTACATGCTTCCATTCATGCATCTTGTACACTTTTTCCTTTCATATCTAAATCAGATAAAACTAATTTAGCTAGCCTAGGAGGGGAAGGCATACCAACTTGCATGTCCTGATCAGTAACAATAATTTCATCCATCAAACTCTCTTATGGTTGGTCAGTTCTTTTCCTTTTAGGGCTTAGCTTAGATAGTGGTGATGGGGGACTATCTTCTGGTGATGACTCTAAATCAATGATTTTACTTGCCCCAAACACTTTGTATTTTGGACCTAGTTGTGAAGTAAACTTCATAATTTGCTTCCCCTTTCTGTCCTCTTCTTCCTCATCACTGCTGCTATCCTTTTTTCTCCTGTAAATGGGCCACTTTTCTATAGGTTGGTATGTTGGCCTTGTTTCAAATGGTTTGGCACCTTATTCTTGTACACCCAGACTCAGCTCTAAGTTCACCTTTTGGGTTCTCAAAGTGCCCATAATCTCTTTTAAGTTTTCCATCATAAAATAAATTTTCTTATGATGGGGACTGAACTCCAATAGTGGATCATATTTTGAATCCATTTTGTGCACAATATCTATTAGATTATCATAAGCTATCCATTTCTTCTTATTCAACTCTTGCTTATTTAGGTCAAACTCATTTCTGATCAGGTCCTTAGGAAAGTTGAACTCGTGCACAAACTCGCCAACCTTTATTCTTTGTCTAGAAAGTGTAAAGAAACCCTTAGGATCATGTTGCCACTTTGGACCACATCTCAAATGATAATCCTCAAAAAATTTCTCAAAGTGCACCCAACCTCCTTTTGAAAAGGAAAAATCAGATACCATTGTATAATCAGGGAAAAATGTTCCCTTACCCCTCCCTGTGAGGTTGTCCTCATGGATGCAACCTATCTGCCACATAACTTATGCAAACCCCACTCTTGGTGGCACATTGTATGGTAGTATATGAGGGGCTCCTTGAAAACCATATACCCTCAAAACAGTGCTAACTGGGTATGGGATAATGTCACCCCAATTATGGCTGACTTTTAATTTTGGCTTCCTCCCCTTTGGCCTAAGGAAATCATGTAATTCCTTAGGAATCCTAGGTACATTCACCATCAATCTAGCCCTCAATTTGTAAGTAGAACAATTATCAAATTGCACATAACTAGTGCTTTCCTTATTACAAGATAAATCTACAGCCCATATCTATATTGGCAATCTTTCTCCATCAACTGATTGCCTTAATTTCATATTCTCAGAGAAGAAGTCAGCATTCTTGAATAAAAACATATGCATTAGCATAGAATACCAAAATAATTGAGTGTCAGTGTCATTTTTGTGTAGCTTTGACATCCCCTCATGTATCCTCTTAGCCAAGAAAGAAGAAAAGTCATATGTGACAGAGAAGTTAGGGTGTTGTATTTGCACCCCCATGAACATGTATGCAATGGGCATCATCACACCAGGACTGAAACCCAAAATCTGACACAATGAATAAAAAGTGACCAAGAAATGATTTGCAAAACAATTTAATCTGAAAGGTTCCTGGTCACTGGGGCTGATATGAAATATTGAACCTCCTACCCTAGCCAGATGAGGTGGAAGCAATTTAGCTCTGAAAAGAGACTTCAAATTTACATATTCTTGCTTCATTTCCTCAAGGTTGATAGGCACATAGTCCTCACTCAGTTCACTCAAGTCAAAAATCTATTGAATATGATCTCTATTAATGCTTAACAAAACCTTTCCATCATTATCTCTAATTACCCATGTGACAGGGTCATATCTTGTAGCTACTGCCCTAAGCAGGTCTACATCAGGGAAAACATTCGGTACCACCTACTTCCCCATATCGTACATCCATCCATTTGAAAAAGGGTGAGTAAAATTCCTCTTTCAATACCACAATCTGAACATTTCCAAACCCGTGAGAGGAACCCTAGCATTGGTTATGTTGGAACAATTGTATACTAACCCTTCCCCCAATATTTTCCCTTGCATCAGAACCAATCCCTTCTTTCTATCATTCGTTGGCAAGGGAAATTGATCTAGGAAATTATCATACAAGTTTCTTTTTAAATACTCAATCTAGCTAGAATGTTGCTTGGGTGGTGCCATCTTGGACAAACTAGGGCTTCGTATAACTTCACACTTCAAATAGCTAGGACTAACCAGAGATATGAAATTATAGAACAAAATATTGCAATTTCTCACAATTTAAATAAACTATAGCCCTAAAATGTTTATCAACAAGCCCTATGATAAGTACAAAAAAATATTTTCTTTAATTCAAGCACAGAGTGATAGGGAAACACATAATTAACTCATAGCTCTTTTTCACAGAATTCCCAAATTTTAGCTGTCAAGGTTCACAATCTTGCTCTCAGCTCTAAAACTACTTCGCAAAATACTTGAATGCTTTATGACACACATAAAGTAGGAGAATTGATTTTATTTTGATCAAATTGTGCCAATAAATGTCTCATTTGCCATTAAATCTCACTCGCACGCTGCACAAACAACTCCAAGCATATTTGATGCAGATTTAAATTCAAGCCGTTGATCCTTCATTTTGATAAAATCATTGACGACTACCTTCAAAATAGGCTAACACAATCAACAACATGGCCATAAGGAGATCACCATACCATATGCTACAAAGGAAGTTCACGTGGTGGTTTCCCATGATATCATAATCAGTAAAAATCCTACAACTTTGGATCACAGGATGGCGGGCAACCGTAGATCTTAAGCATCAATGATCTTGTTCCTTCAACATAGTCATCGAACCTATCATTAACCCTCGAGCAGCTTTTCTATCAAGATTATAACACATCCATCAATTTGAATAACGTGCATCTTAAGAGCACTTTAGTAACCCGCCTTTTAATGTATTTAAGGCCAAATTAATGTTCCACGGTATTTCCTTTATTCTTTTGGATTCATCAAATGAGACACGTGGCGACCACCCGTGATATCGTGATCGATGGTGGGACCATCGTGGGATGATAGGGAATGGATGAGATCAAACGGTATTTGATCAGCGATCACACAATTTCATCACCCAAAAGGACACATGGTGCCCGCTCGCGATATTGCAATCGGTAAAATTATTATAGCTTCTGATCACGTGATGGTGGGAAACCGTTGATATCCGAAGGAAATTTAATCAATGGTAGCACAAATTCGATCCCTTCTACAAAATAAAACATTCATTAAAAAAAATGAGGGGACATCACTAGGCCAACGGTAAACAAGGACATAAATTTTTTTTTAAAAGATGAAACACAGAGCCAACTGAGACTTAGGAAATAAAACCCTGAGGAGGAAATAAAGTATTAAAATCAAAGGGACTCGTCCTAGATGAACCGATATGACATAAGTTGTTTTAAAACTCCATCAAAAATAAAAGTGAAATAGAACCCAACCAAAGCATGAAATAAACATTAGGGTTTTACATGAAGACAAAGCTAAAACCCCAACCCTTAGAAAACTCAAACACCATTAAAGACTAGAGACATAAGGCAAGGCATGAGTGAAAAAAAAAGGAGCAAAATACTGAAGTTCCATCAGTAGCTCCAGTTGGGGACGTTCATTCCACTAGAATGAAGTGAGAATCTAGAATCTCAGGTAAAGCAGACCAAGATGCAGAGACGACCAAAAAGGGACTGTTCAGACAAAACAACCCCAACTATGTACAAAAGGTATACAAAATATACAAACCTAAACTACTGTTCATGGAAAAGAATACTTCAAGTGAAGTATAACTTCAAGAACTTTCCATGAACTGGAAATTCCAGAATATTTCATGTCATATCTTGGAGGAAGTATGAATCTTCACCCCACTTACCATTAATAAAAAATGGACCCAACCAGATTGGATCAAATTTCCCATGTTTCCCTTTATCTTCCAGTCTAGCATTCTACATTAAAACCAAATATCCATCTTTGAAACTCCTTATAGGTACCCTCTTGTCATATAGATTCTTTACTTGAAACTATAACTTTGCATTTCTCTTTTGGGCTTCTCTCCTAGTTTCATCTAATTCTATAAGAGCTTCCACTCTCAATCGCATCTCATCATCAATTTCATTATCATACATCTGGACAAACCTATACATTTCCATTAAGTTATTTTGGGGCAACCTGGCATTTATCCCATAAACCAAGTCAAATGGGGCACAACCTATTGCCTTCTTCATAGTTACCCTATCTACCCAGACTGCTAATCTCAGCTTAGAATCCCAAGCCCTTTTATTCTGATCTAGGATTCTTTTAATAATCTTCATCAAGCTCTTATTGCTTGACTTTACTTGTCCATTTCCCTATGGGTGGTATGGTGATGAATAAGAAATTTGGATGTCATGCTTCTCACAAAACTCTATGTATTCCTCAAATCTAAAACACATTGCATTATATGACACAATCCTTTCTCGACATCCAAATCTAGTCAATATGTTGCTCATCAGATCCCTTAATGTGTTTACAACCTCTGCACCAATATCATAAACAACATTAACAATAATAGATAATCTCATTTAATAGCTCAAAATAATAGGATAATATCGAATAGAATTGGCTATTCATCAACATTATCAGCTATTTGGAGCATGAGATAACTACAACAAAACCCTAAGATAAAATAGGTCATTGATTTGTAATTTTTAGCAAGCTCTAGGTAAAGACGAACAAATATTGAATCATACAACTTAGATCAGTGCCATATATCCATTGTGGGAGTAAAATTCATAAGTATTCAAGGGTTTATGATAGATTTAACACATAACATATATGATCCCTGATAACATTGCATTGCAATCTCATCAATATGTATTCTAACCCAATACTACTTATTAAATCCTTATACAGAACATATCTGCCTATAATCCCATTTAAGCATTTTAATTAATTTCCCTTATCAACAAATGATAGGTAGAAGGGATTTGTTTTGATGCAAGGAAACACCCTAGGGGAGGGATTAGTGTATAATTGTTCCAACATAGCCTAATGGAACACTGGATCTTTGCTCAAGCTTGGGAAACCTTTTACCAAAAGATGCCATGAATGCACCTTACCCAAAGTATGCTTTAGGACCTCCATGCATACAAACACAAGGATTGTCATATATCATCTTGCAGTAGTGGTACCTAAGATGATGGTACTACCCCTCCCTTGGACATTGCTCTCTTCTTACAATTGGATAAATTAGTCCTCCTTTTGATTTTTTCAAAAAAATATAAAATGATTTCTAAGCAATGCCTTATTGGGTCAATGAGATCGCCAAAATTCTAGGACTTGTCAAATGAAGGTATATTATTGACACCTATCCCTTTTCTATTCACTTGTTAGGACTTAGTAATGACTATCTAAAGAGAAAATGAGATAGTGACAACAACCATTTATATTATTTATCTCACTGTAATCCATTTCATGGCTATAGTCATGTTGTCACCTAGTGTAGATTTATTTTTTCAAATTCATGATAACATGAATACAAACTTGTAGCCTTTAATGGTACTGCTCTTATTCATGACTATGCTTTGTTCCCTTGAAGCACCATAATTTATGATGGTTTTAATGTTGAATATCTTCATTAAAACACCCATGTGCAAGTATATTCCTTTACTATTATAGCCTATTGCTGGAATGGATGATCAATGGTATGAAAAGGTAAAAATACAACTATGCTTTGCTTCCTTCACTACTTGTTGATGATTGTTGATTGTTGTTCATATGCACTTGTACCATTGTAATGATTGATGTCCTACATGAACCTGCATGGTTGTCTTGTAGCATAACCTCATAGTTTTTGTTCATATACACTTGTACTATGGCCTTGGCTTCCAAAATGAGACCTCTCCTAAATCATAACTGCTTAATTTTCATTTGTAACATTTTGTTTCTTGTATGCAATCATGATCCATGTTGGATCAATCACAATGACCAAAACCCCTACATGAAAGGTTATGAGCGTAGCAATTGTATCTTGATCACATGATATGAGGGTTCCATTGTTGTCATAAACCTCTTGTAATGACATGTTTTCAATAGGCATATTATTAGTGTCAACTAGAGTTGATGTTTCTTGAATGTCTTTTCCTTTTATGCCTTTCCTTAAAACATCATGCATTGAATGTTATCTGGAAACTTGTTCACCTAATGGTTGATTGTGAAGGCCTTGAATAGAGCCTTGCACAACTTTAGATTTTGTTTTTGTTTTTTTCCTTCATGAGACCATTGTAGCATGCATTGTTGGTTGTCCTTATCAATGAAAATGACCTTTACCTATTGCATTCACTTTCACCAGTACACCCATGAATGAATAATATCAATCCCCTTTGCCTCTTGTAGCTCTTGCAAAGGTGTTGTCCTTGTACTTGTATCATGACCTTGATTCAACCATTGCTCTTCTTTTGTTATGTGTAATAAATATGCATATTCTCCTCATTTTATCTTTATTGGACAACCAACTATCGCATATTTGGGTGACCTAACAACTCATGTTCCTATGTGATGTGTGACTTTCCAATAGGGTTATGGTGAGGGGCTTTACAACAACCTTAAATACTTTCTCATTTTTTGAATGATGCATAATTGAACTTGATGCATCTATGAATTTGATTCCTTTATAAACAGATCATGGATCTTCTTAAGAAGATTGAATGACATATCAACATAGTATGTTGCATCTTTTGAATCTATCCTTTCCTGTCATGTCTTATGTTCCTTTCATGTCTTGTCTTATGTTACTAGTATTTTATGGTATTGGGAAAATCCTAAGGTTGGCATTTTCTCTTTGACTGAATTCCTCTATCTCTCTCCCCTCTACTCATAACCCTAAACTCTAAACCCTTAACCTTTAAACACCAAACCCTTAAACCCTCTACCCTCTACCCTCTCTCTCTCTCTCAAGTCTCTCCCTCCTACCCCCTCTCCTCTCTCTTAGGTCTTTATCTATCTCTACTCACTCCTCTATGTGTCCCTACCCTTAAAAAACTCCTAAACTCCTTAACCATAAACCTAAACTTTAACCCTAAACTCGAACTGAATCCAGGGGATTGAGAGTTGATCCTTTACTCGATCTTCCGACGACGAGTTCGACGATTTTGTTTGACGATTTCGACGGACCTGACGCTGACGACGGACCTGATGATCTTTTCCGACTCTTCCTTTCTTATCGACTTTTCCTCGACGAGACCGACCCGACCGAACTTTACTTTATCGACCGATTTTCGATTTTCCGATTTCGATTTTCGACAGATTTTCTCGAGACCATTCTTTGTTTTGACGACCATTTCGATCTTTGTCTTTCTTCCATTCTTTCTTCTTTTAGATGACGATTTATTTTACTTTAATCCTTGAATCCCTAGTCCAACGACGAACGACGCATCTTTAATCCATCTTTCCTTTATTCTATTCCTTCCTTTATTCATTATCCTATCTTCCCATTTACTCGATCTTTCCTTTAACTCTAACCTTGAACCTTACTTTACCTTTATCCTTCCTTTTCTTAGAGAGATATTCTGTGCCTTCCAGTACTCCATTTCCTCTTCTAGATCTTTCACTTCACTTACTTCATTTATCTTGCCTTGTCTTTTCTATTGATTCTATTTCATTTTCTTTAGAGTCTTTTCACTTACTGATCTTGTCTTTTCCATTTCTTTTCCTTTGAGCCACTTCATTTATTTTCTTTATTTATTTTCCACTTTAATCTTATCCTTCCTTCGAGATTCTTCCTCTTTCCTTTCTTTAGATTTTCATTCCATTTCTCTATCTTTGGTTTTGATTCATCGATTTACTTCGATCTCGACCTGAATCCCGAACTTTAAACTTGACTTTAGATTTAATCCCGACAGATTTATTCCGATTTCCTTTCATCAATCTTGATCTTTCCTTTATCGATAATCCTGAATCCTGAACCTTCCTTAACTTTATCCTGAACCTTGAATCCTTTACTCATCTTTACTTTATCTTTATCTTTCTTTAGCATTTTCCATTCTTTTGAGTGATCTTTGACGATGATTCCTTTCCTTTATCGACCTGATGCGACGACGGATCCCGATGATGATTTTCCGACTTCATTTAACTTCGATCTTTCCTTTAATTTGAGACCCGAACCTTAACTGATCCCGAACTCGACGACTTTACTTTAGTTTCGAGGTTTTCCTTTCGGACGATTCGACGATTTCCGAGAACTGACGACGAACCCGAACGAACCTGAACCTTTAACTGAACCGAACTCGACTTTACTTTACTTTGATCTTTCCTCGACTTTGTTCCATTCCATCTGGATCTGACGATCTTCCTATTACTCGACCCGACGCATCGATATTGATTTATTCTCATCGAGACCTGAACCTTAACCTGACCGAATCCTTCCATCTTTCAGTTCCTTTATCTTTCCTTTCAGCGATTTATTCATTTCATCTCGTGTTCGACGACGAACCTGAACTCTGAACCGACCGAACTGAACTTTAATCCCGAACTGAACCTTTAACTTTATTCTTCCTCGACTTCCTTTTTTCTTTTGAACGACGCCTGATTTTGCGACGAGACGATCTTCCTTCCGACGGACCTTTATTTTATCTTTCTACTCCTTAACCTCTACTCTTCTATCTCTCTCCCACTCCATCCTCTCCTCTACCCATAACCCTAAACCTAAACCCTCTACCATCTACCCTCTCACTCTCAACTCACTCTCTCTATCTCTCTCCCCTCTACCCTTAACCCTTAAACTCTAAACCCTTAACCATTAAACTCTAAACCCTTAATATTAGGTGTGTATTAAAACATTATAAAAGTATAAATTTTTGGAGTTCTATTAGGAATTGAATGATAAATGATGGTGAATGGTACAATATAAGGTACTTTAATATTTTCAACTAAAAAGATAGAGTTCAATTAGGATTAGTGTTCACTTAGGGTTAGGTTTTGGGTTCAATTAATGTTCAATTTGGGTTAGGATTGAGCATGAGGTTGGGGTTTAATTAAGGTTATGAATTCAATAAGATTTCAAATAGGGTCAAGGTTAAGGTTGGGGTTGGGGTTAAGGTTCAATTAGGATAAGAATTAGTGTTAAGGTTAGGATTAGAGTTCAACTATAGTTCAAAGTTAGGGCTATGGTACAATTAGGACTAGTGTTCAATAAATGTTCAATTAGGGTTAATACTTAATTAAGGTTAGTTTTAAAGTTCAATTAGGGTTTGGGTTAGGGTTGGGATTATGAATCAAGTAGGTTTGGGTTAGGGTTTGATTAGAGTTAGGTTTAGGGTTTAGTTAGAGTTAGGGTTAGGGTTAGGGGTAGAATTCAATTATGCTTAGTGGTTAATTACAATTAGATTTAGTGTCCAATTAGGGTAAGGGTTAGACTCCAAATAGGGTTAGGGTTTAACTAGGGTTAGGAATAGAATAGAATAAAGTTTTGTGTTTAATTATGATATCTAGAATTTAGTATAATTTTAGAAAATGAAATGATTTGGACACAAAGAAACAAAATAGAAAAGTAGATTTTATATAGATCTTATTTGTTAATTTATTCTAAAATTCTAATTAATAATTGTTTAATTAATTTAAAATGAATATTTTATTTTATTTTATTTTATTGTATTAGATAATTAGTAAAACTAAATAGATAATAAATATTTTATGGATTTTAAAAATTAGAAGGGTTAGGATTATAATTCTATAACTAAAAGTAATTCTAATATTTTCTTTCATGTTGTGTTGCAAATGCTACTAGCATATATATATTATTTATTAATATATACAAAATATGCCAAGATATATCTTTATCGAGGCACCTATTTTATAATAGTACAATATACACATCAAAAGGATATCTCTCGACATATTTTAAATATATTATTAATAAATAATATATATGCTAGTAAGTATTTAATAAATAAAATAAAATAAATATATCAATTTTTTACCATACTACTAGTTGTCAAGGACATCCATGTGGTGCCCACCTGTGATATCGCAATCAATAAAGAACTCACAACTTTTGATCACACGATGGTAGGAAACCGTGGATCTCAACCATCGGCAATCCTGTTCATTCAACATAGTCGCCAGCCTTGTTATTAACCATCGAGCACCTTTCTATCGAGATTATAACATCTTCATTGATTTAAAACATGTGCATCTTATAACTACTTTAGTAACTCAAGGCATAATGTATTAAAGAAGCATCAAAGTATTTATCATTCCTTTGGCTTCACTGGATGACACATGTGGTGCTCGACCGTGATATCGTGATCAACTGGTGGGGTCATTGCGAGATGGCGGGGAATGGCTGAGATCACATGATGATTGATCTACGGCCATGCGAACTTATCCCTCTACAAAATGAAAACATTTATTAGGGGGGAGGGCCTAGTACACGTGGCGCTCACCCGTGATATCATGATCAACTAGTGGGGTCATCGTGGGATGGCGGGGAATGACTGAGATCACATGATAATTGATCTACGGCCATGCAAACTAGTCCCTCTAAAAAATAAAAACATTTATTAGGGAAGAGGGCCCAGTACATGTGGCACTCACCCATGATATTGTGATCAACTGGTGGGGTCATCGTGGGATGGTGGGGAATGGCTAAGATCACACAATGGTTGATCTATGGCCATGCGAACTTGTCCCTCTACAAAATAAAAACATTTATTAGGGGAGAGGGCTCAGTAGTCATGCAGGGTGAAAAATAAAATCATTTATTAGGGGAGAGGGTGCACTCAATCATGATTATAATACCTAGTCTTACCACATATTTATACTATATATTGTAAATAAACAATCCAAATGTAAATAGAGAAAAAACCAAATGTTGATAAAAAATGGAACCATACTTGAACACATGAGAACCTCTAAATTTTATATGAAAAAAACATAAATACATTCATGAAGAAGTGAAATAAGTATTTTTTTGTTTCAAATAAAATATCACAACTCTCCACTATAAGTATATCATTTAAAAAATAAAATGCTCATTTAATAAAATAAGACACTCATTTAAACAAGTATTGTTATCATAGTGAAAAAATATTGAACTTATGTGTACAACAATTTGGGTAGTAATGTACAAGCATTGGATAATTTTATATTAATAGTTTGTCCTATCACAAATATAAAAGGTGAGCACAATAAATAACATGTATTTTCCCATTAAATGTGAAGGATTTTCAAAAAGTTTTAGTGTTCAACTATAGGTCCATTTTTGTTCAATATAAGTTGTATTTTAAATCATTATGTGTTGTTTTTATAACAACAAATAATTTTTTTCTGTTCAACTATTAGTCCATATGTGTTGAATATAAAAGGTAGAGATATCAAAGATTTATGCTTATCAATAAGTATTTGGTCCACTTAGGTTGTATATTAATTTTAATTTAAATAAAAATATCATATTCTACAAGCAACAAATGATATTTTTTTGGTTCAACTATTGGGGGTACCATGATTAAGTTTTGGTCAAACCTTTAAAAAGTCAAATTTTAGACACTTCTCAAAAGATCTACTGATGTGGTGAGTTGCATGATGAGCCATGCCTCCAAATCTTAGCTATAGATAAATAAGATACCATAATACATTTCAAAAAAAAATGAAGGTTCTATGTTATTCCAGTCAATTGCTACATGCTGAGAAAGTTAGCCTACATGACTATTGGGACCTCTACCCTAAATCAATAAGGGTACATCACTAGGTCGATGACAAACAATGATATAAGTTGTTTTAATAAGGGAACATAGGACCAAAAAAAGGGTGGCTAGCCTAGACATACGAAGCGATGGGGCTTAAGTCATTTTAAATCCTTCCCAAAAAGTAACGGCCAAATAGATCCCATCCAAACTGTAAGATGAACACTAGGGTTTTACATGAAGATGAAGGTAAAACCCCATCCTCAAGCTTTTCCCAAACACCATAGATGACTAGAGACACAAGGCAGGATAAAATAGAACACAAAGAACAAAACTTTGAAGTTCCATCACTACCCATAACCCTAAACCCTAAAACATTAACCCTTAACCCTTAAACCCTCTACCCTCTCTCTCTCTCAAGTCTCTCCCTCCTACCCCCTCTCCCTCTCTCTCTCTCTCTCACCTCTATCCTAAACCCTAAATAGCAACCATAACTCTAAACCTTAAACCCTCACCTCGTTTAACCCTCTGCCCACTTATCTCTCCCACTCCCTCCTCTTTCCTCTCTCTCTCAAGTCTCACCCTCCTACCTCCTCTCCCTCTCTCAGGTCTCTCTCTCTCACTCACTCACTCACTCTTATCTCCCTCCCCTCCACCCTTAACCCTCTACCTTTTTCCCTCTACTCTTTATCTCTCTCCCACTCCCTCCCTCTCTCTCTCACTGAATCCCTCTATCTCTCTCCCCTCTACCAATAACCCTAAACCCTAAACCCTTAAACCCTCTACCATC
>VDFB02058242.1:364151246-364176582 GCA_007258455.2 Sequoia sempervirens | reverse complement strand
GAGTCAAATTTATAAGCATCTAAGGGTTTATGATAGATTTAACACATAACATATAAGATCCTTGATAACATTGCTTTATAATCTCATCAATATGTATTCTAACCCAATACTACTTATCAAATACTTATACAGAACATATCCACCTACAATCCCATTCAAGCATTTTAATTAATTCCTTGAATTAAACCTAAAACAAGAATCATACACACCACAATAGTGAGATGAATGAAACAACCCTTGATCATTTTATTCAAAATTCAGATATGCTTGTACAATGGAGAGACATGAGTTCAAATTAATCATATCAGTTCAAATGCCAGTACTATCATAAAACATCAAATCCCCATGAATTCAAAACCTACTACAAAATGACTCAAAGCCTAAATTGCATTTTCCCTAAAACCATCAGAATTTACAATTTTCTCTGCAAATTCATCTAGACTCAACCAAAAATATCTAACTTGCTAACCTATACTTTTGGCCTTGAAATCCTTCTTATAGAAAAATAAGGAGAAAACAAGCATTGAGCCAGAAAGCACATGTGTCACCAGCCAATTGGACCGCTTTGTGATATTCCAAAATTTTTTACAATAGAAATCTCCCCAGAGAATCTTCTTGTTCATTGTGCCCGCTGAGAATGGTTGATGCAGCAACAAAAAACTTCAAGAATTTCATGCCTAGAATATCACCAAAAAAAAAAATGGGAATCTATTATAACTGCAATAGCTGATTTGTCAACCATTAGCATCCTACTCCTTTTCACTCTTCCTCAATTAAATATACATTTACCCATTTCTAGCACTCTTCATCAGTTGGCCAATCAAAATTGATCACCTCATTCACCTTGACACTATAAGGTTTGTACTTAACTGTCACCTAATTCGCTTCTCTTTCAAAAGACTCCAAGAATGAGCTAGTGCTAATGATTTTTTCCATACAGGTCACCAACAAATCATAATCCGAGTTACCCTATTTTTGAGGGTTTTATAGTCCAAACATGATATAAAGGGGCTCTTACACTTTTTGTGATTACTGTAATCTATGTAAGAGGCCCCATGGATATTGTTGTAATTGTAGGATGCATGAATAGGGTGTAGGATGAGAAATAAAGAAGGTATAGCTGTTGTCCTCAATAGTTTTGTGAATAAAAGCATGTGAAATGAGAGGTTCAAGCCTAAGTTTCAACAAAACATGTATGGGAGATTCGATTTTATGAATTATTATTCATGTACAGACCTAATGGGTTGTTTATGAACACTGAATATAAATGATATACATACACACACACACACATATATATGTATGTATGTATGTATGTATGTATATGTATTTTTAAATGTAAATGCAATTACTGGATGCTCTCCTAGAACAATAAATGCAACATATCATTAAAGAAATCTATATCTATGTATATAAATGTGTATTTCTAAATGCAAGTGTAAATGCAAAGAGCATATGGTTTTGTAGTGTTATAGATACAAAATATCCATAAATTAATGTAATTGAAATTCTAAAGTCTTCAACACATATAATATGAAATCGATCAAACTATTAAACTACATGAGAAATAAATGAAAACAGTAAATGCATATGCATGTGTATTTGTAAATGTAAGTATAAAATAAATAAGAATAATGAAAATTATAAAAGAATACAAGGAAAGGTCTCCTCCCTTCTTGGTAGTGATAACCTCCTCCACACACAACCCTTAAAAATTATGAATAGAGCAATATAATCTTTGAAGAACTCAAAGTTGATTCTCTCCTACCTAATGCAATTAGTCATTTTATCCTTACAAACATTTATAGTGATTACTAGAGGCACATAGACCAATTCTTCATAATAGAAGAATTTGACCATACTCTTCCAATGATGGCATTATGAGAAAACCTTAGGTTAAATGAATAATTCCTAGCTAAGTTCTTTAAATCATGTCCAACCGTATAAGAGAAAACCACTGCTATGTACCTGGATACCATGGAGAAAGGCTAGTCTTTGGGCTCTTTCACCAATCATCCTACCTTAAAACATACCAAAAGTCTCCTATAAATTACACATAGGAAGATTTAATATGACTTAAAAAAAACTTATTTCCAAAGCGTAAACTTATGATGACATAACCAGGCCAAGTACACACTCCATCCCCGTTAACCACTTAGAAATATGGAAATTAAATGTAAATTTTCTGCTATTTTTAGTCATGTAGGTGTCCAATAAACCACTTGGTGGTGTTTCCCTTCAAGTTTATTTACTTGAATGAAGAGAAAAAGTCCTTTGATTACAATTAGAGAATACATTTGAGGCCTTTATTGTGTAACTGGTGGACCATAGTCACATTTAACACTTGTTACAAAGTTTGGGATTTAAAACATTAAGTAGATTTGATTTGTGATGAACACATTTGGATGGTAGTAACAATAAGTTGCAATCTATCAAGACTTGATTACCTTATAACCTATGAAATTCTAGTGATGAAATGATAGATTAATCATAATGTCACCTTGGGATCACATCACTATGAAAAAACTTTATCCAACATCCTTATGAGTGCAAGTACCACTAAATAGGTATTTTTCATATCTATCTTCCTCAAGGGAGGGAAATTCAGGAAGAGAAGAGGAAAGTGAGACATGTAGTATGTCTAAGAGAGGGAGATCAACTAGAGGTCAAAAGATTAGAAGAAAATTTTGTAAATGCATGTAATTTTTTCTTGCTGAAGGGGGATCATGTTCTTATGATGATGAGAGCATAGGCGATGTCGAGGTTCCCTTGAGGTACAAAAATCTATGAAAATAATGGGTACCCAAGGAACTTCCTCCAATAAACACTGATTTTTGTGTCAACGAGAGGATATATCGCATAGCACCATCGTCATTACATGGTTTGGGCCTATTTTGCATGGACAGCATAAAGGTCTGTTACAACAAAGTTACTAAATTGATGGAGTATGTTGGACCCTATTATAGTTACAAAGATTGGATGAAACCAGTTTGATATACATGAAGTATGCGTAGGTATGCACTATCAACAAATTATATACAACTAAAAGATAAGGATCAAAATAAAGGATTGGCTATGTACATTGATGGAAGGCCAAAAGCATCAGGGAATATTGCAAGGTTTATAGACAGTACATGACCTAGGTCAACAAATAAGCAACCCAATTGCATATTCGAGGCGCACGAGGGAAACCATGTATTCGTATGTGCAATAAAATCAATAACTATAGGGGAAGAGTTGCTAATCGATTACAATTTGAATCGCTTAGTTACAAACATAGTTACTATGGGGGTGGTACGTACTATGTACCATTTTACCCAACCTCTAATTAATGACTCTAATGTACCATTTTATTCTTATGTTTTTTTTCGTAAGTCTATTGGTTTCATTCCGGTAATGTTTTTTATATTTAATTTTTGTCACAATAGGACATTGATCGTACGGAGAAGGCTCTAGCCTAGAGCATAGATTGCAAGGTATCTTCAGGTGCTTCTACTTGACAAGTTTACCTCATTGTAATTGTACAAATTAGATACACGAAAAATGTTTTATTATTATATTTTTTCATAAGTTTTTTGGGTTAATTTCAATAATTTTTTTAATATTATTGTTGTAGTCGACTAATCAGGAAAAGGTACCAACAGTAGAGGAGAGCATCCATAGTGAGGTGCAGTTAATATTTTGTGATGATGACATCGCCTATTCAACAAACCCTCTTGATACGATAAAGAAGATCCAAAAAAATGCAATGAAGAAATGGCTAAGTTGATGTTCATAGTGCCTCAAATAGATGAGATAAGAGAGAGGGTTAAAATATTGACTGAGAGATTACAAAAATTGTAAGAAAGCTTCCATGAGGTCTTTAATTATAAAATAAGTTCATTCATGGTTTTATATTTTGCACTCTTTTATGTCATGAACTAAAATATGTGTTGGTTTTACAAGGTTATTTTCCTCCTCATGATGCTTTTGGCCATGATCATGGTACTGCAATTGCTTCTCGAGGAGTAGGGGTTGGTACAAGTGTCCATGCTAATCTTCCTATGCATCATCACATCATCTGACCCCATCATTCATGCCTATATTATCATCTGAAGCGTTGGTAACACATACCATGCAGGCATCCATTAATGCACCCTCTGGCAGTGAACACATGCCAGAACATGCATCAGGACATGTACTTGGGGATGTAGAGGTCACTAGTACTGGTGATGTTTTAGTAGCATTCCTAGATCTTCCTGTATTACTAGTACGAGAACATTTCCAGTCACACTTGTAGTGACTAAGGATTTCGTTCCCATAAAGATAGAGAAGGTCCCAGGTACTTTAAATTTTTTTAATGATTATTATATATAATCCAATTGAAATTTACTTATTGATCGCTCTTTTTAGACTATTGATCCCATGATCATTTTGTAGGAAATGATGTTTTTTATAAACATCTAAGTGATATTACATTAGAGTTCTTTGGGCCCACCATACATACATGGTGGAATGCCCAAAATCAAGATTTAAAAGATGAGCTCATTAACCATTTAGTTGTGTTTTTCAGTGATAAAACATTCAACTGAACCAAGGTCCTTAAGAAAGCTAGTACCTATCTAAAGTATGCGAGGGACCAATATAGGTCACATTTAGAGAACAAAAAGTACGAGTATCCCCCCATGATTCCAGAGAGGGAGTGGAAGGACTTGGTGTCAGATGGAAAGGAGAAGGCTGAAAAGAAAAGAGGAAAGACACCACCGGGCCAAGGAAGGTATGTGATACTATCAACAATGTAATTATATACTGATTACTCTTTCTTTTTACATAATCTAATGTATTTGAAACTTTTCATAGGCTTCCTGACACATCGAATGAAACAAAGGCAAGACTATAAAAACATGGGCATCACAAACTTGGCTCTGGTGGTTATATGAAATTAGCCTAATGAATTGTAAGTATCAATAAATGAAATATAGTATCCAAATAATAAATTGAAAACAATTTTGGTTTTATCACACCATAGAAGCAAAATTCATGATCTTATCCAAAAATGTAGGGCTCTGAATTCAACAGAGTTCCCACGGAAGATGACTTGAAGATTTCCTTCCAGCAAGGCTATGGAGTCATGGCTGAATGCCTAAGAGTCTTGACTAGGCAAACACAACCTTCCACTACATCTGACACGCAGGTAAATAAAATCAATAAATTTATTTAAAATTGAATACTTGTGCAATCTATTCAATATTAATTTCCACCATAAAGTAATTACATGCCTATTTGTTTTAAACATTCAAGCAATGATAATACTGCACATGAAATTGGAATGCAACATGGTGAGGGTGGAGTACAACCTACAAATGAAGGTCATGGTGTGCATACTGGTACTTTAGAGCATGTAGAGCATGATCAACATGTTGAGCATGATCAAGCTAGAGGAGATTAGGAACATGATGTGGCCCCGTCAGGTAAAGAGGACCACTCTAAAGTTATTTTAAACATATTTAATTGCAATTGGTGTATTAATTAATGTAACCTTTCGTGTTTCAACTTTAGAGCATGTAGAGCGTGATCAACATGTTGAGCATGATCAGGCTAGAGAAGATCAGAAACATGATGTGGCCCCATTAGGTAAAGAGGGCCACTCTCATGATCTCTTACACATATTTAATTTCAATTGGTATATTAATTAATGTAACCTTTCATATTTCAATTGCAGATCAAGATTTAGAGGGTGTTCAACATGTTGAGCATGAGTCTATAACAAAATTTCAAGAACATGATGTGGACCCATCAAGTAAAGAGAACCACTCTAATGTTCTTTTAATTAATGAAATACTTGTAACAATAATAATAAAACATATCAGTTTAACATTTATTTCTTATTGTAGTAGACCCCCCTTGTAGCAACATCCACATCATGAGCAGACAACTAGACGTACATTAAGATCACAAGCATAGGGCAGAAAAAGTAAAGGGGGGATAGATATTGATTTAGAAAATGATACTCCACTTCATATTTTTGCAGCTTTAAAAACAAAAACAAAAAGAAAGTGATTGTAATCATATCATGACAACCATATTTTTGATAATATGTAAAAATTGAAAGAATGAATATTATATGTTAATGAATGAATGTGAATATGTTAATTAATGAATGTTATATGTTAATGAATGAATGTTATATGTTATTAATGGATGAATGAATGATTAATGTTATATGATTGGGTATGGAGAATTGAGAGTGATGTGAGGTGGGGAGGGGCCAAATGAGCTTCCATCGTCACGTGGTTGGCCCTCAAGTAGAGAATATTAAACTATTCTTTGAAACAAAGAAAAGCTCAATAAGGTAATGTATTTTTCAATATAAGAAATGCATTGTTTGAAGCATCAAACCAATATGCAAAGATGAAAGTGCTAACTTTTCACTATGGTGGTAGAAAAATGATTCTTTATACCTTGAATCCATGCTCTGCATCATAATTTGAAGTTGTTTCCATTCCAATGTTCTGAGTTTAGTTTGTTTGTATGGCTTTGTATGAATACCACATTGTGTTGTGTGTGGATTTGGTTTCAAAGCTCTGTTTCTTCTATTTTTAGTGGTGACATAACTCTAAAATTTTACTTTTGTACATAATAGGTTAGTGGAAAAATTGACAATTCTAAAGGGTTTAGAGGCTTGATTGAGATAGATACACAGATATTTGGATCTTGTTGTTGATGGGAGGCTTCGACTTAACCATGAGATTTTGTACCATCTGCAGGTATGCAAAAGTTTCTCTACTTACATTCATTTTTTATCATAAATTTTTTAAATGATATATATGCTTCAAACTTAAGATTTATTTCATTGTTATAATGATCAAAATGTGATAAATTGATATGCATTCAAGCATTTACTTCCCCCTACTCTTTTCTCTCTCCCCCCTTCTTTTAAGAATTTTCTTTGTCATAAAAGATTCACATTTCTGTCTCATTTACACAAATTTATCTGAAGTGCTAGGAGTGAATAAAGATATGTAAAATATGATGGATTATGTCTAAACAACAAATTTCCATCTTATAGCTAATTAAATCCTTAATATTTGAATAGTTTGGAGCTTGAATAATTCTTGTATATGCATGTGTAGCAATAAGGGGGCCTATGTGAAGATTGAAATTTAAAACAACACTTTGGTATTTTTCCTTAGGAAGTGAAATGATATTTTGAGTAATACAAACCTACACACACATTGATATTTTTTGGCATTTCATTGAAAAAAAAAAATTCTCTTATACCTACCCTCGGCTAGACATGGAGGTATATAATATTGGTTTCTGGGTTTATTCTGTAAGTAGTTAATTTCATAGAGGAAGACTAAAATCTTCTTAATGTCTTGTCTCAGGTGTGAAAGCATGTGAATCACTTGCTGAAGGAACCATTTTGTATTCATCCAAAAACTGGTTTGTTCTTTTTTTATGTTTCTTGCATGTGTTATTTTTAGGCTCTAGAGATGTAGTTCAGCTCTTTCCTTTGCACTTTTCATCTATTTTGATGATTATAGTAGATTTTCCTCATAATTTTTCATGTAGATATATTTGTAACCTTATTTTCTACCAATCAATTTGCAAACCACTCACATATTAAGGACCATTTCACTAAATTGTAGTCATCCATTACTTTATATGTTGTAGGTTGTGTCTGTGTGCCAATAAATCCTGATGATTGCGAGAACTTTAATCCTACAAGTGTACCTAATATTTCTCAAGTAAAAGTCTTACCTTATTTTATACTACTTTAAATGGTTAATTGAAGGTGCTTCTTTAGATCTAAGATAGTTGAACCCTAGATTAAAATATGGTATTAGATGGGTAATATAATGATAAAACTAAGTTCCATTGAACACAAATTACAAACATAATTTATTGGACTATGAATAGTGTTATAATTATAATTATTTATCCTTTACCTACCTCTGCATTAATGAAAAAGATAGTAGATATTGGAAGTTCATTACATGTCTCATGCATGTGTTAGTATTTTAATTTTGTTTAAGTTCAAGATCTTGATTAGGTCAAGAATATGTTCTACAAGCTCTGTTCTCTTGACACTGCTCAACATTTTCCCTACACATTTTCTCTTCAATCCAAACATTTCTTAACTCCTTCCCTTGTTAGCCCTTGGTTGTTCTCAAGTGTAATATTTTTTCTATGCATCTTGCAGTCTGTATGTATGATCAGCCATCTCAAGTGTAATGCTTTTTCTATGCATCTATGCATCTTGTAGTTTGTATGTATGATCAGTCATCAGTCTCCGTGATGGTACATTTCAACGAATATTTTTTTTTTTAAATTGCATTGTTTCATCACAATTTCAACGAAGACCACTGACAAATCCCCAAAAAGGTTTGACGAAGTTGTTATAGCTGCAACGAAGGCTTCGTCATAACTCCTTGCCCATTTCATCACAATTTCGATGAACTTTTGTTGTTGTTTCGATGCTACTCCTTGCCCATTTTGTCACAATTTTGATGAAATTTTTGCTATTGTTTTGATGCTACTCCTTGCCCATTTCGTCAAAATGGCGATGAACTTCTGGTGTTGTTTTGATGCTACTCCTTGCCCATTTCATCAAAATTGTGATGAAATTCTAGTGTTGTTTCGACGCTACTCCTTGCCCATTTTGTCGAAATGGCGATGAACTTCTGGTGTTTTTTCAATGCTACTCCTTGCCCATTTCATCGAAATGGAAACAAACTTTTGGTGTTGTTTCAACACTACTCCTTTCCCATTTCGTTGAAATTGTGATGAACTTCTGGTGTTGTTTCGATGCTACTCCTTTCCCATTTCATCAAAATGGCAACAAAATTCTAGTATAATTTGTCAGTGGATATACGAAGTTTTCTTTTATATTTCAATGAATATCCAAGTCATTTTATGATGCTTACAACCAATGAATCCGTGTCATTATTTTGACGTTTAATTCATCATCGACCTTTCGATGAAAAAACAATGACGAAAATGTTTTCATCATTTCATCACTTTTTCAACAAAGATTTATCAAACAATCGATGAACATCTATCAAAAAATGGTGTCAAATTCAATAGTGATTGATAAATATGGTAAAGGATATTCAATCATGCAAAATATAGGCTATGGTGGTAATGGTCCTATTGGAAAGAGAAAAGGAGTAGTTGAGCCTATTCACCTTCCAAGACTTGCTGCAAAAGATAAAACAGGACTGGGCTATGATACTAACTCAAAAGAAAGAGTATCCAAGCAGTTGCATGATATTGTCCTCACATTGCAAGAAGGGTCTGATACAAGGGAAGCTTGTTTGACAGCAATTCATAATTTCATGGATAATAACACTGACACAGATTCTGGTGAATATGAATGGGACACCATCTACAATGATGAGTTCTAGAGGGACAAAAGGGTTGAGGTGGTACACAAGTACACCCCAACTCTAATCGAAGGTGAAGGGTCAGGGTCCCAACCGCAAGGGTCTGAACTACAAGGTGACTATGATTCTAGTGATACCAAGTTGGATTTAATCGAACAAGACTATCATGAGAACAATATCATCTTTGATCTTCCTCATACCTCTTATTGTACAGACAACTCTATTATGACCATAACCATAACCAATTTCATGCAACTCAATGACCCGCTACTGCTAATATGTCCCGATCTCATTAACTAGGATCTATCTAAACCTATCAATATACCTATGTTTTCAAGTGATGAATCTATTGTAAACTTCCTTTCTGTAGATGACACAAATGATTGTTCCACTGGAAATTTTTGGCATACAATATTTAATAAGGAAAGTGTTGATTCTCCTAGTTGCAAAAATAAAAATCAAAAAGAAAGATCTAATGGTGAAAACCAGAATCTGGCAGTGTTAGATCAAACAAAAGATAAAACAAAGAGCATATTAGATGGTGAAAACCTTTTTAAGGCACTAGATGATGGGATACTTGACACTATCCTGGAGCTATCATGAGTGATCACCTATCTTGATTGAGCCTAAAAAAGAAGTAAATCTTGAAACTACAGGAAAACCAAGGATTCTATAGTTGGTTGCATCAATGATGGATAAAGAAATACTTGAGTTCATGGAATTTCTCAGAGCAAATCAAGTCAACTTTTCATGGTCTTATGCAGACATGCCAGGTCTTGATTCTGATCTTATAATGCATCACTTTTCCATCAAACCAGGAGTTAAACCGATGAAACAAAACCTCAAAAAGATGCATCCTCATATTGCACTACTAGTTAAAGAAGAGCTCAAAAAAATCCTTGATGTGGGATTTATAAGATAGATCAACTATGCAGAATGGATCTCCAATATTGTTACTATGTCCAAGCCTGACAAAAATGGTAGAGTGTGCACAAATTTTAGAGATCTGAATAAGGAATGTCCTAAGGATGACTTCCCTCTTCCAAGCATTGATACTATAGTTGATCTGATAGCTGGCCATTCCATGTATTCACTAATGGATGGTTTTTCTAGTTATAACCAAATCAAGATTACACCTGAAGATCGAGACAAAATAGCTTTCACATGTCCATGGGGGACTTATTGTTGGAACGTCATGCCTTTCGATCTAAAGAACATTGGGGCTACATATCAAAGGGCTATGACTACAATTTTTTATGACATGATGCACACATTCATGGAAGATTATGTAGATGATATATTGGAAAAGTCATACACAAGAGGACATCTTGAAATATTATCCAAAATCTTTGTAAGGTTAGAAAAGTTCAAATTTCTCCTCAACCCCAAGAACTACATTTTTGGGGTCACATCTAGAAAGCTCTTGTGATACATAGTATCAACAAAAGGAATTGAAGTAGATCCTACCAAGGTACAAGCAATCATGGAAATGTCTCCACCAAGGAATATTAGTCAGTTAAGATCATTATAGGGACAACTTCAATCTATACAAAGGTTCATTGCATAGCTGGAAGATAAGAGTCTCCCTTTCACACATCTACTACATAAGAATGTTCCTTTCAAATAGGATGATAAGTGTGACATGGCCTTTCAACAGATCAAGCAGTACTTAATGAACCCACCAGTTCTAGTACTGCCAACTCCAAAAAAACCTCTAATCTTATATATTGCCGCAACAAAGACATCTTTGGGGGCATTATTAGCAGAAGAGGACTCTACAGGGAAGGAACATGCCATTTATTACATCATGCAAACACTAACAGGTCATGAAATCAACTACACTTTCATCAAGAAAGCTTGTCTAGCAATAGTCTTTGCCTCACAAAAGTTTTGACACTACATGTTAACTCATACAATCAATCTTATTGCAAAGATTGATCCACTCAAGTATCTGTTAAGCAAAGCTACATTGACAAGAAGGTTAGCAAAATGGGTCATGATCTTAAGTGATTTTGACATCCATTATGTTTATCGCAAAGCAATCAAAGAACAAGTTATCACTGATCAACTAGCTGAAGTACCACTACAAGCAGAACATTCCATGCACATTGAATTTCCAGATGTTGATGTCTTCACTGCAGAATCCAAAAATCCATGGTCATTATATTTTGATGGTTCTTTTACTCAACATGGATTGGGGGTGGGCAGACTCTTTGTCACCCCTCAAGGACATACCATTCCTCGATCATATAGGCTAATGTTTCCATGTACCAACAACATAGCCAAATATGAAGCTTTAATCATTGGGCTCAAGATCGCATTGGAATGGAAGATCACAAAATTACAAGTTTATGGTGACTCACAGTTAGTCATTAATCATATCAATGATGATTATCAGACCAAAGATGAAAAATTGTTGTCATATAAGAAAGTGGTTGACGATTTCAAAAAGTACTTCATAGATATCAAGTTCATACAGATTCCAAGACTTGATAACAAGGTAGCTGACGCCATGGCGACGATCGCATCATTATTGCAACTCCTAGAAAATCAGGCTCGTTATGAATTTATGGTGGAACAATCATTTACACCTACTTATGACACACCTAAAAGCCAAATAATTTTCCACTTAGTAGGATCCGATTCACCCTAGTATGGCAAGATTTATGCCTACCTAAAAGATGACATCTTACCACTCGACTTATCTCGTAACCAAAAGCACAACTTTATTTTCAAATCCTCTCGCTATACTCTTATCACTGACACCCTCTACCACCGCAATCTTGTTGTTACTTTACTCTGATGTCTTGAATGCAACAAATCTGACAAGGCTTTACAAGAAGTTCATGACCTGGAATTTGTGGTACTCATTCAAGTGGACTGATCTTATCCAAAAAAATTGATTAGAATGGGTTACTATTGGTCAACTATGGAGAGGGAATCATGCAATTTCATGAAAAAGTGCTCTAAATTGCAGATTCATGGGAATCTCATTCATTCTCCCACACAAGAACTTCAACCATTCACACCAACTTGGCCCTTCTCTCAATGGGGGTTAGATCTAGTTGGGAAGATTCATCCCTTATCATCGAACTGGCACAAGTTTATCATCACAATGATATAGTTCTTTACCAAGTGGATTGAGGTAGTACCTTTCACTAAGGTTACCGACAAACAAATTTCATCGATCATACTCAACTATCTCATTTGTTGGTATGTCATTCTCAACTCCATTATCATAGATAATGGACAACCATTCAAGAATCAAGATGTTGATGAACTTTGTGAGAGATTCCATATCCAACATAGATATTCAACACCTTATTATCCACAAAGGAATGGAAAAGCAAAGGCCTCAAACAAAACAATATTGAAAATATTGTAGAAGACTATGAATGATGCAGGGAAAGATTGGCATGTTCAACTCAATCCCGCATTATGGGCTTACAGAACTAGCATCTAATGCCAATAGGAGCAACACCATATGGTCTTGTCTATGGAGTAGAGGCTATTTTTCCATTAGAGGTCGAGATTCCATCACTCAGGGTATCATTGAAGGGTCTCACAATAGATGATGACTACAAATTTTCTTGACTACAAGATTTGGAACTCCTCGATGAAAAGAGACAGCGAGCATCTGATCATTTGAAAGCATATCAACAAATGATGTCTCGTAGCTATAATCACAGATTCAAGCCATGTACCTTTTAGGTTGGTGATCTTGTTTTGAAGGAGAACCCACAAAATCAGAAAGACAGAGAGAAGAAAGGAAATTTTGAACCAAATTGGTTGGGTCCTTACATGGTCATAGCAGTATACGGTTCAGGAGCATACAAGTTGTCAACTCCAGAAGGGGACTTGTTTGATGAGCCCATCAACAGCATGCACCTGAAGAAGTATTATGTCTGAAGCGGTTATCATCATCCATAAAAATTATTGAAAAAAATAAAAAAACAATAGAAAATTTCCTTAAAAAAATACAAAAACAGCAAAAAAAGTCCTAGAAAAAATACAAAACAGTAGAAAAAGTCCTTAAAAAAATCGTCATAGGGTGAAAACCTAGCAATAGGCAATGTATTGACAAGAAAAATACAAAAAAATAAAAAACAAATAAGAAAAATGCAATAAAAACAAATAGTGAAAATCTGGAAAATTGACACTATTTGGTGTTCTCCATCTATTAGATCATGTTCTACACTTAGCTTCTCAGCTTTCATTCCATCATCTTGGAACCATAATAGCATTATACTGCCATCATTTTCCTAGAGCGATAATGTCTTACCATGGCTTGATCATTGTACATATCTATTTTAGCAAGTTGTGTCAATACTGGGGGCAAATGTTGATATGCTAGGGGCACTCAACTTTTGGGTTCTACCAAAATAGCTAGAAAATGACATAAAATCCAATCATGCGAAAAAATAATCATATCCTATGAGAAACTATCCAATCATTGATCCATATCACAATTTTTTTTAGAAAATACCATATCATGACACATATCTGGATGATCTAAAATTTGAACAATGTTTGGAATAGTAGTATTGTATTTTTGAACAATGGTTGTTTGAATTTTGATATCATCCCTCTGGAGCACACTCGAGGATGTCCTAAACTAGAGAGGCAAGGAAAGAGTATGATTTTTCTTTGTCTGCTTTCTTGAGGTTAACTATCAATATGTTGCAAATATGTCGCGAGACGTGAATTTCCAAATATATCATTGATGACAGTTCCAAATTTGCATCATAAAGTGGTTAATCTTTGTCTATTTATGCAATAAATACTCAAGTCATCTTGGTTCAATTATACCTCAATGCTTGTGTTCATTTGCTATATCAAAAATCATGAAAGTTGTACTCAGGTCATCATTGATGCTAATTTCCCCTTTGATGCTTGTACATACTTCCAACATTTTAAAATGCTCAATGATGATTCAATAAATCTAACAAAAGGCTCAACAAATGGTTGGTTTCATTTCATTACATTTCATTTAGATCATTGTACATATATGCATACTGGATTTGCATTAGGGTTTTAAAAGGCTGAAAAGTAACATCAATGGTTGTCATTTCTCTTTGGACTAGTTGTGGAGGATATTCAGACATTTTTTTCATTATCATCTTTCATCTCCATCATCATTGCATCTAGGTCTTGGACATATCATATAGTTTATCATTTATCATTCATTTTCATATCATTTAAATTCTCTCATTTCACGTCATTCATTTATCCATTAGGTATTCCATATCACTTTCATTATCTATTGTCTTCATCTCACCTATCACTTTCTTATCATTTCATTTTCATTCTACATGGTTGCATCTCATTTATTATTTTCATTATCATTTCTTATCATTTCATTTTATCATTATTTTATCATTATCATTCCATCATCTTATCATTTCACATATCATTTAATTTATTTATCATTTCACCCCATTTTATCATATCACTTTCATATCATTATCTTTTATTATCATTTCATCATCATTTCATTACATTTATCATTATCATTATCATTTCATCATCATTTCATTACTTTTATCATTATCATTTCCTATCATTTCATTTTATCATTATTTTATCATATCATTGTCATTTATCCTTATCATTTCATTTCATTTTCATTTATCATTTCATCATCATTTCCTTACATTTATCATTATCATTTCATATTATTTCATTTTATCATTATTTTATCATATTATTGTCATTTATCCTTATCATTTCATTTCATTTTCATTTATCATTTCATTTCATCACCATTTCATTACATTTATTATTTCATCATCATTTCATTTCATTTTCATAACATGTCATTATCATTTTATCAGCATTATCATCTTATCTCATTATCATTTTATTACATCATATATTATTCATCCTATCTTGCACTCATCTATCATTTTTCATATAATTTATCTATCATGACATTTTTTCCATAAACATTTGACTCATTTCACATATCATTTCTTTTCCTAAATCATATACATACTACAAATTCATGATGCATTTCATAAACATACACATCCTTCTTTTTTTTAGGCATGTCGTTATTATTCATTGCATTTGAAAAATCTAAAAAAAAAAAATCTATACATACATTACATTTCCACATCATTTTTCATAAACATATCACCCACCTGCATGACATCATTAGTGAACATCACAAATCATCATCATAGCATGAATCATCCTGCATCACATGGTTAGTCATAAAATCATTAACATACATATCAAAATCCATCTCATAACATATAGGGAATATCCATATCATATCATCATCTCATAAATGTGCAACACGTCATAAAAACTCATCACCATTGCATATCATCACTCATAAAAAATACATACAAATTTCCAATGTCCAATGAAACTAAACAGTATAGAGAAATACATGAGATATGATAAAAAACAATGTACATACTCCACAAAAAAGATATATATCAATACTTCGACATCAATAACTCAAGGCTAGCTGGTGGACCCCCTTGATGGAGTTGGTCTAGAGGATGATGGCCTGCCACTACCTCCTACATCAAGACCTTGTCATGGGCCTATGACCCCTCTGCTATGTGTAGTCATCTGTGATCTGATCCTAGTCCTACTATGGGACCGAGGGTAAGGATCTCTATGGTCGAGAGGACACAACTCGTCATACCTCACCCGGTAGTACTCAACCCCTCTGGAAATCTCAAAACCCTTTGCAATGGCCTCTTGCAAGGATGCACTCTCAATGGTTCCCATGAGTCTTTGTGCCACACCTTCTACCTCCACTGCCCTCCATCTAGAAGAATCCCTCTCTACTATTAACTAGGCTACATGTGGGTCTGGGGCAAAGGGAGGTGCATGTGCCTGTGCCTGTGACTGAGCCAGTTGTGCCTATAACTGTCCTACCAAACTTTGAGCCTATGCCAACTGGCTCTAAAACTGCGCTTGTTACCCCTAAAGTGTCTATACATGGGCTTGTAAACTATCTATCTGCACCTGTTGCACTGTAGAAGTGACCTTGATCACTGTTTTCCATCTGGTATCACTCCTTGGCCTCCACATGCCCTGAGTACTGCCCGAGATATTAGTCCTCTACCTCACCAACCTCTACTCCTCCCCTCTGCCATCTCTGCCATCATCCCCATCGCCATCACTGGAGCTCTCCTCCCCATCTCCACTCTCCTCCTCATCTCCACTCTCCTCCTCCTCTCCTCTTCCAACTACCTCCTCCCCACCTGCCACATCCTCCTATCTCCTAACCCCTAGTTGTAGTGCCACCAAAATGGGAGCCAACTCATTTGGAAATGGGTGTGTGTGATAATAAATCAAGTACTCCTTAGACATACCTACATCAACAATATTGGGCCTTCCATCACATACCTTGGGTTGTAAAGTTGTATACTCTCTATATGAAACTTGATATGAAATGTAGGGTCCCCATCCAAGCTCATCCTTTCATCATCCATAGTGCACAATGCCCTGAGGAATCCCCTGTGGGAATCTGAACTGTCTTTGTACTCGCAAGCCCAAAAATCTCTCTCTATAATGAATGGAGTATGACCTATCAAAAAATGGGGTATACACACAAAAATCTCCAACTGATCTATATCACATGCCTCACAATCCATGTATGGCCACCATATCACTAAATCCATATCATCCAGGGTCTATCTCTAGTAATCTAACTTTCTCAGCTTGGGCTGGACAAGTGCAATAGAATAGGCATATACATATGGCCTACCTGGTGGCCTAACTCTCAGATACAGTGGTATTGTGACAACAATATGCTCCCATGCCCATATTTAGAGCAGGGCAACACCACAAGACAAACTAGATGCTCCTTTGTATACCACTTGGTGCAAGTCATGATATAAATGAGCTTACAACTCCTCCGGCATATCTCCATGGTTGAACCATCATCTACTCAATGATCCTTCCCCACCCAATTGATAGTCCCTTTGACCAATAATCTGGACAAAGGAAGCCTCCAATGAATGCACCCAACACTATAGGTAAGGTTGGATATCCCCTAAAGTCTGCCCATGGCACCCAATATCCTACTATATGAACATCACCATACACTCTCCTCAGTGGCTTTATACCACCTAGCTCCTTGTGGTCATAGAACAAAAGGGCACCTACCACTGGGATCCCCAAAATCCTGTATACATCCTCTGGGGTCACCATCATCTCACCCATCAGCAAATGAAAAGTATTATGCTTAGAATTCCATCTCCTGCTAGTGCGGTCAATAGTCCCCCTGTTGACTTAAATAGGAGGCATCAACAACAATGGTCCCAACCCACATCCAACTATCAACTGCACATTTGTAGGTGTGAGATCTCGTATCTGATCCCAGCCTATAGGGAAGCACTCTCTAATCTGGAGTTTTTTGAAAACCTCCTATTTTTGGTCATCACAAGAACAATCAATCAGACTCATATCATCGACTCATATCAAAACAATCTATCTACTTCACATTATACATCAAATAACCCATATCAATCAGATTCATATCAAGTGACACGTATCAGATTCATATCAAGTATATCATATCACGTGAACCATATCAAGTGTTTTATCTAAGGGACTCATATCATGAAATCAATGCAAAATATATCTATCAGAATATGAAATCAATCTATTCTATCATAATTTACTATTATTTTTTTTCAGGAAAGAAAATTTATCAACAATCAACTCATCATCTTATTTGTACTTCAATTACGAATGCAAATATGTTTTCAATCACATCATCTACTATTTCTTTTCTATTGTAGAACACAAATTTATCAGAAGATATATCAATCATCTACTCTTTGTTTTCTAAAAGCATGGTTATCAGCAAATCGCAATGCAATCAATCATTCTACTCTTTGGAAACAAAGTTATTAGCTATCTACTCTTTGCTTTCTACTTTAGGAAAAAAAAGTTATCAACTCATCATTTATTAGCTTTGCTATCATTTCTATCCATATCAATATGATGACAAAGACATTTTTGACCAAAGACAAAATAATATATCATCATTTTCATCATACAAGATTCTATCTAAATTTTCCTAGATGCACTAATTTGTGGCCTAAAAGCACTAAAATCCTAAATGCGCTGAAGTTTCCCCTGAATGCACCATTCTGTGCCTTGAAAGCACTAAATCAAATGCGCTATTTTCCTATATGCATTAAATCCCTAATCGAATGCACCATTTCATCTACCCGATGCATGAAATCCCTAAAAGTGCCAAGTTGTTTCCCAAATGCACTCATGTACCAATTTTCTATCGACATCCTATATGTGTTATTTCACCTATTGAATGCGCTAATCTTCCTAAACCCTCAAAGCACTAAATTGTTTCCTATATGCGCTAAAAGACACATCATAAGCACTATTTTATTCCCTAAAAGTGCTAAAACGGACTACGACAACCTAAATTCGTGCCAAAATGCATCAAATATCAACTAAAAACAAAAAATTTCAAAGCAAAGTGGGTTGAATCGACTCACCAATGGTCCAAACGCAGCTAGTCTCTAGTATCGATGGGCTCGCTCGAATCTATGTCTGTGATAAGGAATATCCATCTTGCCAAGTCACCGTCAGAGCACAATATTAGTAAAGTCAAAAGGTGAAAATGACTTGCCCTTTTTACCCTTTTACCTTTTATGGGTCAAACAAGGTGTATTTTGGTGGCATTTTGTTATTTTCAATCTGGGGTAGCTTTTAATCAATTATTGGGAGCTAAATCACTACATCCCTTTGATCCATATTTTATCATCAAATCAACATTTTTCTCATCATCAGTGATTTATCTCCCGAGGGGGCATCACTAATATTGACATCCTTCAATCAGAAACATATCAGAGTCAAATTAGGGGCATATCAGTTAAATATTTTTCGATCAGGGGAAAAATCAAACACAACAAATTTCAAAAAGAAGAATATTTTCTTTGAAGCAATGTGTTTCACACATCACTTCAAAGAGGGGAAAAATGTATATGCATAAAATTGGCCATGTCTAATTAATCCTGACATTTAATTAAATATTTATGATTTAATTAATCTCTCTAAAAATTCCTCTACATATGACTAAATTTAATTAATTTTATTATATTGTTCGTTCACTTTATTCTTCCACCTTAATTAAATAAATTCACTTTATTTAATTATTTCATTTTCATATGTCTACTTGAATAATTAAATAAATACCCTTTTATTTATTTTAATTAATTATCACCTTTTGAATTTAATTAAGTCTTTTGATCTAATTAAATTTAAATATTTCTTTTCTCCTATTTAAATATTTCTTCTAATTAATTAAATATTTTATTTAGGTAATTTCATCCACATATCATTTTCTAAAAATTTAATTAAATATCTTTATTTAAGTAAATATCCTTCATATCTTTTCAAATCAGAAACATATCAGAGTCAAATTATGAGATCCTCCATTATTCTTCAAATCTTAATTAAATATTTAATTAAGAAAATAATTCATGTCACCAATAAATGAATAATGAATTTGATAAATTCATTATTTATCTTCAAAATATTTCCTCAATCTCACATAAAGATGATTTTTACAAATATTTCTTCAAAATTTTATTTAATTAAGAAAATATTTCATGTCACCAATAAATGAATAATGAATTTGATAAATTCATTATTTATCTTCAAAATATTTCCTCAATCTCACATAAAGATGATTTTTACAAATCGTCTTTATCATCTCATCTTATCTCTTCCCCGAAAAAGGAAACAAATCTTGCTTTCTGGTTTTCTTCTATTTTTCTCTCCAGTTTTATCCATCTTCGATCGTTCGATCTACCAGAAATTTTCACAACTATTGATCAGATCAGCCAATCAGAATCTTTTGAAAGCTCTACAAATACCCTTGCAAACCCAAGCATTGGTTACAATGCACACACATTAGATACAGGCATTTAGGTGATTAGCATTTTAGCGTTGTTATCATCAAATTTAGCATTCATAGCATTTCTTAGTTCTAGTTTCTTTTAACAACAATCATGGAACATTAATCATATCTTAGCATAGCATCCATTTATCTTTAATCTCATTCTCTAAGAAGACTATTTGTTGAGCCTAGCCCAAGATTTGAGAGCAAGTTGGAATCAACAAAAACACTGGAGATAGAGGATAGTGGAACGTCTTTGAAGCATAAACAGAGTTTGCATTTTCTTTCCTTTATTTTATGCTTTGATTTAAAGTTTCATTGGTGTGTTTGATTTTTTTTTAATCTACAATTATTTATTAATACACTTAAAAATCGATCACACAATTATGATAAGTATTTTTCCCTCTCTTTTTTTGTTATATTGTGTGAGTCTTGATGATGGATGCTATTACAAGTGAAGTTATTATATTCCTTGTTTTCTCGTGTCTCAATGGCATCACCTTTGTGCAGAAGTATATGTTTGTAGGTTGTGAGTTGTAGTTTGTTGCAAGTAATTCAAGTTGTGAAAATTTCCTTTTCCTTCTTGAATTGGATGCATTGGAAATCTTCTCATGAAATATTTATGCAAGGAATATGAATATTGGAGTTGTGCATGCTAAACTTGTTGTTTTTTGAAAACTCTACGTAATAACAACTTTACTAGTTTTGAAGTTATTATGTGTATCACCTTAGGAGGTAGTTTTCATTTTATGCAATCTTTCTCCCTTTTCCCCTCAAGAATCAGTAGTTTTAGGTGATAACCGATAGGAATCCTGCCTTCTCTGGAGGTTGACCTCTACTAAAAAGAATCCCACGACTTTAGAGGTATTCCTTTGTTTTCTCTGGAAAGCTAAGTCATGTAGCTTATCCTATTAAATCTTGTAGCTTAGCTAGGGTGCAATTTTAGTAGATAACAATGAGTATATAGGGGATTACCCTCACTGGGTCTCATAGAGCCCAAAGAGAAGAAGTAAAGTAATAACTACTCTACTTAAGTGTTGGCCAATCCTCAACCTAGTTGATAATTGGGTTATGGTAAGCCCATAGGTTAGGATTGAGATTAAGTTTGGTTCTAAAAAAATAACCAACAGAAAGGGCGACTCCGCTGGGGACACTTTTGTATCCTTGATACAAATATGTCAAATACCATTTTAAAGAGTCAAGACAAAAATGAACATCTGGTTCAAGTATTAAAGAAATTCCAAATCTACAAAATGGTTTGTTGTAGCCCTGTGGTAACTCTGCTAGAAGAACTCAGATAAAGATATCCTTGCTTCAAAGGTTTTCCTCTTGTTGAAGTGGTGGCGACTCTGCTCAAACAATTTCTACATATGAAGGGCTATTGTTTGTTATTTGTAACCTAAAAAAGCTCTATTCAAAATTGTAGTCACTGGAGGTCTAAAGGTACATAAATATCTACATATTTTCATTTTGTTGAACCTGTCATAAGGATTGCAACTATTGTTCCATTTAAAGTTTTATTCACAAAGTAGCAAGTACGAATGGTTAGAATGAAGTAATATATCTCAAGGATTACTATGTATTTGAAGTTATTCTTAAAATTTATCATGGTTATGATTGTACACCATTAGTTGAAATTATATTTGCTTACATCCATGTAATACAAAAGAGAAATAACCATGCCACTAGAAACTTGGATGCATATTGTCAAGAAGCTTCAAAAGTATGAAAATCTTTAGACTGTTGATATCAAAAGGTGCATAAACCCAAGTGTGAATAATCCTAGGATTAGGCCAGAATGGAAAGTTGTATTCAAAAGGGGAGTTAGGGAGTTAAAAAAAAGGCACCTGATTGCTATGCAAGCCTAGTTAAGAGATAATCATGCTAGATCTATTAGTCAAATTTTTGCACCTTTTATCAATTCTTTTGACTCATTTATGACCAACTAGACTTGTCATGGATTGACTATAAGGTTAAAAGTATGCCATCTCAAGTTTATAAGAAGATTCCTAAGTTTAATGGATACAGTATATATGAAGGAGATGCACATATCCAAAGTTTCTATAATTTCATGGTAAAACATTCATTTGGAGATCAAGATATGTGGATGAGATTTTTTGTCAAATCTCTTGAAGCTAAATCTAGGGATTGGTACTTAAGTTCTCCTAAGAAATATTTTCCATGTTGGGATAAATTGGTGGATGCTTTTAGGAAAGAATTTGCAAAAGAACCTTCTGATCTTGTCACAAAGTTAAAATAGCTTAAGAAACAAGATGAAGAGTCAAGTATTGCTTTCAGTCACAAATTTTTTGTTGCTCTTTCACTAATCCCTGAGCATGTCAGACCTAGTACATCAAATTGCATTCATTTGTATTTTGAAGCTTTTGAGGTGGGATCTAGTGCATTGTTAAATAATTTTAAAATCTTGAATATGCAAATGGCTTACACATGTTTAGATAATATGGAAAAAATGAGGAATGAGAATGTGCAAAGTCTGTTGTCTTCAATTGTGGATAGAAATGTTGATAAAAATAACTGTTTTATGAGTACAATAGATGCAAATGCTCAAATTTCTTCATTTTTAAATACAAACAAGTGCATCCTTGAGAAGGAAGAGGATAAGAGTGTTACAATGTTAGATACTAATGCTCAAAATAGTGAAAATGCTTCTTTTTACTTTCAAGAAGGTATAAATGGCCGAATCAATGATGAAACCTAGTCTATGAAGTTTCTAGATTTTGATAATGATAAGGTCTTGGTTTGTCCTGAATTACAACTTGGTAAAGCATATATTTCTACTGGAGGTCAAGAGAGAGAGATGGTTGACAGAATGGATCAGGATTGTGGTCTATTCAATAGTGAACAAATTTCAAGTTTGTTAACCATTGAATATCAAAAATATGCACAAATGAGTAACCCTTAGTTATTGTGTAATGCTCATATTGATTTTGACAGTGATAATAATCTTTATTATAAAAGATATGAAAAATGGGTATCTGGTATTCCTTCCGGTTATGAATAGGCTTGTCACCATGGTGACAATTTGGGTAATGATAAACAACCATTTTATTTTAATGATGCATTGTATGATGAGCATGAAAGTAAGTAGGGTGAGAAAAATTTAGAAACTCGTGTTGATGAAATAAAAATAGCAGATAACCATGAAGTTTGATTATCTGGTAAGCAAGATTTTTAAAGTTATAATGCAGATTTGGATAAGCATTTGTTTCCTGATTTAGATGAACCTAGTTATGAGTATTTTCATGTTTATATAGGGGTTGGTTTAATAGATAAATCATATTATTTTTTGGAACCAAAATTACTCACTTCTAAACAAGCTTTAAATTCTGAAGATGTTAGTATATTGTGTTCAAAAGATGTCAAAGTGAGTAAAGATAAGGATAGAGTAGAAATTCTTAATGATTTTCTACATGTGCATATTGAGACACAGTTACAATATGTGCCAATAAATGAGTGTGCTTCTTTACACACACTTGAAAGTAGTTTGCATAATGAGAATTTTTTTGTGATTAGTTCCTAGGAATGTTTCACTTTTAGCAGGAAAACTACTAATCAGATGGAGCTTGATGATCCCAGATATATGGCAGGGTATGAGTGCTAATTTTTGCAGTTGGATGAATTTTTGTTATAGTGTGGTAATGAGCATAACATCAAGATAATTTTTTTTCAACTTTATACCATTGTGAATAACAAAACTTATGAGTCATTGCCACATGATGACCAGGCATATTGCAGTGATGTTTTTAGATTGAGTGCAGTGAAGTGTGATGAGATTTTTTTTTATGGCATCTAGGTAAGAGCAGGCCTACATTTTTGGTGGCCTTGGGCCATCAAATATGGTTTGACTTGTCAAACCAAAGCAGTTGGGGGAAGAGATTACTTTTTGACTCTGTTGCCCAATGGAGTAGGCATTTGGTCTACTTCTCCAAACAATCTGAATTCTCACTCTATTCACTAAGGAACAAACATCCATAGAAAGAGCCACTGATGGCACTTTCAAAATTTTGTAAATTCTAGTGTGCTCATGTGAAAACCCTAGGAATTTTGACCTAAATATCTTTGTCACATCTATTGTAGGGTTTTTATATGAGGTTTAGGGTTTTATTTTTAATGCTTGGTGTTCTATTTTTTTGTTGGTTGTATAGTGTCTATTATTAGTTATGGAGAGGGAGGAAATCCTCATAATTACATCATCATGTGATTTTCATCCTACGACCAGTTTTTCTCTTGGGTAGGTTTGAATCATCCTTTATATGGGCTAGGGGAATAATATTTTTGATCATTATGTCCTTTGTTTCGCATGATTCCAAAGTTGTGAGCTTTCCATTCTCATGTTGCTCTAGAGAAGTCCCCTCTTTTAGAACAACTTGTAAGCACGTGCATAAGACTTTCACTTAAGTCCTAATGTCCCTTATAAGCATATCATGTGTCACTAATTTATTCATAGGTTTACACTATGAAATAGCGATGAGCGATGAGTAGTATACCTTTTGATATTGCTCATCACTAATGGCATTTTTCCCTCAACTTTGTAATAGCAATGAGTGATGTTCTTAATCTTATGCTCTTATCACTCAATGTGGATGGCCATTAAAAAAAAAATTGTAATAGCGATAAGTGATATGTTTTCACATCGTCTGATCGCGGATATGTTGTAAAAGGTTGTTCTCACATTGGCGATGTGTGATGAACCCTATAAACAATGTAAACCATTCATCACTAATTGGTTGTACAATATATGAGGAGAATTAGTGATGAATAGAGGCCTTATCACTCATCATGGATTTATCTCTGAACTTAGGTTCTAAATTAGTGACAAGCGATCAATGCTTTCTAAAATGGTTTTTCTTTTGCTACTTTTGATATGATTTCATGGGCGTTATCTTTTGCGCCATTTATTCTATGCAGGTGCATGTGTCTAAGATCTAGTGTTTTCATAATGCTTCTTATCGCTAATGTGATCTTAGGGATGAAGTGTGAATTGGAAAAATCACAATGAAGGGACAGATGTGACTGGGAGTTAGGCCATTAAATCAAGGGATAAAGG
>VDFB02058242.1:363994657-364151146 GCA_007258455.2 Sequoia sempervirens | reverse complement strand
CCACCATATGAGGTGTGTTCTTTTCATAAGGATTCCTTTCTTTTAAATTTCCTATAAAATATACTAAAACAATGTTGAAATAAACTCGATGAATGTAACCTGATTGTCACTCAAATAAAAATGATACTCCTCAAAATTTTCTAGAATATCCCTGCTATCATCCGTGATGTCTATAAACATGGACAAACATAGCTACTTTTTACACTGAATTATAATATTGAGATTGAATTTCCTCTTTATGAGCGAGAGAGCACTCTCCGCGAAAAATCAACCATCGAAAAGTATAGCACCAATTGGAAATGTGTTTCTACATGCGCGAAATTGGCCATCAAGCCATCGAGCATGTTCAGAGTGCATAACATATTTTGGTACAATTTTATTATTAAATTCACTCACAAATGCATGCACACTAACTTTTTCTGTAACTAAATCACAACGTGCTTTCCTATTTTTCCATCTTTTAAAGAATACCCAATATTCCTAACCTTTTCGACGCCTACTAATTGTTGTCCAAAATCATGATCAACACTTTCATGCAAACAATTTCTTAAAAATGAAATATTTCCGCAGTTAATGCATTGTCCAGAAATACAAAAACTTAAATAAAATAACTTATCATTAGATTTTTCACAAAACAAACCTGAAATAAACTCTCTTATTGATTCAGGTGGCATATCAATACCACATTCTTGTATAATCATGTTAGAATGCAAGGTACAACGTATATATCGAAAAACATCATAAAAATAACGAAATTGAACATGTATTTTACAACAACAAGATATTCGTTGCTTATTAATTTTTACATACCAAGGTTTACATTTTTCAAAAGACCTTTGACTTATTTTAATATTACCAGGTAACACTAAATCGCTACAAAATTTTCTATAAAATTCAATTTGTGTTGTATCTATTAGGTGTTTTGGGTGAGGATCGCTAATTTGGACCCCACTTTAATTTTAAAACATCTCTAGCATTAGATGAAACCCTAGTATTATCATGCCAAAATTTTCAACAAAGATGAATTTCAACACTCAATTTTATATCGCATCTTGGTAGTCGGCCCAATCAAACTCCAACATTGATTGATAGGATCATTTTTCTACTTTCTTTCTTTTAAGCAATTTTATTAGTAATGTTTTAGGATGCATTTTAAAACTTCACTAATATTGCTTACCATTCTTTTATTCAAAGTTGTTTTATTGACTATAGCAGTAGTTATAGCTCTTCTTGCTGCGTTTTTATCTTTAGATCGACTATTTTTTCCAATAGATTGAATGGCACTAGCAACAGGAGACATAGCATGTTTTAATGATTGATCTTTTCTTTTTGGTTTAACATAAAGCCTAACCTTTTCATTAATTTCCTCATTTTTTGCATTCTCATCAATTGCATCATTAGTTGACATTGAAATGCAATATTTCTACGATAAAAGAATTCGGTGTATATTCTATTCGCATGCATTCTTATTTGCCTCCAAGAAATTTGATCAGGAAGATTATCTAAAACACCACTTCCAATTTTAAAAAAAGTATTTTCATTAAATTCAACATCACATTCTAAATTTTCATCTTCATTTTCATCAACAAAACAGCTTTTCATTTTCATTTTCATCATCAACAAAGCTTTCATTTTCATTTTCATCTTCATTTTCATTAACAAAACGGTTCTCATTTTCATTTTCATCAACAAAAGCGGTTTTCATTTTCATTTTCATTTTCATCAAAAAATATAGGTTTTGTTTTCATTTTCAAGAAAATGATCATTTTGATTTTCATTTGCAACAAAAGATTTTTCTTTTTTGTTTTCAACAAATTCTATAAAAGTTTCATTTCTTTGAATATAGTCAATGTCAACATCATTATATCCAGCTTCTTGTAAATCTTCTACAAACAAATTTACCATGTCACTAACATGTGGATTTGAAGACGTACCTGGATTTGTGTATATTGAAACATTCTCCATAGCATTCAAAGAGGGATTTGAAGACATAGTAGGACTTGTTTGTATAATCATATTCTTCTCCAAATTGACTCCTTGCAAATTAGCTTCATGTACAACTATGGTATCTTCAATGTTTTCATCTTCAATAGTTGTTGAATTGGTTGCTCCACCATCGTTCATTGATTTTATTCTCATTCTTCTTTCTCTTTGTCTTTGTCTCTCTTTTTCTTTATTTGCTTCAACTTCTTGAGGAGTCCATGTCTTTCTTCTCTTATTACGAAATTTATCTCCCATAATTATAAAATTCTCAAGCACAGATGAATGTTAATAGTGAAATACTTCAAAATATTGAATCCAAATTGGAAGTTGAATACCTATTACGCCAAAATTCTTCTTCTTGTGTTCCTCAAAACAAATAGAAAACTACCACAATTCCACTTTAAAAATTGTTCTCTTTATGCTTCCTTTGAAAAATTCAATCCATATTGCAAATTTCACTTCAAAAATGGTGTAGACGATGCTCCCTTGATAAAATTAACAAAAAATCAAGTTGACCACCTGTAAATACAATAACATATGAAAAATAATTGATTTTCAGTGCTCTCGGCCGTACATGTCAAGTTGCAAAGTTGCAGAGTTGACAGTAATTGTCAACAGTGTTTTTAAATAATATAAAACGGGATCCCGTCTATAAAACGCGATCCCGTTTATAATAAAACGGGATCCCGATTACTAAACGGGATCCCGTTTACTAATAAATGGGATCCCGCTCCATAATCGGGATCCCGTTTATTAGAATTCACTCCGCGAGCCGTTGTAAGGGTAACGGGATCCCGTGTTATAAACGGGATCCCGTTACTTTTTCAACGGTCGAAAACAAAACGGGATCCCGATTATAACACGGGATCCCGTTTATTACTAAACGGGATCCCGTGTTATAATCGGGATCCCGTTTTTTGAAATTTGAATTTGGTTTTGCATCGTGGGCGGGTTTTTGCCATGGTTTTAGGTTCGGGAATAGCTTTGGAAGTCCGAACCTAAGCCTTCAACCTGGTTTGACCTGCAAATTGAAAGCCCTAACAATGTCAAAGCAAAATATCGACTTTGGACATATGGCTGACGACCTTTTTTTGAAAATTTTCTGACAAAATGAAAACCCATTTTAGATCAAACAATGCAGATTCTAAATATATAATTTTTTTGCAATTGAATTATTTTTTGCATTTTTAATTAATTTCTAATAAAATTGGTCCATAAACTTTAAATATCGAAGTTTTTTACTATTTGAATAACTTTTGATCAACATAACATTTTGACAAACGGATTTCACGAGAGCAAACTTCAGACAATTCTTTTCAATTTGAAAAAAAAAATCAAAAATGATAAGTTTAGGTCATCTTATGCATGTCGTACATGACGATTTTTCAAAACAATAAATCTGCCTAATAAAAAATTAACAAAAAAAAAAAATTCAATAAAAAATTACAAAAAAATATCAAGAGCAAGGTTCAATGAGTCATAAAACTTTTCCCAAAAGGATTTAGAAAAATACGATAATTTAAGTCAAAATATGGATGTCGTACACGTGCATAGTATGGTACAAAAAAATGACTTTTAAACAGTGGTTTTTTGAAATGCCTATTGAAACTCAATTTGTACAATCTGGGTATTGAAATAAATTATATATTTGGAAACTAGACTCCGAGCACTACATTTTATTGTTAGTGACTTTTTTAAAGATTTCATCTCTAAGTGCTTCAAATTTTAAGGTCAAATGTGTCAAATACTGAAAATCAGGGAAAATACTTCCACTTTTTGGCCAAAAAGTGGACTCAACTTCTTGCACACACCCAACTCTACAAATTTCTAATTAGAATACTACAAAGGCAAGTACTGGCCACTATGTGGCACTTGTATTATATTACTTTTATACTAGATATTTCTTATTATTTGATGCATTAATTCATCTTTAATGACCAATTATTAATAATTGATAATTTTCTTTTCTTTAATATTAATTATTAATTATTGATAATATTTATTAATATATTATTAAGATAATTCTAGTATTGGTTACCTTATTGATAATAATTATAGATATTATAGTTCTAATATTATTATTAATAATTATCAATAAACTATTTATATAACTTATCTCTTTTATAGTATAGACAATTCTTTGTCATCAATTTAATGTGTTAGTATAAAAATATAAAAATAATAAAGGTATTCATTGTTTAATTATTAATATACATTTCATAATTTCAATTGGTTTATGTTTAATATTAGCTATATCATTATTTTTATTATTTATTTCCATTATCACTTATCATTTTAAACAATGGTCTATGTTTTGTCGTATGTCCTTTACATAATATTAATATTATTTATCTCTAATGCATAACATTATATGATAAATTATCTTATAACATTTTATTATATAATACTTTTTTTTTCCATTTAGTAATATTTTAGATTATATAATATTCCATATTATAATAATTTTTGTTTTTTGGTCTAGTATATATTTTTTTAGATATTTCAATCTTTATGTTTATATATAATATTATCAGGTTATACAAATTATGGTTTGATTTTATACATAATACTATCTATCATCCAAGTTTCCTACTACTCTTTTCACTATTCTCTCTAACTACATCACATCCTAATGATGGATCATGGAGAATTATCCAAAACATTGATGTAAAAATTGATACACAATTTCAATTCAAAAATCTTAGCAACATTATTATGAACTATGAAAATTGCATGTTATTAACTACTTTAAAATTGTTAAATCATTTGAAAATAAAAATAAAAATTAAATTATTAGAATTGAAATATCAATAAAATAATTTTTTTTTTCATTTCAATCTTATCAACTCTTTCTATTTTCTTTGTTTTTAAAACAAAAAACCTACTTTTAAATTGCTAAATTATTTTAAAAATAAAAATAGAAAATGACACGAAAAATTGAGTGGGTTAAAATTAATTGCATAGTCTTGTATCCTTCTCCTCAATTTTCAATGGTTGATTCCAAAAAGTAAGTCATTCATTTCATATGAAAACCCCTTCAACATAACTAAGGTATCTACTAAATTTTACATAAAAGCATATATGGTCATATGACCATCAAATTTAACAAAAAAGTGTGAAGTGACCGTCACAAACAGCGGATGAAAACAGTAAAGTTTCTTGTATGCTTAATCTAATTCACACCTCCATTCCCTTCTATTATTTCCATCTGTACAGAAGAATTTGAACCATTCCCATTTACTATTTCTACCGTACGAAAAAAATTTGCACCATTCCCATTTATTGTTTCCACCTTTACAGAAGAATTTGCACCACTCCCATTTATTGTTTTATGTCTAACCTGACGAATTTGCACTATTCCCATTTATAGTGGTCTGATCTTCTCATAAGAATTTGCACTGGACACGGCAAACGTCTTCATCCTCATTTATTGTTGAAATGACGTAATTTGACTTAGGTAGTGCTTGCAGGCAGTCTCGAAAGTTGACTCCCGTCGTAAATTTCTAAATGTAGACCATGACGGAGTCTTTCGACATAATAACAGGCGGAAGAGTCAAAAATTCATTGCCTGTTTCAGGGATTGATACTTATTGTGGTATTGGTTGACAATGAATAATACGAATTCGTGACTCATAGTCACGAGGAAGCATACTTGAAAGACCTCCAAAAAGGATTCGGTAGCATCCAGCGTGTTTTAAACGGCCTAGTCTACATCCTTTGCCCTCTTAGTCAAGTCATGCATGTGATCCTGTTTTTGAGGTCGGCTAGTGCATACAGACTGTCTAAAACGTGGGCATCCAAAAAGGATTAGCATCCAGTGTGTTTTAAATGGCCTAGTCTACATCCTTTGCCCTCGGAGACTAAGTCATGCATGTGATCCTCTCTGTGGAATCGGGAAGTGCTTGCAGCTATCCAAAACATGACTTCCATCGCAAATTTATGAGAGATGAAGACCATGACATAACAGTCAAAATTGATTGCACTCCATGAGATAGAACTGTGGAAAAATCTAAAAGACACGGGATAACTCGCACTTTACTCCTTTTTCGGTTGTTTCGTAATTACGGGGATTTAGAAACAAAATGATAAATACTCGAAACTGAGTAACGAAATTGAGCTCCGCTGATTCTCCCGTGTTCCTCTAAAATCTCTTGTGCGATAGAAAAAAATTATATTGTTATAGATTTTTATTTTTAATTTTAATGTTTTAATTTTAATGCGGAAACGGAGACGCCTCACATAAATCTTGAATCTAAATGTCTGTAATCCCAATTACAATTAAGATTGGTTCATCTATTGCGGCTGTTGAGTCCTCTTGTGGCTCTGCTTCCATCGTTATCGCCATGCAGCCACCGCTATATCTACACTTTAAATGCCTTTATATGCCTCATTCACCCCTCTTACCTCCCACACTCATCTCTATAATGCAATGATTTTCACTCTGTAATTGTTACCAATTTTTTGCTACAGTTCAATTGGTGGAGCTGATTAAATATTGTTATATTTGAAAGTGAAAATACAATTATTTATGCATGTGCTTAAGTGTTGTTTTGCATTGCATTTATTATTCATTAAGTGACAGTTGTACAAATGTTTCGAGATAATTGAGATTCAAAGGTATTGCTCAAATAATTTAAATCAAATGGAATATAGAACTGAGTATACAAATGATAAAGCATTTTTGCTTTCATTTATTTCATGAAGATCATTCACATTACATGTGTTCTTTGCAAGAATACAAATGACAAGTACAACTTTGCATTTCAATATATTTTCTTTAAAATGGAAATGAAAGAATGAAATTAAATATCCACACAAGCCGTGGTTTTAGCTAATTTCATTCATTGCGGAAAGTAAATTCTACATTTGAAGGTAAAAAGAAATGAGAAAGCAGCTAGCAGAAGACATATCCATCATTGTCTGATTCTTTATCTTCGGTTGAGACATTGTTTGCTATGTCCTTCCGCTCGTGAGTGTGTCTGCAAGAGATTGAGAGGGGTGTCAATTAAGAGCTCCTGATATGCGTCATACTACAAGCTCTACCAACAGACATAATTCACTCTTCGAAATGCATGGAATCACTAAAGGAAGAAACATAAACATGAACTGAAAAGAGAAAAAATCATCATACATTGTTTTTATGCCAATATTATTTGTTTCCTTGTGCAGGTATAGGAAAAGTCATGTAGCTAATTATCTTTTGAAGACCAAGCATGTGGGAAAAAAAAGGACTCCCACAAGGGTAGAGCTCAACATGTTGCCCCTTATACATTACAAGTGAAATGAGAAGGAAAATATAATCATCATGCTCTTTTAAGCTATACAGCTGAAGGAGTGATCAAATTTATCATGAATTTATAACAATCAAATCAAAACATGAGATGAAAATTATAGATGGACAATAAACTTGATGAACTTGCTTCAGCTGAAAATGATCATGTTTATTCTAGAAAGATTTGATATCGCTGCCATAATACTATTTTGTTGCTTTCAGTTTGTTCACATTAAATGTTGTTTCATATTTTTTCTGTTTTGGAGCAGCAGTGTTCTATCTCATAATGGTGATAGTGAACAGGCATACATAATGCCTCAACAAAGAGCACTGTTTCAGATTTTTATTTTAGAAGAGAGAAAGTGCATGGAGCAGTTTTATTCAATGGAGCATAAAAATGCATGAAGAGTGTCAGGTTGAAGACCAAGAATATGTAAGGATAGACAAGCATGAGAAGACCTTCAAATTTTCAAGCATCAAAATATGCTTTCAAAAAAGTACTTGATAAGAACTTGAGTAAGCAAAAGACATTCCTAGAATGGACAAAGTTTTAAAGGGTCTAAGCTGAAGCAACATAAGTGAAATAGGGAGTTACAGTGAATAAGAAATTTGAAGAATAAACAAGGCTCACAAAGCATGGAGAAGCTTATATGTCATGTCTTGAGCTCGTTCCAGAGATTACATACATCTAATCCCTTCATGAAATGCAACAAGGGTTTGTTTATAGCCCACTTTTCTATAAGAAGTTCAAAGCCCATCTGGGATTTCATTTTAGTTTTTAGCAGAGTTGAGAAATTGAGCTCGTAAAGTGAAAATGTAAGATAAAAGAAGTAAACTGGAAATAAAATGGAGTAAAGATCATATATATTCATTTTCAGAAAATGGAGGGTAAATAGTCAGAGTGCAGAAATGCAGTTGTACAGAAATTTCAATACTCATGAATTTTTATCTCAGAAATGTGGTCTTCTTCAAGGTAATATTTACCTATACAAGGGTTTTTCTTTACATAATTCAAAATGTAAAAAAAAGTCAGGGTGGGTCAAATTCAATTTTCAGATGCATCAGAATGAATAATTTTCTTTAAAATATCAAATACCCACATTCAGGTTGTTTATCAATATACAGATTTCTCATTATTTCCAGCATATCCATGTGGGGTTTTGAGATTAAAATGCAGATACTACAATTTTCAGAGATAACGTGTGAGGGTTTTATAAGAAAACCACAGAAGAAAGTAGAATATCTGTATGGGCGTTTTGTTTAAGAGCTCAGTTTTCTTCATATCACTGTCAATCATACTGGTTTCCAACAGAAAATTACATAATAAGTATGATTTCTTCAAAACAACAAATGCCCATATGAGCTTTACCTCAGTAATGTTGTTTTCTTCAAAGTAACATTTACCCATGTAATAGAAATAAGGGAGTTCAGAATGTAAATGAAATGCCATGATGGGTTGAGCCCAAATTTTGAATGTATAACAAAACATATAGATGTTCCATTGTTTTCATAATACCCATGTGGGGTTTTGTTAAAATACAAGATTTATACAATGCTCTCATGGTCGAGCTTAAATATAAGAAAGATATAGAATAAGCAATATTCTTCTTCAAATACAATTTACCCACATCAAGTTTTTGTTTTAGAAGACAAGAGAGGTAAAATGTAATCTTGGGTCAAGCCCAGTTTAGTCCTAGAATCCTTGATAAGAACATATGATGGTGGCCTATGCAATGGTTTGCATTTTTTAAAGAAAGAAATCATAATCCTCTTGCAGAATAAAGCTTTTGTGAGCTTTGCTTTTATGGAAAACAAGGAAAAAGAAAAGGCTTACCATCATTTTCCTAAGGAAGAACGAATAAGCCTCAGTCGAGCTATCACAGAGATTTCAAATCAAGGGTTGACCTTTCATGTTGGCAGCCAAGAAGGAGCAAAGATGAAGCATAGGAAAATGGAGTAAATTAGAGAAATACACATATATGGCCATGGCATAAGGGCCATAGTTTGTCTTGAAACGAAAGAAGAAGGCCATGAAATGTTTTGAGACCAACTTACCTTGTTAAATCATGAAGATTCAACCACAGAATGCTCGAATGGAGTCTCATAATTCAAACCCTAGCATGGTAGCGACGCTTTCTTCCTCCCAATAGAGCTTTCTCTCGAAATCCCATAATGCAAATGATTTGATTTTAGGGTTTCCTTTTGAGTTTTGTCAATATTGATGCCCTAATTCAACTTAGGAGGATTATTTTATAATTTTTTGAGATATTGAACCTCATGTGGCCGAACTTATTGTTTTAGGTCGAGCCTTGTGAAATATGGTGATACAATTTGCCTAAGTCTAGGTTTGTTTGATGAAATATTCTTATGGCCTTAGACTTCAGGTTTTGGTCAATTATGCCTTAAGTAAAATGGATGATTATTATGCCTTTGGTTTTTATTGATTTTGAGATAAATCAATTGAGATTATAGATGAGATTTTACTTAGTGTTTATTCTATTTTTTTAATTGATTTTAAAAGAAATCAATTGAATATTCATAGGATAATATGCCTTATATTTTATGATTTTTTAAGAAAATCAATTATTGTAATTGGGGAGATGAGCTTATTATTTTTTTGCAAAATATTTCCAAAATCTTTATTTGCAAAAAATAAATCAAATTGTGAAAATATAAGATCTACAAGCTATGTAAAGCAAGAATAAAACAATTGTTTTAATTCTTTGCTATTTTTAGCAAATTTGTGAGAGATATTTCCTTGGTCGGATTTGAGATTCCTGATGGAGAGATAAGGTTTTTTTTTACTTTAAAAGTAGATTTGGCATATTTTGAGAAGCTTTTTAGTTTGTACATGCAAAAAGTGTGTTTTTTCTACTTTTGTGCAATATTTTGGGGCAATTTTAGATGATTTTCCTTGAGCTTTCTTCTTGAACTCGGATTAGGGTTTTGGAGATATATCTTGAGAAAAACTTAGTGTTCTTCTAGTTCAGATTCTAGTTTTTTGCTCTGATACACTTCCTGAGAGCTTGTAAACTCTTTGTACTCAGTTTAGATAGATACACTTTTTCAGTTTCAATAAAGCAGTAGAGTTTTTCTTCCCAATTTTTTGGTCTTAGTTTTGTGATGGCAATATGATGTATTTGTGTTTCAAATTTGAATCCTTATATGTATTGATGTTGTGAATCTTTGTTCAGAATTACATGATTTCAGGTTGCATGTTGTATTTAGTTCTTTTAAATCTACCTACAAATCACTACTGAAAACATGTGCTAATGAGATTGTGAGGGCTATTGTGATAGAAAAACTGTTGTGAGTGATAAAGTCTGAATTTTTATAAGTCTAGTGAATCATCTGTTAGTCATAGGTTTTAATTTTAGTAAATATCCTTTTTCCTTTTACCTTGAGAATCACTTAGAATAGGATCCATTATTTGGAGAACCAGTTCACTTTGGAGATTCTCTTTTCACATAGATCACCCACATTTTGAAAGAGTTTTCATGTTTCAATATATAGTTAAATTCTACAAAATTAACATAGGGTGCATATCTGATTGTCAACAGTTTTTAGCATGCCTGGTGGGACTCTGAAAATTAATTTCAGAGGAGCTTTTAATGTTTTAAAGTTGTTGTTTTGTGTATGCAGTAGGTTATTCAGCCTTTTCTGAGGCCCATTTCAATATACTTGGCGACTCCGATTCTATTTTTCATGTAGACTTAGTGCAACCTACGGATGAAAAAAGTAAAAACCAGATCAAGTGTTGTACTTTTTGAATACCGATAGTTGTCCCCACCACGAAGGAGAGGCAGAAAAACAAAGAGGTTGTTTGAGACACCTGTGAAGTCAAAATCAACACCTCTTATTTTCAACTCTTTGGTCTTATCACCAAGAATCCTGGTTTCAATATCACAAGCATTGCCAATGGAAGCGCCAAGGTAGCACCTGTTTGCACCTTTTAATGGAGGTAGTCCATTAGACATTGCTCAACATGATGACATCCCAGTTGCAGCCCTTAAAAGCCCATCGTTCTTCACTAGAGAAGATCACACAACACTGATTGAACATATTCGTGACGTGGCTACCCTATGCTCAGTTCACAACATCATGCAAGAGAACATTGCGTTAAGACTCTTGACTGCATCACTCAAGGGGAAAGCATTGCAATGGTTCAGAGGCCTCGCAACCAACTCAATCGCGACATGGGATGCATTAGGTAATGTTCTATACTAGTATTTTGCTAATAAATCTGATAATTTGTCCCTGTTAGAGGAATTGAGCACCATTTAGAGGGTGTCACACGAGCACTTAGCTGATTTCAACTACTGATTTCAGAGAACCTGTGACAGAATTCCTGCAACAGTAAAACCTTTACCAGCTCACACTTTTCTATTTTACTTAAAAGCCTTAAATAGTAAAATTTTGGTCATGACCCAATCTATGGGTGGGCATACACTCCCTAATACTTATGACATCGCCATTAGAGCTGAGAATTGTCTTATCCAAGCTGGAGATATAGCCCCTAGACCTCCTATGTCATTGTTTCCTAAAATACAACCACCTACCCCTATTTCTTTACCTCCCTTAACTGTTGTCCTGCCTGCTCCAGTGATAGGTTATCATAACACAGCCCAGAATATTGTAGCTCTAGCCCAAAACCAAGAAATTTAGGAGATTAAAAGTAGACTCAAGACCTTCAAGAATTATATTGTGAGTATTAAAAAGCAAGTAGGTCACAAACATAAGCCTTATCAAGCCACTTATCAGCAGAACCAACCTAATAGGCCCGCTTTTTAGAATGATTATCAGGGCCAAAAGAGGAGTTTTAACCCAAGATCATTCCAACCATACAACCCAAATGTAGCCAATTTTTCAAAGGAACTCGTGCCTCAAAATAATATTTCCCAGGATTGTGATTGGTGTTATCCATGCAATCAGCCCCATAACCAATCAGTGTGTGCTAATGGCATGAGAAATCGGGCCTTAATGGTCCAAAATAGCTATGCTAGTTCAGAAAATGTTGCTAATTAGAATCAAGAACAATAAGATAACGTAGAAGTTGCCTTGTTGAACTGGCATACTTTTGAGTCTTGTGGCGTGAATGGCTAGGATCAACAAAATTCTCTTGTTTTGGCCAATACCAGATCAGAAAAGAGAGTTATGGATTTGGGGCAGTAAGCTGGAAATTCACAATAGCATGCAAACATTAAGCAACCCATTACTTCATTGAATGTCAATGCTACAATGCAGCCTAAGATGCATATTTTGCAAAGAGGCCAAGAAATATTTGACAAGGAACAGTTAAAGATGCATTTGCAACCTTTGCAGAGGAAAAATGATGTCACAAAAAACCAGCATAAGGTAAATTCTACTTCTTTCAATATTGTTGAACACCTCAGGAAAGCTACTATCAACATGTATGTATTAGATGCTTTGCACATCCTAGGTCAGAAAAGTTTGCTACAAGATGCTTTAGCTGAGTTGTCTATTTCTGATGATACTAACCAAGGTGTTGCTAAAGTTGTGCTTGCAAACAATTTGAAGGTTAAAAGTGAACAAAAGAATAAATAGGTAAAACCTCCCCTATTTTATTTAAGTCTGATTATTAGCGATAATATTGTTCATAATTGTATGGTTGATTCTGGTGCCAATAGTTCAGTCATGTCTAAGAGTTTGGCTGATAAACTAGGTCTTGTTTATGAGCTTAACCCCCAGAAAGGCGTAGTTCATTTAGATGGGTCTGCTGTTAAAACTACTGGTATAATCAAGAACTTGGCACTTACCCTACATGAATCCCCAAGTTTTTCTATTCATTAGGATATACATGTTATCAATTTACCACCACACTTCGCCATTTGTCTCTCGAGGGATTTAACAGCCAAGCTGGGTGGGTTTATGTCCTCTGATTGGTCTCATTTATTTTTTAGAACAAGGTATGGTACGGAAGTGACTATAAAGTCTGAGCCTCTAGCCAAAGACCATATCGAACCATATTCCCCAAATCCTATAAACGCTAATCTCTACGCCACCCTATATTGGAGGAACAAACCATGACCTTAGACTGCAACACCCCTATAGAAAATATGAATCTAGATGAATGGGTAGCCGAAGATCATGAGCTTGATCCTTTTCAGCACATAGATGAGATAGGATTAGGAGTCTATATGATTCGCGAACCTGATTTTGATATGCCTAATCTTTGCAAAGAGGAGGAACAGTTTGTAGAAATAGAAAATAAGCTTTGGAAGCTTTACTTCAATGGTTCGAGAAGCAGTATAGGTGTCGGAGGTGGGGCTATGCTTATTTCACCAAAGGGTGATAAATACTTTTTAGCTTGCAAATTTGCTTTCAACTATTCAAACAATACAACTGAATACGAAGCATTGGTGCATGGCCTCAAATGGGCTCGGAAGAGAGGTATCAAATGCTTGCAAGTTTATGGTGATTCAGAGTTAATAGTAAATCAGGTCATAAATCTAAATGCTATAAAAAATGACTTGCTTAAGAAATACAAGCATCGTGTATGGGATTTAATGGAAGATTTTGATGCTTTTAATATTGTTTCAGTTCCTAGAAATGAAAATAAGCATGCTAATAGGCTCGCTGCCATAGGAGCGCAATTTGATATTCAAAACGAAATTCACAAAGTAGAGGCATGCTAATATATAAAAATAGTGGTCAGACCTTTCATGCCTGACAATAATATGAGTTGGCAGGTTTTTGATAGCGATGAGAAAATTGTAAATTTTTAATTACTGAAGCTAAGTTTGCAGATGGAAACCAACAAAAGTGGCAACAACAGTATGATAATTAGATTGTGTAGTTGAAGACCAACAAGCTACCAAAAGGTTTGGTGACCTTGGAATCTGTGTTCAATTCAGATGACCAAGTGTGGAAAGACAAGTGTAGCTTGATTGTTAAAGAAGAACACTATGAGCCAATTGAAATCTTCAAAGGAAAGCTTCTCAAGCTGGGAAAGGTATGTAATAAAGATAAACAACAAGCATTTATTTTGCTATGTCAAAAATTTATTTATTTTTTTGCTTGGGAGTACAAGGATTTGAAAGGTTTTGATCCATAACTAGCCCAACATACTATTGAACTAGAACCTGATGCAAAACCAATAAGGCAGAAATAGAGACCTCTTAATCCCAAATTAGAACACCTTATGAAAGCTGAGTTGAATAATTTAATTGAGAGTTGTATTATTTTTTCCATCAAGCATACTTCTTGGGTGTCAAACCTAGTTCTGGTTAGGAAGAAAAGTGGGGAAATCATGTTGTGTGTCGATTTCCAAGATTTAAATAAAGTGTCACTGAAAGACCACTACCCACTCCCTTCCATGGAGCAAACTCTGCAGGTAGTTTCTAGTTCTGATAGATTTTATTTGCTAGATGGTTACTCAAGTTACAACCAGATTCTGGTAAAACAAGAAGATCAGTTCAAAACAACATACACAACTAAGTGGGGCACGATGGCCTACAAAAGGATTCCTTTCAGCTTATCCAACATTGGAGCAACTTTTCAGCGAATATCTTGAAAGCAGATAGCAGAAGACATATCCATCATTGTATGATTCTTCATCTTCAGTTGAGATGTTGTTGCTTTCTCCATCCTGCTTCCGCTCCTGAGTGTGCCTACAAGAGATTGAGAGGGGTGTCAATTAATAGCTCTAGATATGAGTTATACTACAAGCTCTACCAATAGACATATAATTCACTCTTCGAAATGCATGGAATCACTAAAGGAAGGAACATAAACATGAAATGAAAAGAGAAAAAATCATCATCATACATTGTTTTTATGCTAACATTGTTTGTTTCCTTGTGCAGGTATAGGAAAAGTCATGTAGTTGATCATCTTTTGAAGACCAAGCATGTGGGAAAAAAGGGGCTCCCATAAGGGTAGAGCTCAGCATGTTGCCCCTTATACATTACAAGTGGGATGAGAAGGAAAATACAATCATCATGCTCTTCTAAGCTATACAACTGAAGGAGTAATAAAATTTATCATGAATTCATAACAGTCAAATCAAAGCATGAGATGAAAATTACAGATGGACAATAAACTTGATGAACTTGCTTTAGCTAAAAATGATCATGTTTATCCTAGAAAGATTTGATATCGCTGCCATAATATTGTTTTGCTGCTTTAAGTCTGTTCACATTAAATGTTGTTTCATATTTTTTCTATTTTGGAGCAGCAGTGTTCTATCTCATAATCGTGATAGTGAACAGGCATACATAATGCCTCAACAAAGAGAACTGTTTCAGATTTTCATTTTAGAAGAGAGCAAGTGAATGGAGCAATTTTATTAAATGGAGCATAAAAATGAATGAAGAGTGCCAGGTTGAAGACCAAGAATATATAAGGATAGACAAGCATGAGAAGAGCTTCAGATTTTCAAGCATTAGAATATGCTTTCAAAGAAGTACTTGATAAGAACTTGAGTAAGCAAAAGACATTCCCAGAATGGACAAAGCTTTAAAGGGTCTAAGTTGAAGCAACATAAGTGAAATAGGGAGTTATAATGAATAAGATATTTGTAGAATAAACAAGGCTCACAAAGCATGGAGAAGCTTATATGTCATGTCCTAAGAGTTCCAGATATTACATACATCTAATGCCTTCATGAAATGCAACAAGGGTTTGTTTATAGCCCACTTTTCTATAAGAAGTTCAAAGCCCATCTGGGATTTCATTTTAGTTTCTAGCAGAGTTGAGGAATTGAACTTGTAAAGTGGAAATGCAAGATAAAAGAAGTAAACTGGAAATGAAATGGAGCAAAGATCATATATACTCATTTTTTAGAAAATGGAGGGTAAATAGCCAGAGTGCAGAAATGCAGTTGTACAAAAATTTCAATACCCATATGAATTTTTATCTCAGAAATGTGGTCTTCTTCAAGGTAATATTTACCTATACAAGGGTTTTTCTTTACATAATTCAAAATGTAAACAAAAGTCAGGGTGGGTCAAATTCAATTTTCAAATGCATCAGAATGAACAATTTTCTTCAAAATATCAAGTACCCACATTCAGGTTGTTTATCAATATACAAATTTCTCATTATTTCTAGCATACCCATGTGGGGTTTTGAGATTAAAATGCAAATACTACAATTTTCAGAGATAACCATGTGAGGGTTTTATAAGAAAACCATAGAAGAAAGTAGAATATTTGTATGAGGGTTTTGTTTGAGAGCTCAATTTTCTTCATATCACCGTCAATCATACTGGTTTCCAACAGAAAATTACATAATAAGTATGATTTCTTCAAAACAACAAATACCCATATGAGCTTTACCTTAGTAATGTTGTTTTCTTCAAAGTAATATTTACCCATGTAATAGAAATAAGGGAGTTTGGAATGTAAACAAAATTTCGTGATGGGTCGAGCCCAAATTTTGAATGTATAACAAAACATACAGATGTTCCATTGTTTTTCAGAATTCTCATGTGGGGTTTTATTAAAATACAAGATTTATACAATTCTCTCATGGTTGAGCTTGAATATAAGAAAGATCTAGAATAAGCAGTATTCTTCTTCAAATACAGTTTACCCACATCAAGTTTTTGTTTTAGAAGACAATAGAGGTAAAATGTAATCATGGGTCAAGCCCAGTTTAGTCCCAAAATGCTTGACAAGAACATATGATGGCGGCTTGTGCAATGGTTTGTGTTTTTTAAAGAAAGCAATCATAATCCTCTTGCAGAATAAAGCTTTTGTGAGCTTTGCTTGAATGGAAAACAACAAGGAAAAGGAAAATGCTTACCATCATTTGCCTGTAGAAGAACAAATAAGCCTCGGTCGAGCGCTCACAGAGCTTTTAAATCAAGGGTCAAGCTTTCATGTTGGCATCCAAGAAGGAGTAGAGATGAAGCACATGAAAATGGAGTAAATTAGAGAAATACACATATATGGCCATGGCATAAGGGCCACAGTTTGTCTTGAAATGAAAGAAGAAGGCCATGATATTTTTTGAGACCAACTTACCTTGTTAAATCATGAAGATTCAACCCCAGAAAGCTCGAATGGAGTCTCAAAATTCAAACCCTAGCATGGTAGCAACACTTTCTTCCTCCCAACAGAGCTTTCTCTTGAAATCCCATAATGCAAATGATTTGATTTTAGGGTTTTCTTTTGAGTTTTGTCAATATCGATGTGCTAATTCTACTTAGGAGGATTATTTCATATTTTTTTGAGATATTGAACCTCATGTGGCTAAACTTATTGTTTTAGGTCTTGCCTTGTGAAATATGGTGATACAATTTGCCTAAGTCTAGGTTTGTTTGATGAAATATTCTTATGGCCTTAGACTTTAAGTTTTGGTCAATTATTCCTTAAGTAGAATGGATGATTATTATGCCTTAGGTTTTTATTGATTTTGAGATAAATCAATTGAGATTGTAAATGAGATTTTACTTAGGGTTTATTTTATTTTTTTAGTTGATTTTAAAAGAAATCAATTGAATATTCATAGGATAATATGCCTTATATTTTATGATTTTTTAAGAAAATCAATTATTGTAATTAGGGAGATGAGCTTATTATTGTTTTGCAAAAGATTTCTAAAATCTTTAGTTGCAAAAAATAAACCAAATTGTGAAAATATAAGATCTACAAGCTATGTAAAGCAAGAATAAAATAAGTGTTTTAATTCTTTGCTATTTTTAGCAGATTTGTGAGAGATAATTCCTTGGTCAGATTTGAGATTCCTTATGGCTTAGAGATAAGGTGTTTTTTTTGCTTTAAAAGTAGATTTGGCATATTTTTAGAAGCTTTTCAGTTTATACTTGCAAAAAGTGTGTTTTTTCGCTTTTGTGCAATCTTTTGGGGCAGTTTTAGATGATTTTCCTTGAGCTTTCTTCTTGAACTCGAATTAGGGTTTTGGAGATATATCTTGAGAAAAACTTGGTGTTTTTCTAGTTCAGATTCTAGTTTCTTGCTCTGATACACTTCTTGAGAGGTTGTAAACTCTTTGTACTCAATTTAGACAGATACACTTGTTTAGTTTCAATAAAGCAGTGGAGTTCTTCTTCTCATTTTTCTGGTCTTAGTTTTGTGATGGCAATCTGATGTCTTTGTGTTTCAAATTTGAATCCTTATATGTCTTGTTGTTGTGAATCTTTGTTTAGAATTACATGCTTTCAGGTTGCATGTTGTATTTAGTTCTTTTAAATCTTCATGCAAATCACTAATGAAAACATGTGCTAATGAGATTGTGAGGGCTATTGTGATAGATAAACTATTATGAGTGATAAAGTCTAAATTTTCATAAGTCTAGTGAATCATCTGTTAGTCATAGGTTTAATTTTAGTTTATCCTTCTTCCTTTTACCTCGAGAATCACATAGAATAGGATCCATCATTCAGAGAACTAGCTCACTTTGGAGATTCTCTTTTCACATAGATCACCCACATCTAAAAATAGTTTCAATGTTTCAACAGATAGTTAAATTCTGCAAATTTAAGATAGGGTGCATATCTGATTGTCAACAGTAATGCAACAACATTATTAGAATAAAAATATATATAGTTATCTAGATCAAAATATATACAAATGCTGAAGGATTCTATAAAATGTGAATAGGAGAAATGTATAAAGAGTTAATATAAAAATTTGTTATGTATTTTACAAAATTTATTTAGTTTTAGTGAGTAAAAGTGGAGTTGTTTTTAAAGTGCTAGATAGGTAATCTATTTTAACATTAGTGTACTTAAAAGAGATGAATTAATAATATTTATTAGAAAACAATAAAAATGTTGAAGGATCACAAGGAATAAATAACTGTAATGTTATTATATGTTCTCTAGTTCTTTTACTTTAAATTCTTACAATGTGTCTATTTAAACAATATTAGTTTTGATTAATCACAAGTGTTGAGTCATTTTTTTAAGGGAAATTGAATTAAAGATAACACAAAAGGACGAAGTGTGTTTCAATGGTTGAATTATGAATGCTAGATAGAGGCTAAACTATCAGAAGCTAAATAAGGACCACCATAGATCAAGGATGAAACCATAGGTGCACTATAGACAATTATTTTCTATGGGTGTCTTGCTATACTTAAACTATACAACTTAGGTTATATAGTGATTTGTTATCTACAACACAAACATAAGAAAACATGAGGAATGAAAAATAAATGTTTATGGAATGTACAAAATCAAATAGAAATACTAAAGTGAAAAAGTAAAATAAGGCAATGAGGTTACCAAATGGAGTTGTAGGTCTACAAATATTGTACCATAAGAAAATATGCTACTAGGATAAGAAAATGGGTTAATACTACATAGGAACTTGTTAAGTTGGTTAAACCCCTATTTAAGATTTTTAATTTTCATTGACAATTGATAGGAATAGTGTGTGTACTTATCTTATGTGTGTCTATGTATAAACTAATTAAAACTATATAATAATAGCAATAGCAATATAGTTATGATATGCAAAAGTATACAACTATTCACAATGTTTATGGAAAATGTGCATGATCTAAGAGCGTAAAATGAAATGATAGAATATAATAAAAAAATTTAGTATAATAATATCCCTGTAAAAAAGAGCGAGAGATCAATGATTCAAATAACACTTATGATGATGAAAAAAAATCTACAACTATTAGTAAGAAATGTGTAAATGGAGAACACATAAAATACCCATAGCTCGGTGAATAACCACATGCATGCAAACAATAATATATTGCAAGCTTATGTAACTAAAAGTGTTGTAGGATTCTTTGAAAAGAACATTCAAGAATCAAAGAGATTGAGAGTATGAAATCCTATATAATGTAGAAATATGCAACAAGGAGTAATGGTGTATGTTGTAATAGAAGAGGATATGCCAAATTCAAAAAGGAAAACCTTTTTATCTTAAAATACTAGTCATTAACATTATTTTTTTGGGGAAGAAATGAAAAAATGAAGCTAAAAAGTTGGGGTAAACTCAAAAAATTAGTCATTATGTAACATACTACAAACTAAAATGCCTTTATTTTTTCCATTAGGGAAAGTTGCATGGTTTCTTCCTGTGTGCAAGTGATTTTTCCTATTCTCAGATGCAAAAAAAAAGTGAATGCAAACAAGGAAAATCAATGCAACATCTTAAGATAAGGCCTAACTAAATTCAAACAAAATAAAAAGAAACATTTGAAACTTTTCACCTTGCTTAAATTGATGAGTTTGGTTGGCCCTTTTTGATGCTTGATTGTGTGCTCCTTCTTGGACAAAATGGCATGTAACCTAGTGCAAAATGAAGGTAAGAGGATGAGGATTGCAATGGTGGATGTGGGTAGTGGGTTAGATGCAATATGGAGGCTCTAATGGCTGCAACAATGGAGGTATGCTAGGATGAGTGTGTGAGTGCTAGAATTTTCTAAGTTTTGATGGATGTCAAAATTAGGGAAATTCCTCTACTTTTAGGGGAAGTGCCTCTAAATAAATGGATGGATGAGATGCATCCATGGTGGATAGATCAAGGGATAGGGTGGGTTGAGAACACACAAGCCATCACATGCTAACATGTAGTAGCTAAAGTGGACAAGGGATTATGAGATGGAGATGATGTGGGTGTACTATAAAGTAAATTGGGAATGGACAAGCTCTCCTCATAAACGAGGTTTTTTTCCACATGTACTTTGAGAGGACATGTGAGGAATTAAAAATTCCTCACAAATCCTCATGGGGATGGGAGAAGGAATTAAAAATTCCTTTAAATGCATAGGATGAATAAATGTGAATTTTAAATTCACATTGGGAAGAGGATGCCTTCTCCAAAAGGAGAAATAATTTAATATAATTTGACTAAGGACACATGCCATAAATGGAATGAAGATTAGGTTAGCCTAATTAAGTGATTAAATTTGTGCAAATGCATGATTAGACGGGCTAATGACAAATTAGAGGCAAGTGGGAGATTATGGAGGATGTGACCCTAATGATGATTAGGGATGTGCACATCCTAATCATAGATTAATTAGATTAATCTATATTAGAAGGGATTATGGAGGATGTGACATGAGGAGAGAGAAAAGGGTGAATTAAAAATAATAATTTAATTCGTTTGGGTAAAGTGACTTAATTAAATAAATTGGTCTATTTATTTAATTTAGAGATGAATAAGGTAAGGTATTTGATTGATTAATTAAATACCTTAGGGGACATTAGGATAAGGTGAAATATTAATCAAATAATAAATTATTTATTTATTATGGCTTAAGGATGTGGGATAAAGAAATGCAAGGGTGGATTTTACCATATGGGAATGGTCAAATTCAGGTGTCTACACTTCCAATTGGGGTGCTTGTGGGTATTCCCACAATTTATCAAAAAAGGCTAAATATTATTTATAATAAAACATAACATCAAGAATAACCACATGAAACATAAAAAATCATAAATAATCATAAATCTAACATGTATATTAAGGAAAAACTATGTTTATTGATAAAAATATATCTAAAACATACTACAAGGATGACACTAAAAAGAGAAAGATTTGTAAAGTTGGAATCATAGGGTATGCATTCTTGACACTATATTTTACCCCACTTTAACAAGATTGTGTCACTAGGTGATTACGATATGCTAAAGTATAAAAAATAAAGTGCATGGAATAAACAACATTAATAGTAAATTAATTATATACAGTTGTAAGAGGATGTTGTAAAAATATTAGTGTATTATTTTATTTGCTATATCTAGTTAGTTATTTATTATATTATTTGCACCTAGGATGGAATATACTTGTTTAAATAGGTATTTAACTAGGTAGGTTCTACATGTGACTTGTACTTTTCGAGTTTGTTGGAGATCTTATGTGTGCATGCTACTACATCTTCTATTATCCTACATAGGTTATGCATTCACATATCTTAGTTATGTATCCTATATATAACCACTTGTAGCCCATTTTTTAGTATCGCTTTTGTAATAAATATACCCATCATTAGTATCTCACATGGAATTAACTACCTTAATTCAATGAGTGTAGGTGTTAACTATACTTAATGAGATCCTATTGGCTCAAGCCCCTCATACTACTTTCCACTTTTCACCCTAGTTAGATATGTCTATAGATATGATCCATATGACTATTTTATGGCACACTCCCTAATATTCCAACATTAGTCTAAAGAGCCATACCCAACATAAGTTTTGCAACAATCACACATTTAGATTTATAATCAAAATAGTGTCAGAATTTGTCATTTCCAACTATAATGACGGGAAGTTCAATATTTAAGCTTTCTTTATCCACATATGACCAATAACCATTCAAAATAATAATCCTTTTTAACCCAATGACAATAACTATCAAAATTATTCAAAATTCATCAATTCATCACTTGAAATCCATAATTAATTATAACAGACATTCACATAAAATCATTTGTTTTATTTCTATAACTTGGATGATTACATTTCCCAAATAGATGTGTTCATTTGATCTCTACTTCTTCATTATTTGGCTCAAACCAAGCACTTGTTCTATCTATGCATCCACAAGAAAACATTGACTTCTCCTATTTAATTCATTCATCCCCTCTACAACTCATTCGATCCAATACTGAACTATTGTCTTCCCTTCAGACCCTGCAACCCTCCATTCAACCTTTGATTCTCATCTCATCATTAATCTCCTTCTATCTTCTTCATTTGAACTCACACCCTTGTTTGGTTCTTAGTTTCTGGTCTTCCACTTGGCCCTCCTCTTACCGGAAGTTCCCCATTCTACCTGCCCCCCACATTGACCTATTCCTTTGTTGGCCTCTCACACAACCTCTCTCTTTCCAAAATGCCTTTGATACTTTGGCCTTCAGCCTTCTTCAACCTCACCCAACAAACAACCATCATTCCTGCCACTTACCTCTTATTCCCTCTATCAACATCTCCACTAAATTTCCTGCAATCATATCCACTCTTCAACTATTACTAATTGCCCCCCTTCATTTGTAATTGATGCTTTGAAAACTATTAACTTTTTTCAACCTGCTTAACTTCATGTATGCCTAACCATTAACCATTTATCTTCCCTCTAACTACTTATTTCAAAATTCCAATGGAAACTAAATCACTAATCCTACTTCTTGTCGCTATGGACATAGGAACCCAAAATTGACGTGATCCCAAGATAAGGGAAATTTTATTGATTCATGTGATGCACTTGCATTAGACTCCCCAAGGAACAAAAAGATCATGTGCTCTTGCACATTTGGAAATTCATCCAAAGTAGATCATCAATACACTTCTTCCACATCTTCCACAATTTATTTGTCTCATTGGTTGCATTCCTCCAACATTTCTATGCAACACTGTGTGTTTCCCTCATGAGACTATCTTCATCCATTACTTTCCACCTCCAATCCTTGATTGTTCTTTTATTCTCATACAACACACCATAAACAAATGGAAATATTTCCATGTCTTCAATATCCCTCACTCCATCATCAACATTTACTACATCTGTTCCTATCATTTCAATGTCATACACAACATACTCATCCAACATTCTTTCTAGCCACTCTTCTTCTATGGCCAACTGCTACAACAAATTATTTTCAGATTCATCTTCCATCTCATGGCTCATCACATTTCTCTCAAAATTTGCTATGACTGCTACATCTTTTGTTTGCATCTTTGCAACAATTTTTGTGTCATTGACAACAACCTCCTTCAGGGTGTCCTTCGTGGGCCCACACATCTTCAAACCTTCAACATTTTCATTCCACTCTTGCTCAATGGCTGCAAATTTTTCCATAAATCTTCTTCAATGTTTTCAATTACTTCCCCTTCTTATTTTATCTCTACATTGCTTCCATTCTTCTTTTGTTTTCCTTCTTCCTCTTGGATCACTATTGTTCCAACATTACCTTCTTTATTTGATGTTGTTCCTTTATCCAAATCTGAATTTTCATATGCTACTATTGTCTTCTTTTGTTGTTCAAGGCTTTTATCCAACTTCTCCTCTTTCCTATCACACTTGCATTTGTCCAGCTTAAATTTCCCATTCCGCCTTTTCCTACCTCATTTCTTTCTCATCCACAAGCCTCCACATGTCTTCCTCGTATTTATGAATTTCATTCAAAGCCTCAAAAGAGTCATCATAAACACAATCAAATTGCCTTTCCTTTATCTTGCATAGACCTTGCTTCTCTTGTTGCAACTCCACTGCATCTTCATGGCTATTATCTTTCTTTCCATCCTCTATTGAATTCACCATGCTTCCAGGTTCATGGGGCTTGGTCTCCTCTTCAAATCTCATACCCATAGGCATATTTTCCTTACCATCATTTCTTGCAACATGATTCTCTTTTACTGCTAACCTATTCTTAATCACCCACATTTTTATTATCAGGAGCCTTGGGTTGAACTCTCTTGATAGCTACACTTGATCTTCTCAAAGTGTATTCTTCTCCTTTCATGAAAACATTATCTTCATGAATCCTTGCTTTCCAACTTATCCTGCAATCTGGTTCCCACTTGTTCATCTGTAAAGCCTTCATCCTTTGCACCTGCTTGCTATTATAAACACAATCAAAAGCATCTACTTCTTTACATTTTAACTACTGCCCCACAACTTGTTTCCTTTCCCAATATGGAACTATGTACCCATGATTCACTATTGTATTCTTCTCATTATAAGCTTGTCCATCTCTATTCACACTTCTATTCACATGATAACAAATAACACTCTTCTTTCAAAAATCAACATTATGACCTTCCTTTACCTATTGCCTGATTTGTTCCCTCCATTGGCTTCTTTGACTTCCATCTTTTCCTCTTCATAAGCATCTGGTACTACATCTACAACCTCTTCCAAGCCATCATAAAATGTTGGGTCTTCCTTCACATCTTCATCATTATACTAGAAATATTCAACATCAGACTCCTCTTCATTCTTTGGTAATCTGCAATGTACCTCTGTTGCAAACACTTCTTGCCACGCTACTGCAACCAAACTCTACTCATCATCAACTCTTTCTTCGGGTGTTATTCCTGCCTGCTATTCCCTCGACTCCTTAATTTGATTAATTTAATGTCATGGGAAGGAGGGGAACCAATAGAAAGTAGTCAATGGGACCTACCAAACATAACAAAGGATTTTAATAAGACCATGCACTTATTACATGACTTAAAAGGGGCTGCTTGCCTAGGTTTATAACATGAATGATATTGAGCGAATATTAAAACCAAAACTTAGGGAAAGAACAAGAATTAAAGAATTTTATGACCCTTAAAAGACAAGGGAATATTTATAAGGATTCTACGGGTAGCAACTGGGAACACTAGGCTCAAGGGGTCGGTGAGTAAACAGACACAAAGGCATAAGATATGATTTAAGAGACTGGGAATAGGTAAAACCTGATCAACTTTGAATTAGATTATTAGAATGTAGGTAAAAGAAAAATACACTATAATATCTTTAATTTTGAATATAATATTGACCTATCTTGCTCTCTAGTATTGTATTCACTATCATCTAACTCAAAATAATCAACAGTTATTTATAAGTTATGGATGTTGAACTGTTAGCTTATGTTCAAGGAATGGATTAATATTCCTTTCAATTTATCAAAGATTGTGTGAATGATAATGCAATAGGAATTTATAAGTAGTGTGATAAGTTTTTTTCTTTAAAAATGATGCAGAATAACATATCAAATTCAATACAATATAAAATATAAAAGATCAAAATATAATGGAATACAATATAAAATATTAAATGTAATAGTTTCATGGAATACAATATACAATATCATCAACTACAGTTTGGAATATTATTCATGAAGTGCAATGATTCAGAATTTCATGGAATACAATATAAAATACCATCAACTATAGTTTGGAAAATGATTCATGAAGTGCAGTATAAATACCTAAAAGCTGCTAATTCCCTTCCATTTCCCAAATGGAGTCAGGGTCCTGAAACTGATGTTCAACTTGAGATAAAGTAAAAGAGTCATCTTGATTATGAGTTCTCTATTCATTTTCTTCAGCCTACATCTCAAATTCAACATTCATTGTGTCATTGTCATTTGTCCCACTACCACGTCTAGTGCCACCAATACTAGCATTTGGAATTGGAGTGTTGCACAACTCGATCCCTATTCTTTTGCATGTGGACCTCCAGATTGTGAGTTCCCTTTCAAAAGGAATTTTTTTGACATTATAGGTAGTTCCTTTCACCCTCAAGCAATTTTTTGAATTCTTGTCTAGTTTGTTTCTTAACTTTGATTTCAAAAACACTAATGAACTGAAAACAATCTCATCCTCCACCAACCCCAATATCATTGTTTGACATAAATCAACAAGTTTGAAATATTTTGATATCATATCACACAATATTTCACTTTGACCTGAGTTTTTCCAAACCTTTGTTATTGATCCCAATTCAAAGGCCTTCTCCATGCCCATGGAATCATACTGGTCCCTCATAGTTATTTTAAAATTATTACATTGTTGTCTAATCTTATCTACATTTAAAATTCCTTCTATTGTCTATTCATTGTACGTTACACTTTTCAAAAATTATTCGATCAAGATATTTACTTGATCATGAAAATATTTTGGGCTATCTCAGTTTACCCAAAATTGAGGATACACAATACCCATGGATTCAGGTATCTCATGTCAAGGGAATCTTTCATGAATCTCTGAGGAAAGAGATTTTGTAATTTCCTTCAAATTATCACTAATAGATTTAACAATGCTATTAAAATCTTCCTCATTAACATGTACTTTTTTGCTAGAGTACTAGGTTGTCTTACAATGGTACATTGGTATCTTATATTTGCGTGCATAGATACATAAGTGCCCGCTTGCATTAAACTGTAAATAATTATCAGGATTATTCAAATTAGTAATTTTCTACCACATGAAATAATTTGGGCTTTCTTGTGTTAGATCTAGATATAGATGATCAAGGGCCAAGCATGTATGTTTACGTAGTGATGGAACCCCTCAAAAAATTATTGGTTCCATTTTACAATTGTTCAAAATTTGGCTTGGGCCCTCATTTTTGGCTTTAGGTCATGTCTTCATCACTGTATTAGGGATTTTATGTTGTTAAAACCCTTTAGAATGGGCCTGAGTAAAAAAACCCTTGATCATTATAAACTTGCATTGACATGATGTTCCCAGTCTCTGGTTGTTTAAGATATCACTTATGCCATCGAAGTCATATTCACCGACCCCCTGAGTTTAGGTTGGTCAGTCACCTTGATCCTTTTTTCTAGTATTAAATTTTCTTATGCCCAAGGCTTATTTTTTTAAAAATGACTGAAATCCTTATTCTTTGTCCTTTATGGGTCAAGTCCCCATCTGCCTAGAGGTGGGCCCTTTTTAAGTTTAACTTTTGTGGCATGTGTAGAATTAGTTTTCATGTTGGTTGTTTGATCATAAGGAGTTGATCCTAGCCATTCCTCGTGCACCTATGCTGATTTTTTCCTTCTTATTTTATTCACAAGGGTTGACGAGATTCATCCATGTGTCTAGTATGTTGGAAGGCCTAGTATCCTTGGTAAAGTAGATTGTGCCATTCAAAGAAGATCAACATTTGTGGATTTGAGACGTGGCCACATCTTGACTACTCCTCATGCGCCTGTGTTGGTTTATTTCATGTTATTTGAAACACATGGGCTAGTGGGTGATGGCCACGTGTTACTATCAGATGGTGGGACTAGTGTCTCTACAAGGCTAGCAGAAATAGTTTGGACAAGGATCAATGATGGACACCAAAACACGTGTTCTCATCAAGATGGTTCCCCATGTGCTCATCCATCTAAAGCATTAGAAAAGGTAGTAATATGGGCTAGCGGGCTGAGTGACACTTGTCATGTCTGTGGGACCCTCCAAGATATGAAGATGACAATTGCTTTGTAAGGAAGGAAATCAATAGTTGATGGAAAGTGATGTGAGCCAATCCTGACCACTCCTCACCATCCCATGATAATCTAGTCTATGTGCCATATTTTGTAGTGGGCAAGTGGGAATATACCATGTGGACTTTCTAAAAGGCTCCGATGGACTCTAATGGAGTTGGAAGGTTGCTAAATTTGGCTGAGAGGGTACTATTTCCAAATGGTGCCATTTTTAAGTTAATTCTTTCAGGCACATGTTTGGGGAGTTTGGCTATCAGTTCTAATAGTTATTGATACATGTGGGAAGGAAAAAATAAAGTAGAGCAATGTACAAACTGATATTTTAAGATCAAATCAAGATCATTCCCCGATTTTGTGCTATAAAGAGATATATGTGAATTAATTCCCATAGGTAAGCAGGTGATTAGAGAACGAAAAGTTTTAAATGATGCTAAGTATGTGGTCAAAATATATGTACAAAGTGGATGTATATATACTCAAGGCTTTTCTGATCAAGAAAAGGCATTAAAAGCACAATTAAAACTTGTTCATAATTAGTCGCACTAGTAATCTATCTATTGATTTATTTTTAAAACATGATCAATAGTTGAGGTTAAAAAAGATCAAAGCAGACTATTTTTAGCTCATGCGCTCAAGCTTTCTTTGAGTATTAATGGTTAGGAAATTTGCATGGATCAATATAAGGAGGACTGATGGCCATATTTTTCATTCAAAAATTACATTTAGACATTGACAATTGAGGTTGAGTCTGAGATAAAAGTTGGTGAAGGTTTTTTGGTTCTTATCACTGATAAGATGATAAGTCTAGAGAGTCTGCTAGGTCAGTTTGAAGGTCTAGGTGATTGATTTTTCTTGAGTCTAAGGAGAATGCTCCTGAGGATGAAATTGAGACATGGGGAGCTCCTGACACACCAAAGAGTAGAAGAGGACATAGGAAATTCAAGATGTATGGTGTCAGGAGTAATTACCACCTAAGGATCCAAATTGTTTCAAAAGAGCTAGTCAAAATTTAAGGGAAAAATCTAGTGGAATATGAAAAGAAGGAAAAGAAAAAGTGCAAGTATCGTAAGGCTTATCTGAGAGGACATAATTCTCCTAGTGAGGTTTTTGATGGCCCTTTAGACAGTGAGGGTGAAATCGATTTGGAGTGTGACCATTATTCACTTTCCCTGGTATCTTCTGAAGATTTTAATGAGGAGGTGGTGATGGTTCCTCCAGTTCCACGACGAACAAGATGTGAGTGAGTATCCTATGAGTCTGATGACTTTTTTCAGGATTGTCCTATTCAAAATTCATGTGATTTCTTGTTTCTAGTGTAACTAATGTGGAAATTTTTCAAGCTAGTGTGTTGAAGAAGTTCCAAACTTTCTAGCCTTGGTGGAATGTAGGCTTTTTCCAAGTGGTATCCAATTTTTTGCTAGGGCTATGAGTGGAGAATCTTCTTTGGTCAACAAGGATGAAGATTCAATGTTGCTACAGTAACAAACTTTGCCTTTTGAGGAGCTAGCATGTCTTCATGCAAAGGATGTGGAATTTGGTCTTTTACTCTTCCATTTTTTGCAATGAGTGCATGTAACTAACTAAGGACATCTCAAATTCTAGTGCAAATGAATTCAAATGAAATGAAATGTAAATGTAATTGAGCTTGATGCTTTTTGCTCTCTTGTTCTATAAAAGGGATTTTAGGGCTCATTATAGGGGGTCAGATATTTAAGTCTCAACAAGATTTTAGGTGAAAGTTAAGTTCAGGAAAGGCACTTTGTAAAGAATATGGATGAATAGAACCGTAGACTATTTTGGGTATGAGTCCTATATGTAATAGTCTAAAAATATTTTTATAGATAATATTGATATCAAAAAAAATATTAGTCTTGAAACAAACACTCTCCTATGTATCTTTCTCACAAGTTATGGATGAAAATACTAATGGTGTCATCATTTATCTTCAATTTTTTCCATTGAATGTATGATTATGTTTTAGCTTTAACTCAAAGAGTTGATTAAAAAAACTCAAGGAGGGTTATATATTTTGTAAGGAATTGCATAGGATTTGTAAGGAGTGTGTTTTTAGGCATCATGAGTTTTCATAAATGCAAAGCACTATGAAAATAGTCCACACATCTCTAAATTAAGTAGCTTATATATATTACTGGTACATATATATATTTGACTTTGTTGCCCCAATTGATGAAACATTAGTTAGTTTGTTAGAAAATATTGCATGATAATGAGTAATTAGCATACCTGGCCATGAACTTAAAATGAGAAAAAAAATCATCTAAAATATTTTCAAGTATATTATATGGGTTTGCAATATCCATGATTCTTAGCAAATAGATATTCATTCATTTAAAGGTCTAGAAAATCATTAATGAAGTGTGTTTATTTGCAATAAATAAGAATCAATTTATGTATAAATGTGTTACCCATTAGATATACCTCATATGAACACAATAGGGAGCACCCTTCTAGGTCTCACAGAGCCTAAAGTGAAAGAGTAAGGACCTCAAAAGCCTTTACTTGTTGTGTTGGCCACTAGCCTTGTAGTTTCTTCACTATAGGAGGTGGCTACTTAGAGAAGTATTTGGCTCTGCTAGAAAAATTACCAACAGAAATGGTGACTCCATTGGGGAACTTATTTACAAAATTATTTACAGTAGATCATCTTTCCTTGATAGAGTCCTGGAGGTTCTAAAGTAAAGTTCTCACTAAGAGTGGGTGGTGACTCTAAAGAACTATGTACCAGTGAAAAATTTTGCAGGAAAAAGAAGTATAAAGTGAAATCAACCGATGAAAGAAGCTTCATATTGTTGAAGTTTGATACTCTACAAAGGAGGTGGAAACTCTATGCAAAGAACCTGATAAAGCACGATATCTACTAATTTATCAAAGTATTTTCCCCTGTTTTGATTTACAAGAAGAAATAAGTTTGTGAGAAAGCCATTTTTAAGAGATATGAAAGAAATACTATGTTCCCAATTAAGTGAGTTAAAGCACTAAGGGAATAGTGGCAATTTTTCTACATTTGAACTGAAATTTGTAATATCTAAATGGGGTGGAAGAAGTATGCTTGTTCTTGAAATCTTCCCATTAGAGAGATCTTAGATAATTGTGTTTGAGTTATGCATTGTAATATTTTAAGGTCATGAATAACAACAAGAAATAGGGCAGTGATCAATTGTAGAGTTGATATTTGAATTTTGTAAAGGGGTGTAAGAAAATGTATCATTCACTTGTACATCCTTGTGGGGTGGATGATGTAAACATAAAGAGTGTGCAACCCGTGTCATGGCATCAAAGAAGTTTCTTTGTAGAAAGATATAGACCATTGAATTTTGATGGTATTCAAGGCTTCCCAAACCCTGTTCCTAATGAAGTTAGTGAATGTTTACCAAAGTTCAAAGGGAAAATATCAGAATCAACATTTCAACATCTACAATAATTCTCTGATTTTATGGGAGATTTTGAGATAAGTCATGAAGATGTTGTCATGAAGTTCTATGTTCAATCTCTGAAGAAAGACGCTAGAGATTGGTTTTCATATTTTCCAGTGTGTTCTATCTCTTCATGGAATGAGTTCATGGCTGCATTCATAGAATAGTTTGGAGAAAGGATTAATCCTCATTCAATGAGACAAAAATTTAATAACATCCAGAAAGAAGAGGATGATTTAGTCCCAGCTTTCAATCTCATATTTTCAAAAACATTAGGTGACATTCCTAAAAGCATGAGACCAAATGATGCAGTATGTCTAATTGTATACTTTGATGCATTTGATGAAGAAATGAGTTATCTACTAAGAGATAAAGATCTTGCAACATTACATCAAACATATCAAATTGCTATGGATATCGAGAACAATATGAAATATTCAATGATGAAAGGATACATGGCTGCAAGTGTTGGTTATTCTAGCACACCTCATGCAAATGGAATTCATGGATTAGATAATAGAAATGTTTTCCAAGAGGATTAAGTTGTTGTTGTTTCAATTTGTCTATCACTACAACACGCAAATCATAGTGAACTCCAAGTTGAACATCAACAAAATTTGAGTAGTGTTGATCAGATGTCTTTTATTCAAGAATTATCTAATATGAAGAGGCACAAGGGAGAATCACCCTATGATTTGTTCTCAATATTTTTGGATGCCTTGTTAAAAGTCCCCAAAAATTTTAGACCTAAGGATTCAACATGCATTGATTTTCTTTTTGAAATATTTGAACCAGGGTTGAGTACCTTTCCAAAAGAGTTGAAACCTCATAGTTTTTTCTAGGTACTTGATTGGATAAAGAGTGTTGAAGGAGTCCAACATAATTATGCACAAAATGTGATGTCTCAAAATGAAGATAACAACTATCCCATAAGAAAAATTAGAACATGATACACAAAAATGAAAAGAGTATATCAAAAAATGAAGATCCATATTAAATGGATGAGGATAGTGATTGTAATCATCCCACAAGCAACATATATGAAGATTTGCATACCAGTAATGAAGATAAAGATACACTTGCAAGTGTTGTTGATTTCTCAAATCAGTGGTCAAGATATTGAAGATGAAAATCTAAGCATTCACTTTGAAAGATTTGAGCATAATTTATGTAGTGGTGAATTTTCTTGTGATAAAGATCATGATGAGAGTGAAGTTTCTGATTATTCTTTTGAGAGTTATGAATGCTCCTTGGGGATATGCTAGAGGAGTTTTCTTCACATGAAGGATACAGTGATGTAAATAATGATGAAATCACTTGTTCACAAGTAAATGAACAAGTTTCACATGGTGAATACTTGGAGTGTAGCTCAGTTTTGATATCACTAGAGCATATTGATTCAATGGATGCCTATCACTTTGAAGATAAGAATGTGTTTGTTTAGTATGTTGATCTTGAACATAGTGCTAGAAATGATGAATGTGCTTAGAATTGTTTATATGAAGTAGATATGAAGATGGAAACTATGCATGAAGAAGAAGATGATGTACTCATGGATGAAAAACATGGTTTCATTATTGAATAATCATAATGTACATCATGATAGTCACATGGATTTTGAATCAACATTATTACCATTGATAATTTGAAATATTTTGATGAATTTTCAAATTGTGTTGGTATTGCAGAACTTTTTGGTCTATGTGTAGAGCAACCAGATAATGCAAAAAAAGGTGGATCTCATGATAATAAGTGTGAAATTGAGTTCTTTATTGATGTTCCTTATCTTCACAATATGATTATATACATGTTCTCATCCAATGAGGAAAGAATTTATGTGAAGGAAAACAAAGATGCTTGTTCAAGTGCTAATGAACAAATTCTAGATAACAATGAGTTTTTAGCACATAGGTCAATATGCATATCAACTGATAGTGCACATGAAGTTACTAGTGAACATGAAAGTGTTTTTTTTATCCTCTTAATCCTGAAAGTGTTGGCATTCAAAGTGATTTAGATAAAGGTATTGTAGGTGTTGATAGATCTGATTTTTAGAACCTTGAAGCATGTGATTATGTGACTGAGTTGTGTTGTTGGAATGATACTAAAGTAACTTATGGTTCAATTCAGTTAAAGAAGTTTCAAATGTGTGAGAAATCTTTGCTTGACACACAAAAGGATTGCACATTTTTTCTGAACCATGATATCTTTTTTAAGTATAATCATTATGAGGGGGTAAAGAAATGTGATAAGACTATGTTTTCATATAGTCTTAATCATTATCCTCATATGCTACCACTTGCTAAAAAATCAGAAAATGAAGAGATTGGAAATGATTTGGTCTATGTGATTTGGTTTCCATGTGACAACAAAGCTAAACAGGGAGCAAGTTCTCACTTGTAGAAAGGCAGCTTGACACTTGTGTTTGTAGGAATGCAGTCACTCAAGTTGTTGTGGTATTTTAGAGGTAAGTATGGGTTGAAGGAAATCAATTCTTTCAATAGGCTGGTGTTTGATAGAAGGAAACATGGGTTTTTCTTTTCATTTGGTGGCCTGGAGCCATCAACTACGGTTTGAAATTTTAGAAAGACTCTATTGCCTAGTAGATAAGGAACTTGGTCTACTCTCCCATGATTCGAGGATCTCACTGTTAGGGTTAGAGATGGCAGATCTAACAATTAAATATAGATTTTATATAATAAACAGAGAAACTAAAACATACATAGAATAAATCATAACACAGAGAATTTAACGTGGTTCACCCAATCCGGGCTACATCCACCAAACCGCAGCCATCCAATACTTTTATTATCCAGTGAAAACCCTATTACAATCTTGCGAATAATCGCATTTTTCATCATACTGAAATACCCATCCGAACCCAATTTTTACCAAGCTTAGAAGCTTCCAGATTTTAGGGTTCTACAAAATCGGATTTTTCTTTTTCCATTGATTTTCCCTTTTTCGGTGATCACGCGAAAAAGTAGGAAGAAAATTTTTCTCGGGGGCTATCGCCCCCGAACCCCCGCCCAGGGCCCAGCCCGGCCCTGGACCCCAGCAAGGAAAAGGGGCCAGGATGTACAGTATACCATGGGCTATACAGTATAGCATGATCAGTCGCCACATACCAACACTCACCATGCTTGCGAGACACATGTTTCCCCAATACAAGCCATGATGGAACCCCTCAAAAATTTCTTGGTTCCATTTTACAATTGTGAAAAATTTGTCTTGGGCCCTTGTTTTTGGTTTTAGGTCATGTCTTCATCACTGTATTAGGGTTTTTATGTTGTTAAAACCCTTCAAAATTGGCCTATGACTCAAAAAACCCTCCATTGTTATAAATTTGCATTGACCTAATGTTCTTGGTCTCTAGTTGTTTAAGATATCACTTACGCCATCAAATTCATTTTATTTAGTGCCCCCCTGAGTTTAGGTTGGTTAGTCACCTTGATCCTTTTTTCCAGTATTAAATTTTCTTGTGGTCAAGGCTTATTTTTTGAAAAATGACTTAAATCCTTAGACTTTATCCTTTATGGCTCAAGTTCTCATCTAGCTATAGGTGGCTCCCTTTTAAGATTAACTTTTGTGGCATGTGTAGAATTATGTTTCATGTTGGTCATTCGATTCTAAGGAGTTGATCCTAGTCATTCCCCATGTGCCTGCACTAATTTTTTCCTTCTTATTTTATTCAAATGGGTTGACAAGCTTCAACCATGTGTCTAGTATATTGGAAGGCCTGGTTTCCTTGGTAAAGTAGTTGGTGCCATTCAAAGAAGATCAACAGTTGTAGATTTAAGATGAGGCCACATCTTGACTACTCCATGCACGCTTATGTTGGTTTATTTCATGTTATTGTAAACACATGGGCTAGCAGGCAATGGCCATGTGTTACTATCATATGGTGGGACTAGTGTCTCCACAAGGTTGGTAGACATAGTTTGGATAAGGATCAGCGATGTACACTACAACATGTGTTCTTGTCAGGACCGTTCCCCACTTGCCCATCTATCTAAAGCATTGAAAAAGGTAGTAACATGAGCTAGTAGGTTAAGCGACACTTGTCATTTTTGTGGGTCCCACCAAGCTTTGAAGATGGTTATTGCTTCATAAGGAAGGAAATCAATGGTCAATGGTGGGTGATTTGGGTCAATCTTGACTGCACCCCACCATCCCATGAGGATTCCACATGTGTGCCATATTTTGCAGCGGGTGAGCGAGCAGATGCCACATAGACTTTCTAAAAGGCTTTGATGGACTCTAATGTAGTTGGAAGGTTGCTAAATTTGGCTGAGAGAGAGTGTACTATTTCCAAACGACACCATTTTTAAGTTTATTCTTTGAGGAACATGTTTGAGGAGTTTAGCTATCAATTCTGACAGTTATTGATATGTGTGGGAAGGAAAAAATAAAGCAGGGCAATGTACAAACTGATATTTTGAGATTAGATCAATATCATTCCCTACTATTGTGCTATGAAGAAATACAAGTGAATTAATTCCCACAGGTAAGCGGGTGATTATAGCATGAAATTTTTTAAATGATGTTAAGTATGTGGTTGAAATATGTGTACAGAGTGGATGTATATCTATTAGGGATTTTTTGATCAAGAAAAGGCATTAAAAGCATAATTAAAAATTGTTCATAATTAGTTGTATCAATAATCTATCTGTTGATTTATTTTTAAAAAATGATCAATGGTTGAGGTTAAAAAATATCAAAGCAGACTATTGTCAGCTCACGTGCTCGAGCTTTCATTGAGTATTAATGGTTGGAACACTTGGATGGCTCAATATAAGGAGGACTAATGGCCATATTTTTCATTCATAAATTCCATTCAGACATTGACAAGTGAAGTTGAGTCTGAGAGCGAAGTTGGTGAAGGTTTTTTTGGTTCTTATGAATAATAAGATGAGTAAGTCTGGAGAGTCTGGTAGGTTGGCTCGAAGGTCTAGGAGATTGAATTTTCTTGAGTCTGATGGGAATGTCCCTAAGGATGAAATTGAGACACATGGAGCTCTCGATACACCAAAGAGTAGAAGAGGATGCAAGAAATTCAATAAGTGGTGTCAGTAGTAATTACCGCTTGAGGAGCTGAACTATTTCAATAGAGTTGGGCCAAATTAAAGGAAAAAAGTTGGAGTATAAAAATAAGGCAAAGAAAAAGTGCAAGTATTGTAAGGCTTATCTGAGAGGACATAATTCTTCTAGTGAGGTTTCTGATAGCCCTTTAGATAGTGAGGGTGACACTGATCTGGACTATGACCATTATCCACTTTCCCTAGTATCTTCTAAAGATTATGACAAGGAGGTGGTGACGATTCCTCCAATTCCACTACGAACAAGATGTGGAAGAGTATCCTATGAGGCTAATGAATTAGAGTGATGAATCTACCCCATTTTTGTTTTTGACAACACCATAGCCCTTTTGTAAGGATTGTCCTATTCAACATTCATGTGATTTCTTGTTTCTAGTGATAATGTGGAAATTTTTTAGGCTAGTGTGTTGAAGAAGTTCCAAACTTTCTAACCTTGGTGGCATGTAGGATTTTTTCAAGTGGTATGCAAGTTTTTGCTAGGGTTGTGAGTGGAGAATCTTCTTTGGTCAACAAGGATGAGGATTCAATGTTGTTGTAGTAACAAACTTTTCATTTTGAGTTGGCATGTCTTCATGCAAAGGATGTGGAATTTGGTCATTACTCTTCCATTTTTCGTAATGAGTTCATGTAACTAACTAAGGACGACTCAAATTTTGGTGCAAATTTATTCAAATGAAATGAAATGTAAATGTAATTGAGCCTGATGCTTGTTGCTCACTTGTTTTATAAGGGGGATTTTAGGGCTCATTACAAGGGGGTCGGATTTTTAAGTATCAAGAGGGTTTTAGGTGAAAGCTAAGTTTAGGAAAGGAACTTTGTAAATAATATAGATGATTAGAATAATAGATTTTCTTGGGTATGAGTCCTATATGTAATAGTCTTAAAATAGTTTTATAGATGCTATTGATATCAAAACAAATATTAACTAGTCTAGAAAAAAACACTCTCCTATGGATCTTTCTTGTAGGTTATGAATGAAAATACTAATGGTGTTATCATTTATCTTCAATTTGTTCCATTGAATTTATGATTCTATTTTAGCTTTAATTCAAAGAGTTGATTAAAAATGCTTAAGGGGGGTTATAGATTTTGTACGAAATTGCATAGGATTTGTAAGGAGTGATTGTTTTTAGGCATCATGAGTTTTCATAAATGCAAATCACTATGAAAATAGTTCACTCATCTCATAATTAAGTAGCTTATATATATTACTAGTTCTTAAATATTTGACTCCATTGCCCCAATTGATGAAACACTAGTCAGTTTGTTAGAAAATCTTGCATGAAAATGAGTAATTAGCATACCTAGCCATGAACTTAAAATGATAACAAAATTCATTTAAAATCTTTTCAAATATAGTATACGGGTTTGTAATATCCCCAATTCTTAGCTTAGATATTCATTCATTTAAAGGTCTGCCAAATCTTTAATGAAGTGCATTTATTTGCAATAAATAAGAATCAATTTGTGTATAAATGTGTTACCAATTAGATATACCTCATATGAACACAATAGGGAACACCCTCCTAGGTCCCACAATGCCTAAAGTGAAGGATTAAGGACCTCAAAATCCTTTACTCATTGTGTTGGTCTCTAGCCTTGCATTTTCTTCACTATAGGAGTTGGCTACTCTGTAGAGAATTGTTTGGCTTTACTGGAAAAATCACCAACATGTAGTTTGGCATATTCATAGATATACATAATTTTTTCTCGGGATTTCTTCAAAAGATTGTTCATTTCATCCAGCAAGGGGAGAAACTAGCTAAATTCAAGAGTGTCTCTATATCACTTAACCTATATAAGAGGTCAAGAGCTTTTTGTACTATGCTATAATGCTCGTACATTACTCCAATCAAGGATTGATATTTTGAAAGAACTCATTTTGTTGGTCTATGCAAGAAGATCCATCTAGTATTGACATCCTTGAGAAGCTTGTTTCCTATTGTTATTCCCTCAACAAAATTTTGAAATTCCATGAAACATTTGGGACTTCAAAAGAAGTATGCATAAAGCTCGCAAACTAGATTTTCAACTTTTGATACTGTAGGAAACTTGCTTACAATTTTGAATGCTAAATTCATTCTATGAGCCATGCAAAGAATGCCAAGCATGTATGGTGTGCAAGTAGTTTGTAACTTTGTGCAAACACTGCTCCTTTGACCTTGCATCACTGTAGCTCCATCAGCTCCTACACACACCAACTTTTTGGCAATTGTCAACTCATCCGTACCTGCAATTTCATTCAAATATTTCTTGAATAGTTCAAATAGATTTTGCAATGTTGAATTTTCCTTCATTTTATGAACATAGAGAAGATGAGCTTGGCATACATGTTTTTTTACAGTATACAAATGCATGTAAACCCAAGAAGTATTGTCTACCATAGTAACTCCATCTAAAGATAATACAATGAATTTTGACTCTTTGACTTTCTCCTTTAAATCTTGCTTTTCCATTGCATCAAGACTATTTTCCCATTCCCATCCAACATTTACTGACCCATGTGATCCAAGAAAGTGAGGAATAGCCAAAAAAGCTAATAAATTACAATATTTTGGGTAGTTTATCATAGGACACCCTCTAGAAAAAACATGAAAAACAACACTCATTTGAATAGTTTTTGATAGATTTTCTCCTTCCATTGCTTTTCCAAATTGATCCTCAAGTGTACTTTGGCATGGAGCAAGCTTCTACATTCTTTTCTTATGCTCTTCATATTCTGCAACATACTTAACATGAAGACATTCTTCCTTTGATTTTCATCGTATGAATGATTGTTCCTTTCCATCTATGATTTATTTTCCATAAACTTTACTAATATGTTTTTATATAGTGTCAAGCTTTAGTTGCAACTTCTCATCTCTTTTACATTTCTAACTACAAATCGTACACATGCATTCTATTGTAGTTTTAACATTTTTTGGTTTCCCCACTGGTACAATGAATGGGTACTTTGACAACCAACCAAGTTGAAAATTCCTTGTCATTTCCCACTCATGCCACACTTTTGATTTTCCTTTTCTTTTCTTGCTACCAACATCATCCTGATCCAAGTCAATTATCTCATTTTGGCTAACCAAGGTATCCCTTAGGACATCTTCTACGGTATTGTCATCCTCATTTGATACATTTAACTCAATGAAAATCTCACCTTAACCTTTTGGTGGTGGTGAGGTATTGTGAATGCCTTCTTCATTAATATTTGGTCAAAAAGTTGGTGATATAGCTCCATCTTGATCCAATGGATCAACAACACTGCCAATTACAAAGACTATATGGTACCTCTACATTTTGGGAGTTTTGATGGCTTCCTCATCTCTTCACCACCCTAATGAGTCTTACCCTTGTTTCCCAACATATTTATCTTTCGCTTCAAATAAAAGCTAGAAAAAAATGTCTTCTTGTTTAAAAAGGATAGATAATATAGATCCCATTCTCTACACAATATCATGTTTAAGATTGAAGAAAGAATGGAAAAGAGATAAATAAAAATTATAACACTATGAAGAAATGATCACTCACCTTTAAGTTTACACTTTCGTTGAATTTTGAATCAATAACTGAAAAAAATGTGTAAGAATAAATGACAATTTCAATTGTATTTATATCAATCCATATTTGGAAAATTCCATAGGATGTTTAAATGGTATATTAAAAATTTGGTGAATCCCACGTGCTTAAACAATGATAAGTTGTAATTTTCAAGGTGATTATGGCCCTACAATTAGCATGGAGGTGTCATAACAATTGGAAAAATGTTTCCTCAAATGTAATTTTTTTTAATGTTATTGGTGAAATAGGTCCTCATAAGCAACTATTTATAAATTTTAATCGGTGAAATGGATCTTCACAAGCAACTATTTGTAAATTTAAATTGGCAAAATTGGTCCTGATACAATGTTGTTTTAATAGTATTGGTGAATATGTAGGTTTTTATTACATGCTTCCAGGATTCTAGGTGAAAATATTAATTGGTCCATTTGAAATGTGTAGTTTGTTATGGCGAGTTTGTTGCTTGAATATTCTTCATAAAAAAAATCATTGGCAAATGGAATTTCATTGGACCGATAATTCATAAAATTTGGGTAATTTGGACACCTTGCTAGGTGTGATTAATTTTCCAATTTCGACTTGGCCAATTTCTAAAATTCACCAATTGGCGAAAATTCGCCACTAAAGTTTTCCCTGAGCCCTATGTATTTGTTTATAATGGGAGTTTTAGTTGTGATGTGCTTGACAAATTGGTCTATTGGAGGTCGGTGGTTGATGAGATCAAATTGATGGAGTGGAGACCATGGAGGATATATGAATATTGATTGCTAGATTGAATTTACTTGTAGTATGTTTAGATTATATGTTATATTACCATTGGGCACAACCACATCATTGAGAGATAGAACCCAAGCAAGTGTAGTGATAGTTTAGTTTGAGACAAGGTGTTCCCATGGAGGGAGAGCATGTGTTTATATGTGTGACCTGCAATGAGGGTGAGTAGGGTCCACTAGTGGATCCTTAGGTGGATGCTCAATATGGTGTAATATGTAGCAAATGTGGGTGTGATACATACATTACTTAGTGGTAGTAGAGGAGGCTAGTGAGCTTAACTATGTCATGATGGGCAAGGGCATAAGAGAAGATACATGTGGGGAAAGGGCATAAGAGAAGATACATGTGGCCCAAGGAGAGGTATAGAGGAAAAATTATAGGGGTATCAAGAAGTAGGGAAGAAAGTAGAACCCACATAGGGAGAAAAGTAGGGACATGATCATGGAGGGGTGATTCCTAAGGAGATAGGTGATTAGGGTGTTTAGGGGAAAGGATAAGAAACATAGATGAGGTTGGATAAAACACCTTTAGAGAGAGATACTATGTAGGGAGAAAGAGATGAGGCTAAGGGAAAGTAGGATCAAGCCTACATAAATATGAATAGTTTGGTTACAGAGAAAGATTACCCATTCATAGAGTGAGATAATTAGACAATAAAAAGGGATAGGGTGGTGATTAAGAGGGATCCCTTGATCATTAAGAGAGATGTATGGATAATAAGAAATGCACTCTACAAGTTGAGATAGATGCATGGGTGAAAATAGAGATAGAATATATATAATTTTAGTAATCCCATGTTGATACTTAAAGGCTTCATAGTGAGCAGGACCAAGAATAAACATGCTAGTGCCATAGGTATTTTCATAGATTCCCATAGAAATGGCTCATGTGGGAGGATATATATCACATGATGGAGTGATGTAGAGGGATTTTTCCTTTACTTTTAGTTCACACTTAAAACATGGAGATATTGTAGACAAGGATAACTTGATCAATTCAATAAAATTGATTTTAAAAATATAATATTATTTGAATCAAATTACAAATTAAATTTTCATTCAAAAATTTAAAATGTTTGGCACTCATTGGTAATTCTCTACACCATCACTCTTCACTCTGACTATGCACACTCTTTGCAAGATCTCAACTACTCTAATCTACATTATGTGGCATCACCTTCTTTCCTAGATTGTGCACCTCTATTGGCCAACCCTCTTCCCATGTTTCTAGTTGCAAACCCCTTACTCAATGTTGGTTGTCTTCTTTATCGCCAACCCTTCATTGTATTTTGAAGGTGAAAAGACACAAACAAACAAAAAAGAATTCCAAAATTTTAATTAGATTTCAAGACTATTTGTAGCCTCAACGTGCTAGTCTATGCTTCCACATTTGCATATACATCAACTAGGGTAGTTACAACTACAACATCCAACAAAATTCCTTAGGTTGTGATGGATTTCCAATTCCTGATCCAAGAAGGCTATGAGGATACATTGGTAAATTTATGGAATTTAGCTTTACACCTGCCAGTTTCATTTGCAAAAACTCCCTCAATAGATCCATTTTTTTCATATCCTAAAATAAAAAATTCATTGAGGCATTCGGTCAAATAGTTTTTTTCCCTTTCTATGAGTCTAATTTTTTCATATGTGTCTACTAAGACACACATGACACATGTTTGAGGAGATTGGTTTCACACTAATTGATTGCATTTTCTTAAGACAATCTACATTTTAAACTTTCCTTTTCATGGTCACCAATTCACCATTAGAGTGAGGTCAAACATGGAGAGAATGAACTCTACAAAGCTTTAAAATAGGGATGCCAAACAAAACCAAGACAAAGAAAAATTGAGGAAAACAAACCAACAACTTTTTTTTTTCTGGTTGGTGTTGATCACCAGTTTGCTCGGGTGCTCTTGCACCAGACACTCTGGGTAAGTGAAATGTTCCATGATTTGGTAAACTTGTGAGCATTTGGAGATGCATGGAATGTTAATTCCATATTTGTTTCTTATCCAATTTTTCTCCTTTTCCATGGGAGCCTTTCCTCTTCCACTCTTCTATTCTTCACACATGCCACCTTTGTAACCACCACATTCTTTTGCACTACTATTGCATTGCTTCAATAAATTTGAATCCAATTTGTCTTTACCTATTGAAATATGCTCTTTTAATGCTTTCAAATCATCATGGTTAGCCTTTTCCTTTTCCTCTATATGTTGCTTCCTAGCACTATTTCCAACAAGGGATTTTGATTCTTCTACTTGCTTCTCCTTCTCCTTCAAAGAATTCAACACATACTTTTGTCCATCTTTCTAGATGGTGTAAACATTCTTTTTTTTTTTTCACAAATAGCCTCCCTATCAAATTTCCATGGTCTTCCCAACAACACATGACAAGCACTCATTAGCATTACATCACACAACACTTCATCCCTAAAAGACCCAATTTAAAAATGAATCAAACACTACTCACTCATAGTCATCTCATATTCCTTTTGTAGCCAAGAAAATTTATATGGTTTTAGGTTCATACACCTTTTCAAACCTAGATTTTATACCATCTCCTTTGAAACTAGGTTCTCTATACTATCACTATCTACTATAAATTTACAAAACTTACCGCTAGACTTGCACACAGTTCAAAAGAGACATCTTCGTTAGGATGATTCCTCCTCAATCTCCTTTAGATTTACCAACACTCTCCTCATCACAAGAGATTCACCTTCTTTAGGTTCTTCACCTTTCAAGGATGCATCACTTTCCTTATCCTCTTGTGTCAAGTAATTTCTCACTGCACTCCTCTTATTACCTTCTTGTATTTACAGACACTCATAAGCATGATGACCAACTTCTTAACACTAAAAAAACTTAGTGAGGAACTCTCTACTGCTTCCATTACATCCTCTTGCTGGAAATTCATTTTTCTTTTGTACTTTGTCCCACTTCCTTACTCCATTTGGGATTTTTCTCCCCTTCAATTTTCTTGCCTTTGATGTTGCTCCCTTGTTCTTTCTCTATTTCAATCCTTCCATGATTTTTAGATTTATTCAATTGCCTTCTTGTTAGCTTTTTCTCAACCTTCAATGCATATTGGTATGCTTCTTCCACAAAGGTAATCTTCAACATACTCATTCATCTTGAATATTAATCTGTAAACCATTTAGATATCAGCCTATCTTCTCCTTATTGATTCCATGTCTTCCTGATTGTATGGTTAGCTTGTAGAACTCTTTCATGTAATCCTTTACAATCATCTCTCTCTACTTCAGATTTTACAACCTTTTGAATAACTTCATTTCGTATTCCCCAAGAATGATTTTTTTCTTAAACTGGGTCACCATCTAATTCCACCTTGTTATTCTAGGGTCTCCATTCATTACTTGTTCTCTTTGCAATTCTCTCCACCATAACGTAGCATTCCCTTTTAATTTTGTTTGAGCTAATTTTACCCTCTATAGATCTCTAATTTCTTCCAATTTGAACTAATCTTCTAGCTCTCCTATCTAATCAGTTAGCTATTCCAGATTTAATGTTGTAGAAAAATTTTGTACACCCATCTTGTTGTTTTTCATAATTCTTGAAAGAGCTCTCAAAAATATTTCCTATCCAACATCTTCTTGTTGTTCATCTACTCTTCCCTTCTCTTCATATTCAATTTCTTCTTCCTCATGGTATCTCTTTTGTTTCCAATGGATATTCTCACCTCATTTCTTATATCATTTCTAATATCCTCTCTTATCATCTCACAAAATTCCTCCAATACTTCTTTTATCTTGGTCATTCCTCTTTGAGGTGGCATCTTGGAAGTTTCTTCAACAAACCTCACACTTTTCTATGATTTCCACAACAATCCTCTCAAATCACTCACCCATAAGTCATAGTATATACTACCTCATAGCTGGTTCTCTATCCACATGATCAAGACTGCCTTCTCTAATACCATTTGATGCAAAGGGATTTTTCCTCCGCTTTCAATCCACACTCAAAACACAAAGATATTATAGACAAAGATAACTTGCTCAATTCAATAAAAATGATTTAAACAAATACAATATTATTTGAATTAAATTACAAATTAAATTTGTATTCACTAACTCAAAACATTTGGCACTCATTAGCCATTCTTTGCATCATCATTCTTCACCCTGACTATGCACACTCTCTACAAGCTCTCAACTGCTCGAATCTACATTCTGTGGCATCAACTTCTTTCGCAAATTGTGTGCCTATATTGGCCAACCCTCTTCCCCTATTTCTAGCCATGGACCCCTTTCTCAATGCTTGTTATCTTCTTTATCACCAACCCTTCATTGGCTTCTAAAGGTGAAAAGGCACAAATAAAAATTAATCCAAAAATTTTAATTAGAGTCCAAGACTCTTCGCAGCCTCAATGTGTCAATGTATGCTTCCACATTTGAATATATGTTAACCAAGGAAATTGCAACTACAACATGTGACAAAATTCCTTAGGATGTGATGGATTTCCAATTCCCATTCCAAGAAGGTCTCAAGGACAATGGTAAAGTTGTGGAATTTAGATTTATTCTTACTAGTTTCATTTGCTAGAACCCCTTCAACAAATCCATTTTTTTTATATCCTTCAATCATCATTTCAATGAGGCATTTGGTAAAATAGTTTCATGCCTTGTCTATGCATGTAAGTTTTGCATACAAGTCTACTAAGACACTTAGGCCACAATTTTAAGGAGATTGGTTCCACACCAACTAAATGCATTTTCTAAAGATGGTCTACATTTTAAACTTTTCCTTTCACCTTTCACAGTTGTTGATTCACCATTAGAGCGATGTCAAAGATGGAGAGAATGAAATCTACAAAGCTTAAAAATAGAGATGTCACACAAAACCAAGACACCAAAATTGAGGAAAGAAAACCAACAATTTTTTTTTGGTTGGTGTTGATCACTAGTCCACCCAAGTGCTCCTGCACCACGGAGGGAGAAAACATGAGTATTATGGGAGACATAGTATTATAGATCACTTTAAGAAGGGAATGTTGTTTGATGTTATAAAATAACTTGCATGTAATGGAATACCTTGCACAAGAGAAGAAGATAATATGAAATATTCTATAAATACTTAATAATAATATGCAACTTTGAGGGGGAAACCTCCTAATCCACTTCAAGGGGGATACCTCCAATTGTCTTCAACAAGGGAAAAAAACCAACATTATTATAATAACTAACCTATAGCTCCTATATATACCATACTTTTCCAATTATATCACCCAGGTTGGCTTAGACAACAACATATAATCCCTAGGTTGACATAATTAACTAAATAATAATATAATAATAAAATGATATAATTAAGGATTAAGGTATCCAAAAGGAAACTACTGATAACCCATTAGACACTATAAGATTATGGGAATAAAATATTCCACCCTCTTTATGAAAGATTTCCCCTCAATGCTAATTAAATAAATTGACACTTTTACAAAAGAAATCATCTTCATCATTTTTTTTAAACATTCTTCTTTTTCTCTTTTTTCTTCTTCTTCTCCATCTCCTTTTTCTACTTCTTTTTCTTCCTCTTCTTCTTTTTTTGTTTCTTCCTATTCTTGTTCTCGTTCTTGTTCTGGTTCTTTTTCTTTTTCTTGTTGTTTCTCTTTCTCTTGTTCTTCTACTTATTGTTCTCATTATTTTTCTTTCTCTTGTTCTTAATCTTCTACTTATTATTCTTGTTCTTTTTCTTTTTCTTCATCTTTCTCTATGGGGCCTAGGTCTCACTTTGCCAGAAAAAATCCAAGAAATTAGCTGATTTATGGCCTTGAGAGTGAATTTGAATTGAAAACCCTAATTTTTTAATAAATCACTTATTTCTACTTAATTTCTCTAAAATCTAGATTTTAGACATTTCAATGTATTCTTGAAAAACCTTCCAAAAATCAAGAAAAAAATCTACCAAAATTGGAGAGATATGTGATTCTTAAATAAATTTTGTGGAAACCCTATTTCTATAATAAATTTCTTATTTTGGCTTCAATTTCTCTAAAATTTCCACAATATATGTCTCGATATATTCTTGAAAAACCCTCCAAAAATTAGGAAAATTTTTACCCAAATTTGAAAGATATGTTCTGAATCCCAAAACCAATTTGTTAGAAACCCTAATTTTGCAATAAATCACTTAATTTAGCTCCAATTTCTCTAATTTTTTATTGTAGAATCCTAAATATGTTCTTAAAAATCTCTCAAAAATAATATTTTTTTACCAATATCTAAAAGAAATGTGCTTCACAAATTGAACTTCGAAATTGAAAAATATGGCTTGCCTTCATGATGTCAAGATCATGCTATGATATCACTTGCAATGAAATAACTTGAACAAAAGAAGAAGATAATATGAAATATGCTACAGATACTTGATAATAATTGTAGTTCCATAAATTGTATAGCCCTATAATTTCATACTACACAATGCTCCCTTTCTTAGTTCATGATGTAAAAAGCTTCTAAGTATAAAATGCTAACTCCAAAATGTCAATTGTTTAGCATTTTCATGATAATTATGCCTTTCTAAGTTCATTTTCCTTAGATTGGAGCACCACATGTAGACATTAGCATGGCGTGCTAGCATCAAACAAAAATTCATGATTCCATTACTCATTGGATCATTACCTTCCCACAATTTTTTTTGAAGTAATACCTTTGCATGGTGGTCAACTAGTATAGAGTGACCTGACTTGTCATTTTGGAAAAGAGGAAATAAGGGAAAAAATATAACTCTAAATTTAGTCTCTCTATCTCTCTTGCTCATGCTTGAAAATTGAAGCTCTACAACATTCTTGAATAAATAATAATATTTTGTAAGAACAATAAGCTACTGGGATTTTTCATGTCATAATTATGAATCAAGATTGAGTAATGAAACATAGTGAAAACTATTACATCTTTCTTGGAGGTTTTTAACAACCTCCAAGTGACCATATTCTATATTTTTGTCTCCTTGCTATAAAAAATGTCTTTCTGATAAAATTTGTATATATCTAGTGTTAGCATAGTATATTACATATCTTTTTTTATATATCTATCATCATATCTAGTTTTAAAGAAATTTTTTTATCATTTCCATCAATACTATTAAAAATCTTGGTTGTTTGTGGAGGTAGAAATACCAAAATAGGGGTTTGACTAAGGAAATCCCCTAAACATCCCAACCAAACATTTTAATTCTTTTCTTTCTATGTACAGGTGTCTTGATTAAAATAAAACTACCTTTTCAGTGATACTATTTTCTTCTTAGTGTCTTCTCCCAATTTATGTTATTGGAATTTTATATTTTATATTTTAGTTATTCTTTTGTTTTGATATATTTTGCATATAGTGGGCTTGCAATATTTTTCTCATGTGTGAAGGCACATTTTTTTAGGTATTCCATATTTTATTATTGTGTCTATACATGATGACAATATTCCACAAGGATTCCACACTACTTGTTGATTTTCATGGCCAAGACTTCTATAATGCTATAGTCAAAATTGATTTTACCTTTCAAGGTTTGTCTCATTTCATAGCGTGTTTGAGGGGTTAATACTCATTATATTGGTTGACTAAGTATTACAAACTCTTGAATCATAGTCATGATAAAGCATACTTGAAATAAATCTTTGAAATTTCATTTTCAACTATGTAATGGAGGGGTACCTTTAGCATCGAGGGTGGGGGATTTAGAGGGGATAGTTTGATAAATAGATTATATAGTAGGGGAGAAGATTCGCTAGTTAAAATTATTCTAATAATTACAAGTGTTCTTATAATATTTTTATTGATAAATGAATTATATAATAGGAGTTGAGTAGGTTCAAATAGTTGTGAGGTTCTTCATTTTTTTTAATAAAAAAATTACTTAATATATATACAATTACAATCCTTCAACACTTGTTTGAATATATATAAATACTTTGAGATACACAAGCTATTATTTCTCCCTAGGATCTAATCCAAAATTCACCTTCTTATCCTAAAATATTTGTAAAATTCCCTTTTTCATCCTTTGGAAAACCTATGATAATAGGTTGTTTAGTTGAGGGTATTTGACGAGGGAGCAAACTTGAGACACAAAACAATACTCATAGAATAGAGAATAATATTTTGTTCAAAAATATGGAGCTCTTACATGCAGAAGATCCCAAATCCTCAAGCTCTATGATACATGCAAGCTAAAGAAGTTTCAGAAAAATTATAAAAATTATAGAAAATCCCCTTTTCGCAGCATGTGAACTCTTTCCCCAAAAAGCTACCCGAAAATCAGAAACTAGCCCATAAATAGCCCCTTTCCGGTTTGGAGCCAAAAAAAACATTCAAGATATGATTTTGGTGGTTTAGCACCAAAAATTACAATTTGAAATTCAAACATTGAGTCCTAATTCGAAAATTGGCAATTTTCTAGAAATTGACCAACTTCCGGAAGCCATAACTTTTGATTCGGGACTCTATTTTTCGAACCATTTGCATCGTCGGAAAGGTCTCATAGTGAAGAACGTGTTTTTTGAACCATTTGTGCCATTGGAAAGGTATCAGAGTGAAGAACACACTAAGAACTAGCTTTGCTGGTTTTTGATGATTTCTAGGCCCGTATGGGCCCATTTAGTGCCTCAAACTGGACTCAAAAGGTTTTTTAGGGAAAAAAGAAAAAAATGGAACTTGAATAACTTTCAAACCATGAATGATCTTGACCTGATTCTTTCACCAAAGTGCTTATTTTTCCATAATGAACCTTCCCATAAATTTTTGTATTCCCACACCTTCAAATTCACACATGCTAAAAATAGCAGTTGAGTAGAAAAAGCAGAAAAGTAGTTTTGAAAGTTGGGAACTCTTATTCGATGAAAAGGGTATCCAGAAATGCAAAAAAATCTACAAAAAGCAAACAAAAGGAACATAAATGGAAAGCATATTTTTTGGTGATGCAAGATTTCCCTCACACCACTGGATGCTCCTGCATCAGTATTTATGTTGACATAATTGAGATAATTTTTTTTCTTACATAAAATTCTTTCCTATGAGGTCTAATAGAAGAATCCTTCTCTTTTCATCATGATTGGTATTAACTCTATAAACATTAAATATACATTGATTGATAAAGGCTCCAATCTTAATGTTTATAATCGTAACTTCTTAAAATAAACCCACATTGATACTTCTAATCTCCCTTCTACTAAATTTTCTATTAAAGGCTTCGATAACATTAGATGAGATCATTTATGTACAATTAGTTTACCCATCTCATTAATTCATGTTACCAGGGCTCCCATATTCGTACATTTTATGGTAGAGAACCTTTCTTATAATCCTCTTTAGGCAAAGAATGGATTGATGTGATGGCGCCTATCCCAAGTACTCTCCACCAATATGGTCATATGGCCATCAAATTTAACCGTGCTTATAATGTGGAGTTCATTATTGAAAAGAGCGGATGGAAACAATAAAGTTTTTTTCTCTGTTAGAGACAAATTTGCATATGTCTATGTTCCCATTTATTGTTTCAGCATCAACTTTATTAATTATTTATCTAAAAATAAATAAAAATATACCATCTTGATATAGATTCTTATATTTAGGGCATCATCTTGATATGGATTTACCATGGTGTAAATGCAAGATAAATCCCACAATAATAAATAACACATTTGGAATCCAAACCCATGGACGTATATTGGTTCAAAGTAACAAGGAAAGACTTATGGTGAAATTGTAGGCAATTGTGGGCCAATTGATAATAGACTACAACTCTTCTACACTTTTGTATCTATAAGTTATTATTTTCTTACTTCATGTGTAACTCTAGAACTCAATGTGTATAATTCTATAAAGATTTATCAAACATGAACTCTCAGAATATTTTATTAGTGTTCACATTATTGATTCATGTAGACTAGGAAAACCTAACCTACTTTAATCTACCACTAAAACATAAGAAAAATAATTCAAGAAATATTTTTACTATTGCACCAAAGAAGATTGGTCATGTAGTTTGTTGGAAATATAATTAAAGTATAAATAAATATGTAGACACTCTTGTAAATTTAAAATAGAGAACCAATACTACATAAAAAAAATCATTAGTCCATCTATAGTTTTGTAATACAAAATATGGAAACATCATAAAACCATATCTACTTCAATAATCCACAACTATTTAAAGAGATCTCATATGATATTCTAAAAGTACCTTTCAAAGAATTTAAAAAATATATATAATTACTAAAATAGTTCACTAATAAAGAATAAAAAGTTAGCAAATATAAAAAGTTATACATAATTTTCATCATCACTTGAAAATCTTAGTCAATTATCAAGACATTTAGATAATAGAAAGGCTTTTTCTAAAAACCACAATTTTCTCTAGATTTTTCAAAATAATAAATAACACAAAGAACACATACACAGATTTGGCCTTTGGTCTAAATATTGAAGACAATGGAAGAATTTGCTTCTTTCATTCAAGAAATACTCTCATAGATGTAAAGCCTGAGAAAGGAAAGTTTACATGGACCAATCAGAGAAGAAATTTTCTACAAATTGTAGAGAGATTGGATAAGTTTTTGGTCTCTTCAAATTGGTCGGCTAAAGCCTTCAAGTTGGTTTTAGATATCTTGTCTTTTACAGGTTCTGATTATTATGAAATCTCTTTAGATTTCTCTTCTACAAACTCATGTAAGGCTAGCAAATCTTCTTTTACATTTGAAAAAATGTGGTTTTTGCACCCAAATTTTTTACACCTTTTGGATCAATGATGGGTTTCTGCCCCTTTAGTAGAGGGGTCTAAGATGAAGCATGTCAAGCAACAAGTAAAGCATTCAAACATACATGTCTTTAAGAATGTATTCCACCAGAAAGAAAAAGTGTTTAAGCAACTAGAAGAAGTAAATGAACATGTTATTAAACATGGTCTTGATCCTCAAACTTTTGATCTGTAGTGTGCACTTCAAACAAAATGGGTAGAATTTATTGCAAGGGAGGAGGAATATTGGAGGAAGAATTCTCAAGAATTATGGTTAAGGGATGGAGATTGATATACAATTTTTTTTTCATATGTTTGCTCAAGTGAAAAGGCTATGAACTCCATCCTTTCAATTCAGGATAGTAGCTCAGGGGAAGTCCTTTCAAAGGAAAGTGATATTCAAAAGTAAGGAGTGAATTTTTTTTCAAATTTTCTTTCAAATTCTTCCATTCAAGATAATTCAGTAGATGCACAGTGTCAAGATCTTCTATCTTTAGTGCCAAGTCTAATTTTTGATCATGATAATGATTTTATTTTAAAGCCTTTTACACTTTCAAAACTCAAACAAGTGGTTTTTTCCTTATCTCTTGACAAGGATCTAGGGCCAGATGGTTTTACAACTCTCTTATTTCAAAAGTGTTGGAAATTTATTGGTATAGATTTACTAATGGCAATTGAAGAGTTAAGAAGAATTGGTTCTATGCTTAAGAAAATCAATACAACAAATATTGTTGTTATTCCAAAAGTCAAAGATCCAAAAACTTTTGTAGACTTTAGGCCAATTTTGTTGTGTAACTTAGTGTATAATATTTTTACAAAAGTTATTTATATTCATCTTTAGCCTCTTATTTCGAGGATTATCTCCCCTGAATAGGGTGGTTTTGTTGCAGGGAGAGAGAGAGTTTAGGGTGCTATCATTACACATGAGGTCTTGCATTCTATCAAAGAGCATATTATCCCATCCTTTATTGTTAAGCTTGGTATGATGAAAGCTTACAATAAAGTAAACTAGAAATTTTTGATACAAGTTTCAAGAAAAAGTTTGGTTTTAGTCACAAGTGGTGCAAATGGATTTACTCATGTATTTCAACTACTATTTTTTTTGTTAGTATTAATGGGGAATCATTGGGTTTCTTCAGCTCAACCCAAGGAGTAAGACAAGGAGATCCTTTATCTCCTGCCCTCTTTATTATAATGGTTGAAGCATTGAGTAGATTGATTTTAAGCAAGTGCACTCCCAGGGATTATGGAAGGATATCTTAATTCCACAAACAAATATTGTAGCTATTCATAATTTGTTTGCAAATGATACTAATTTATTTGGGAAATCTTCAGTTCAAGAGGAAACTCAGATGAAGTACATCCTAGATAAGTATACTTTTGTTTCTGGTCAAAAGATAAATGTAGCTAAATCAAAAATTTATATTTTCAACAATAGTGCTCCCCTTAGAAGAAGGATTGTGAAGAATTTGGGCTTCCAAGTGGTAGAAATTCCATGCACATACTTAGCTATTCCTCTCTTCACGGGTTCAAACAAACCTACATATTGGGGCAAGATCATTGAAAAAATCAAAGCTAGGAATCTTTCATGGAAATCAAGACAACTCTCACTATCAGGATTTTTTTTTAATAAAATCAATCCTTTCATCCATTCCAAATTATTATCTAGCTATTTTAAAAGTGCCTAAATTGATTGTTGCTCAAATTAAAAAGTTGATTAGAGGTTTCTTGTGGAGAGGAAATGTGGATGATCACAAAAAATTTCCTTTTATCTCTTTAGAGAAAATGTGCACAAAAAAGCTTAAAGGTGGGGTGGGTCTACATGATCTAATGGAAAGAAACATGGCATTTGGAGCTAAGTTGATTTGGTGTATGTAATCTAAGCCAAACTTGAAGTGGTGTGGTATTTTACAATCAAAATATTTAGATAATCAATCTCCTTCTAGAGTATTGGCCATTGAAAATCCTCCTAATGGCTGGGCTATTTGGAACTTTATTTTTTTTTTTTAGAAAAAGGCCTGAGAGCCTATATATATATATTATAAAATAGGATTTTTACAAAATTTTGAAGAGTCCCAGTTCAAAGAACATATGAAAAGTATGCTAAAAGTTTAAAATTAAGCTTTGAAGACCAAAAAATTCTAATTGACGAGCACCCATATGCCTACTATTGTTATTATACAGACAAACATTTTTAACCAACTATTACATAACCCATTAACAAAACAAGTAAACTCCATTTTGAACAAAGTACCCCAGAAGCTACAAATGCTATTCTTCCATGAAGTCACCCTAGACTGAATTTTCATCTTGACTTTACAAACCCTCTGTCAGTTGAAATACCCTCTCAAAAATGCTTCATCCACCAACAAGAGCACTGGGAAACTACATTTGACGAGCCATCCTTGCACGAGCATAATTGACATTCACTTGAAGATTGTGTGGTGGCTGAATATTACAATCAAGCTATGCTTGTTGTACACCATGAACCGGTGAAGGAACCCTAAGCTACAAATCCAATTGCAAACCAGAAGTTGGAGCATGCATAACATGTGCTCTCAAAAAAGCTAGGGAATAATATTTTTCTTTTATATCCACCTCCTTTACTATGTACATGCAATGCCAATTCTTCCTCCATGCTCGTAGAAAGATATTTTCATTCTTGTATTGCAAAGCCAACCTGGTAGCATCAAATATTTCTTCAAATCTGTAATGATGTTGCACAAATTCCCTAGGGAATAGACCACCAATGTACCTATATCCACTAAAAATGTTATATGCTTGCACTACTTTAAGAGCAACATTATCCAATAGATATTGAAAATTGGAAAATTTCCTATGCAATTCCTCAATCTCACCCAAGGATTGGACCAAATCCATTGCATTAGAAAGGAAAAATGATATCACCTAGGATGGGAAAAGTAGAAGTTGTGCCCTCAGACTGGTAGCATCAACCCCCAACACCGTGCATATGCAATCTTCTACTTTTCCACAGTCAACCTTCAACATGAGCTTGAGAGAATTGTGGGATATGTATTCTTTAAAGGGTATCTCCCACGACTTGATAGGTAAGAGAGCTCTAAGATTCCATAGGAAAAAGGCCATTTTGCATGTTATCCTATCGATATGTTATTGTCTCATACATTTCATGGAATGGTCAACTATCATTGAATTCCTACCAAGAGTTGGTAGTTGTAGAAGGTTATGTCTTAGCAAATTGGGGTACTAAATTGATAGACTATGTTAACTCTATGAATGTTTTTACTAGTGTTGTGACATGCAAATATTTTTTGGGTTTACCCATTCCACCTAATGAGATTGATTTTTGCAAAAGCTTTTAAAAAATAGAGTTGTTTTTCTTTCAAATAAGAGTGACATGATCATTTGGGCCCCATTAAGGAATGGTTAATATATAGTTAAGTAGGGTTATGTAGCATTAACTAGAAAGGGGAAACATTTGTACAAACAAAGAGATTACTTATTTTGTTGGAACTCAATGGTGCTACCAAAATTAGGCAACTTTGCTTGGTTTGCTTTAAGACATGAAATTCTTACAAGTGATAAGTTAACCAAACTAGGAATTGTGGATCCATTTCAATGTGTCCTTTGTGGTGAAGCTCATGAGATAGTTGACCATCTTTTTTTCCTATGTGCATATGCACATAGTTGTTGGGACTTTATTAAGCATAAGCTATCTTGTTATTTTGTTTTTCCAAATTCACTTTGGGATTTGTTCTTTACTTTTCATATTCTTTATAAATCTGCATTGTTTTCTTGTATTTGGAGGATTATTCCAATAATGGTGATTTGGTCTATTTGGTGGGAGCATAACAAGAGAATGAAAAATCATCAATTGATCAAATTTTAATAACAACTGAAAAGGAAATTTCAGAGGGTGTAAACTCTTTTGTTCAGAATCACAAGTTAGTTGCTTCGATTTTCACTAATTGGGATGGTCAAATATTGTAGAATTGGAAGCATATTATGCTTCCATTTAGAGGTAATTTGTTGCAACTTGTCAAATAGAAGGTGGATAGGAAAAGTGTTAAATGGTTGACCCCCAAGCTTGGATTTAATACAATCAATTTTGATGGTGCTTGATGAGGTAATTTGGGTGTCTTAGGGGTAGGGATGTGTATTCGTGACTCAAAAGGTTCTCTTCTAGCAGCCAAATCTGTTCATTTACCTAGAGGCTCAAACAAATTGGTAGAGGCACAAGCTTTATTGCAAGGTTTGAATTTGGAACATTCTATTGGCACCAAAAAAATTCATGTTGAAGGTGACTCTCTGTTGATTATCAATGCTTGTAAGCTTTAGTCTATTCCTAATTGGAAACTCGATTATATTTTTCAAAAGTGTTGGTAGTTATTCTCTAGCTTTGATTCAATCATCATATCTCACACATATCAGGAAGGAAATCACTTGGTTGATCTCCTAGCAAATCTGGGATGTGAGGGGGAATAAATTAATTTTTTTAAGGATAGCAATATTAAAAATTTCCCATCTATTGAGTCTATTATCAATAACAAATATTCACTTTGTTCCTGTTAATTAGATGTGGCCAACTTGGCACATGGGTGACTTCATTATTTTCTTTGATTGGGACAATAGTGTCTTTTCAAATTTAAAAGCTAGTAATCTATTGTATTACGGTGGTATGCACTTGGATTACAAGCTAGGTATATCACAAGCAGATGATGGAGGTTGTGCAAGATTTATTTAACATTTCTTGGATTTTGTAGATTGCACATAGAGTATCTATCAAGAAATCTTAGAGTCTTCTTTCTTGTGTGAGAGCTGAAGTTTCCATTCTCTAAAGTGGTTGATAATGTGTAGCTTGTGGTGGTTTTCAAAAGTCATTGTAGGTAGTTCCTTAAGCACATAAAGTTGTAAATCAAGCTCTGAAAGGTTCACTGTTGAGGTGGTTGAAGAATTGTCTACCAAAATCCTCAGAAGGGCTCGTGTAATTCTTCAACTCCTGTCACATAAAAATTTGGAATCACCTCCACGGGCTGCTACTCATGATTCAACAAGCTCCATTTTCCTTCATTTCCTCCCAATTTTTCCAAATTTAATTGTTGCTCCTTCTATGCATTTTGAGGATGAAGTCTTGCTTTAAGGAACGTGACCAACTTTAGTCCTACTTAGGTGATGTTTTCTTCAGTCATGCAATCTTGGGTGGTGTTTTGTGTAGTTCATTGAACTTCTCACTTTACCACTTGAGATTTTTTTCTATCAAATTCGACATCTTGACATGATATTCAAACTCTTGGGCGGTGTTTTATGTAGCTCATTGAACTCCTTGCTTTACCACTTGAGCTTGTTTTCTATAATTGTTATTTAAGTGACATATTAACAGGATATTCAAAATAAGGTACACTTTTATATAGTTCGTTGAACTCAGGTGGTGTTTTATGTAGTTCATTGAACTCGAACAGTCATTTATATAGTTCGTTGAACTCAGGCAGTTTTTACTTTAGTCATGCAAACTCAGGTAGTGTATTATGTAGTTCAATGAACTCTCCACTTTGCCATGTATAGATGTTTACTGTCAAATTTTGAAAGATGTTTGAAATGAACAATGTAAATCCTTTATATATACTTATTAATATATGGGATTTATGCTCTTTGCTTAAGAAAAAGAAAATCTATAATTTTGTATTTAATATATTTTCTCATATAGGAAGTTTTTAATTATACAAGAGATCCATCTTAATTTTCTATGTATTTGATACATGATATAATATTACAAATCTCAAGAAATGTTCTTAATATATTTGGTGCAATAACTTCTTAGTTAATCATAAAACTTATATTCTAGATTCAATCTTCTTAGGTAGGTAGGGTAAGAATTCAAATCCACACACAAGGTGTTTCTAGGAATCCAAATTATAATTTTCTAACATTATATTTTTAATAGAATATTACTAACAATTTTAGGAAATTAATCTCATATAAAACCTTATAAACATCCAATGTTGTTATTAGATGAGAGTTCACCTTCTAACTATCATCCCCTTTAAATAACATTATAGATCTTATGAATTACATTTAGTTTTATAGAAATTATTTTCTTTGATTGAAAGATAAATATTTCAACTACAAAATATTATGGGTAATCATATTTTCTCAAGATACATGATAAATATAGGTACAAATTTAAAACTAGAACCATGACACAAGGAAACAACATTTAAATTCATTATTGTAGGCACCCAAAAGCCTATGATACATGTTAGATGCATAGAATAATTGAGAGGGGGGTGAATTAGTTTTTTATTAAAAAATTCAGTCCCTCATTAACTCTTAAACCCCTATCAAACTTTAAACCTTTTGGTTCTTTTTCTAGTAGAACCTTAAAGTCCTCTAAAGGGTAACTAACCCTTATGCTTAAGAAACCTCAAGGTCAATGGCCAATGAATAGGAGCTTGATTTGTAACCTTTTCTCCCCTACACTTCAGGCTTTGTTAAACCTGGGAGGGTAATCACAATAGTATATTTACAAATACTTGTGTGTTGAAGTATCAAATACACTATAAACAAATGTTTCTCCTCTAATTGTTTAAAAGACCTAGTACCCTAAAGGTTTTGTTAACCTTCATGGTAGTGTTTAATTCAAACATGAGAAATGTAGAGCATTAAATTCCCCACACAAAAAAACTAAGATTGTTAAGTAAATTTATTTATATTTTGTGATTTGTTGTTGAATTAATCAACTAGATGTAACATAAATAGAAAACTTAGATCAATGCCTCATCTTGGGAGTGGAGTCAATTTCAACACCTATACAACTTGATAACATTGATAACATTTTAACAGACAACATAATCTAAGCTTTGAAATTACTGTATTATAGTACATCAACAATTTATTCTCAACCACAACTTCTTATGAGAATCCTAGCACTTAATTCACATGAATCTAAAACTTCATTCAAGCATTTATATTAATTCCTTGAATTAATGGGCAACAACTAAACCAAACACCCACTGAAAACCAATGGATATGAAAAAGAAAATCATTGATTATATTTATTCATAACTCATAAAACAAGCACATAGGAGAGAAAATAGCCTCGAATTTGCACCATTCAGTAATATTATGCCAGCATTGCTATCAAAATTACATACATATTGACAAACTCCAACCCAAGACCTAATTTTGAAATGCTTTGTATTACAATGTTCTTTGTGAATAATTCTAGAACAATTCTCTATTACAATGAATCCAAAAATTGCACTTAAGGAGAAAGAAACCCTAAATGCACATCATAAGAAGACACTTGGAAACCTCAGGATCATTGATGAATAACTACCCACCGCCTGAAGAGAAACCATATTTTGTACTTTGATTCATGCTTCATCCATTCACCTGCCCTACAATGGGAAAATATTCTCCACCTTGAAGAGTCATCATTCATCTTTATCATGTAGTTGAAAAAATATCTTTACCTGTAAAATATTTCACCTCTTTATCCATTTTTCATCCTACTATGTGAAAATTGGTTATGCATGAAAAAACACTTCTCCCAACAAAGAAGACATATCATACAATGAATATATTATTCGTTTTATAAAATGATCAGACATGCCTTTTATTTTGCACCATACACTTTAAAATATTTTCTTAGCATATTTTTTTTTAACTTTGTTTTACTAAGTCATGGAAATATTTCACACATGCTTTTACCTCTCTCTTTATATTAAAATTTTACATTTTAAAAGGAGGGATTTAAAACTATACATTAGGGAAAACCATTTAAAATTTTTAAAGACTTTAAAAAGATTACTTGGCCCACCAAGTCTTTCTTGCCAATGCTCATTCTCGCATTGCTTCCTATGATAGTAGCAAAAAATTGCTTGGGATAGTGGGAAAGTAATTATTTAAATATTTAAAATAAATCTTTAAACACTTATCACAAGTGGACTTATTTAAATCCATACCTCCTCTCCCCACTTCCCTGTGCCTCTATGATGATATCAACCCTCATCTCCATGGGCTAGTGGGCTGTGGTGGAAATTTACCTATGTCACTCCTCTGTTTTCTTGCATTGATTTTAGCAGTTTTTCCCCTAGCTCCCTTCATTTTGATGCATCCTCTGGATCATGGTGGCACAAAGAAGAATTTCCTTGAATATTTTTTTTACATTTTCATTATAAACAATTGCTTCCCCATTTAACTGATGCGATGGTTGCTACAACATTTGCACCAAACCATTCCTTGCATAGAGCTTGAACTAGATTTGCCTCTTCACTGAGCCTCTACACAAAGATGTTCCCTCCAACAATATCATGCATTGGCATGGAAATCTTTTGTATGATATGAAGTCAACCTCCCTCAGCTTGGCCGCATATTTACAATATTAGCATTTCCTAATACCAATGTCAGCAAAGTATTTGATGAGTTATTGATCCACCTTGTGCAGTCTCCAATCACTTATTCTACCCATTTGATAGATTATCCATTACAATCTAAAGATTTCTTACTATTTACTTATCCAGGCACACATACATGCTAAATGAGTAATGCCAAAAACATACTCGTGGGCTTTTAATCTATACACCTCTTTTGACTGCAAAAGTTCCTTTTTTAAATTCCAAGTTCCACACAAATTCACAACTTTATCTATCGCCTATGCACTCTTCATAGATCTCTGGTTGTGTTCTTATATTATGTATTTTACTCAACTTACAATCATGCTCACCAATATTTAACTTGTCCTTTGTTTCAAGTTCCATGATTCTAATGCTTTTCTTCATACTCTATCATCGACCTTTAGCTCCATACTACCAAGCATGCATAAGACATTTGAAGAGTCTTCATTATCCTTGGGTACGACCCATCTTGCACTTAGAAATATCTAGAAATAATCCAATCCATCCCTCCATTGAAGCACATTGCTTCTCTCAAAGCAAGAGAATTGTAAACATAATGATCACAATCTAAATTGAGAATAAATAGACCATTAGACATGATAGCACTAGTGTGAACTAGAGCATTCATGGCGCCAACTTTCTTATTGTGATCACAACCAGAGGACACATATACCAACATTGGAATTCTAATATATACTTCTATTGTATCAATCAAATTGTACTCTTTAGAGCTATTCATCCGAGGTTTAGAGCTTGGACAAGCCAACATGGCCTAAGTAATTCTTGCATGATCTCCTTTGGAGTGCTCTCTATCAACAAACATTTAATTTTAGCTTTTTAATTGGCATTACTTGTGGCTTTAAATTGAATATTTGATGAAGTTTACCTTTAATGCTTGCAATTTCCCTAGCATTTCCTTCAAAGAAAAATGTACAAGTGTCTCCATATCTATGGCCAAAACAAATAATGCCCTTCATAGGAAAGGAATCTAGAAACCAACTTTTTAAAGAATGTCTCCAACCCTTGTGAATTTGTTTCATATTCCTCATTAGACTTTACCCCAATGGTGTCATGATGTCCAATGTGTCTGAAGGCTCGCCATAGAGGAGATTCAATCTAATTACAAAGGTCTCCACCTCCTCTACATCTCATTCTTACTCCTCTTTAGCATTACCAAATGTATAATCAAGAGAAGAACACTCCTCAAGTTTTTCATGAATTTAAACATGAAACTTCCATATGACTACCCTATTTTAATTAATTCACTTGAAGTGACTGCAATATTTCATCACTTGCAACTTCATAACTGTGCAAATTATGTTGGGTTCCCATGTGGGCCCAACTAAAAAAAAATAGTTTTCAAAGAAGTTTCACTTTGAATTGATCCAAGATTGCTTGCGTATGCATCTAAGGTGAACTATTTGAAGTGGGTAACCATCAAAATCCACTTTTAGGCAGTTTGTACTATAGTCAAAGTAGGTCAAGTGGCCTCTAGAATTGCCCTATGAAACTAGTCAAATGACCTCCTAGAGCCATGAAAATTCATCTAGGCATGCAAACATTTGAATTGAGAATGCAATGCAACAAATGAATCAAAAAAATACATCACGAGAAGAAAGATATTCAATATCAAAGTGGCCAAGTCATACTTTTCTATAATTGTTCATGTTCAAAACTAATCAGGGCTCACCAAGTTGCCACTTTCAAAAAAATACCAAATCATCTCCTAGGGAATTGCCATTAGACACACATGGTCATTTGGGTACAATGAGTTTGTGTGAAAGATGGATTTCCTTGAATCATCATTCATCACAAGATAATAAGTTTCAAACTTGACTAACTTGAAACATTCTGAAAATGTAGATGTGAAAACAGATCAAACTGCATTTGCTTTTGATCCCAAAAAAATAGCAAATCAGATCATGAGGTTCTAAAACTAGACCAAGGAGCACATGAATGTGGGGAGAATGCAGGGAACCAATCCTTTTGTCTTGAAAATCATCCAACTATGAAATATCAGCTCGAATAGGAGGCCACTTCGCAGGACAAAGAGTTTGTAAACAACAAAATAGTCCCAGAACCCTCCAACTTCGCATTTCAAAACCCTGTCAAAAATCATCACAGGAAGCTGAAAATTGACACACATGTTACCATATGTCAACTGAATATGTTTGCCAAGGGGTTTGGAATCAAAATAAACTAGCCCCAAATTGTGATCCTCCAAAGTAGGTCACTTGGGTAGATTTTTCAGGTGCACTTCAAAGCATGCCGAGGATTTTTTTTAACATAGGCACTTCAAATTGCAAAATTTGAAGGTGTTATCAATGGCTCTAACTGGGAATGTATGCCCCCTATGGGCATAACAAGAATCCAAATCCTTTGGAGAAGCAGACCATATGCCAAGTCCATTGGGCAATAGAGTCAAAAGGTCATCTCTATCCCCAACTACTCTAGTTTGACAAGTCAAACCATATCTGGTGGCTCAAGGCCACTCATAACTATAGGTTTCTTCTTATAAAGTATTTTATAGAAAAATTTCTCATCACATTTCACTGAAGCCAATCTAAAAACATCACTGCAATCTACTTGATTAAACATGCTAGCATCCCCCAACAACCCATCATATACAACATTATCAACAAATTCATAATTACCATGCATCTAAAAATCAGACATACTCTTAAAATACTAATTATCATGTGGCAAAAACTTATCATATTTATCATATAAATCATTGTCAAGCTACACAACATTCTTTAATGTTTTGCACGTTGCCACATTTTATGAAAACTTCATCCAGCTGAAAAAAGTAGCACTCATATTCTTCCACATGGCTAGTATTATCAAGCTCGATCTGATTATTAGTTTGCATGCTAGAGGTGAAATAGTCATAAGAACTATTCAAAATATTATGCACATGATGCAAACTATCTCCAAGTGTATGTAAAGAGATACACTCATACATTGGCATACATTGTGACTGTCCTCCATCGCATCATATTAGTATAGAGAACCATCAAGAATCTCAAATTTATCCTCATCCTTGCTCACTTTTTTATCCTATGAACACAACATACCAACATCTTCAGCATTCCAAGCTTGTTCAAAAGTGAGCAATTATGGTTCAAAAAGATAATCTGATTTTTCTTTGAAATCAACATTCACATCTACATGGAAAATATCATAACTAGGCTCATCTAAGCCAGGAAATAGACACTTGTCCAAATCTACATTAAAATTCTCAAAAAATGGCTTATCAGATATAGAAACCTCATAGTTATGTGTTGTTTCTAATTCATCAAAACAAGTTTCTAAACTTGTATCAGCCTGCAAATTTTCACACTCATCATACAATGCATCATTACAATCAAATGACTTCTTGTCTTTATCCACATTATCATCATGCTGACCAACTGGTTCATAACTAGAAGGAAGATCATATACACATGCATCATATCTTGGATAGTGAAGATTATCATCGGTATCAAAATCAGTATGGGAAACACACAACAACTGAGGGTTACTCACATGTGTACATGGGTATGTGTAGGATCATGATGGGCCAAAAAGTGGAAATATGTATGTGATATGATGGCCCATGTGGCTGGTAACCTTTTTTTTACCCAAAATTGATGAAACAAAAAAGGTTTTTAAAGCAGATTCTTAGATTTCCACCAATATAAATTATGCTTTACTTTGAATTTAATAAATAATTATTGATCATTTTTTATTTGAATTACAACTAAGATCTTGATTGATAGGCTAATTGAAAAACATCTATAGCTTTCAAACGGTATCACATTTTTTGAATCCGAAACATGTGTCACATTCTATTCTTCATATATTATAGGATTGACAAAAAAAAAATTGAATTTCATGAAGTTTTGACCAAGTTAAGATGGTCAGACATACGAGTTTTTATATTTTTTAAAAGTTGTAATAAAAAACTCATAATTAATTATTTACTTAGAAAAAAAATTACAAAAAAATATGTGTCACATCTGGACATGAATCATCTACTTATATTTAAAATATTATAAAAAAATATTATCATTTTATTGTGGTTAGGGTGGTCAGAAAAACACCTGCTTCTTATTTTTTCCTGAAATTTAAGTACTATTGCATTGAAATTTCAATTTTTTACCAAATAGATTTTTTATTTTTCTTAAAAACCTAGTAGTTTAGAGATTGCATTCAATTTTCTATAGATTCTATTCTTACATATTTTTGAAATAATATAGATAACTTATTCAAATTTTTACGTCAAGCTGCCTAACTCTGATTTTTCTAAATTTTTTGCCACTTAAGCGCCTATTTTTTCCATGATGATCCTGTGCATACCCACATTTCTTATATTCAGTGGTCAATAGATTTTAAATTTGTTCACTTCTTAATAGACCATTGTTCTGATCCATTTTTTCAACCGCTTCCTCTCCTTGACCTCTGCTAGAACTGTATGCATTACCAAGTTGTAAATCAAGATATACCATGATATCACCATCATTAAAATATGAAAACTCAATGGACTGATCACAAACAAGATTTCCCCAATCATAGGATATTGAATTGCTAATAACCTTGTCAAAAGTGTGGTCACAATCCATCACAGAGAACAGGCTGTCCATTTTTTCATTCTTTCTTACTTATGGGTTGTCATAACAATAATCTACATCTTTCTACATTTCAGCATTGGATTGGGTGTCATCATTGAGTTGTTCCTTTACATCGTCTTGAGGATAGACACAAACATTTTCACTATCATGAAAATTAATGGTAGACATTGCATCACTCTTAACTTCTTCCTTCTCATGTATGCACTTGTCTATATTTAAAACTGAAGACATCTGATCATTTGTATTCACACAACTAAGTTAATTTCATCAACATTTTTATCCACAATTGAAGACAACAGACTTTGCACATATTCATTCCTCATTTTATCCATATTATCTAAACATGTGTGGTGTATGTTGCTCCAAGGTTTGCTTGCACTAACCAACTAGAAGACTTCACTCTGCCTTCCACCAAGAACCTAACAACTTCTAGTCTCTGTTTTGACTTAGTTCATCAACTGAACCTTGCTTCAACTCCGTTCCAAGAGTTTCAATCCTTGTGCTTAACCTTGGAGGACAAACACCTCTTGAACTTGCAATCTTCTTCCAACACCTAGAAAGGTCTAGATGCCAACTTCATCATCTTGCTTGAACTGCTTGCAGGGGTGTTAAAGACATTGTTTTCTTGCATTTCACATTCACTTGAATGCATCTTGAAGGGTCTTCAATCCTCAATCTACCCGATCTCAAGATTTTGCCTTGAGGAGGCCTGTTTCCTACTAGCCCTTACCAGTCAATTTTTGGCTTTTCTTGCTTAAACTTACCAAAAAACCTATCAAATGAAAGACACTTTCAAGTACCCTTTTCAGTCCTTTAAAAGTTTCACAGGGTGTCAGACCCCTATATTATCCGTACAGTGGATTCCTATAATCTTGGGTAGAAGGGCTAATTGACCTATTTTCTAGGGTTTCATTGCTTCCTCCTTCAAAACTACTGCTAGTGGATTGATTGAAGCTTCAATCCTTTTGTCTTGTGGAGATCTTGTCTAACCCTACCTGAGACCATGCTTCTTCCGTACAGTACTTGTAATCCCTGCCTAAGTTCTTCCAATTTTCTCTATCAAACTCCTAACCGAGTAGTCCTAGCTCGCCTAGGGTTTGATATTAAACATGCTTGCTTCTTTCCCTACACTTCCTACTATTAAATATTTACAAAGGTGTGGCTCCCCTTCCATATCCTGCTAGTCTCAGGAAGATCCCGTGGACAGAGTTTGTGGGGGAGCCATTTTAAATCTCACTGCTCAAAACAAAGAAAACTAACACTCTACACTCTAATCTATGAGTTAGAAACAACAAATCTACACTAAGAAACCTATATACAAGATGAAAGTTACACTATACTATCAAATGAACACAAATCCAGTGATAAAATAGTATATCCAATGCCTTTGATATCTCTGTTTTGCAAAACACATGGGTAAACACAGAAAAATGCAGAAAACTACTCTATTATTTCAAACCAAAATCTATTTACAATGCATCTAACTGCTCTCTACGAGCCACACCTCTACTTTTGATTGCCTTCTCCATCATTCAAGGGGAGTTGCTCAACTCCACATCCCTGATTTCAAGGGAATCCAATATAACAATGTTGCATGCAATTCCACAACTACTGCCATGCAACTTTTCAACAACATTTTGCAACTTATCTCTTTGTCATGATCCTAAATCTTAGGACCTCTAACACCTTGATTCTGAGCAACCAACATCTTAACTGCCTCTTGGCATCTTCAAACAACAAGGATGTGATTATAACACATTTAAATGCTTTACCTTCTAACATATGTTGCCCAAAGCTAAATAAAGCAACATTTAACAACATGATAACTAAGATGACATTAATCCTAATGATTAAATCACCACACACAAACAAGACCTTCTAAGGTCCAAAGCAAACACTCTATCATCCTGACTTGGCTAAGGTCAGGTACAAGCCAAAATTTGAATTGAACAAACTGGAGATTAGCCTAGGTGCTCCTGCACCATCCTCCCCAAAACAGAAGATTTCAATCCACCCTTGGATTGAGCAAGTTGAGATCAATGCCCAACTTCTTGAATTCTACCTCCTTGATCCACACTGCATCTACATTAGGTTGTCCATGCCTCTTAATCATATGTTCTTTATATTCTTTGGTCCTAGTCCTCTTGTAGACCCTAGTATCCAATATCTTGTCAACTTGTTTGACTTTAGCAGGGGGAAATTTGAGTTTTTCCACATCTTGGATGACTTCTTGGAGGGTTTGATCCATGTTTGGTGGTGGTCCTTTGTAGTGTACAAGATCTGCAACATTAAAAACAGGGGTCAGTCCACTGTCATCTGGTAATTGCACCTTGAAAGCATTACTTCCATACTTCTCCAAGATAGGACAGGGACCTATCCTCTTCATCTGCAACTTATGAGGAACTCCTTTCTGCAGTCTAGACTTGTTCAAATGCACCATCACCAAATCACCAACATTGAATTGAACTTCTTTCCTATGCTCATCCACCTTAGTCTGATGCTTCATGGTATTTTCTACCAATGTTTTTCTGACTATCTCATGAATCTCCTGCATTGCATAAGCAAAGTCATCAGCATATCCACTTCCTTTGACTCCATCCTTCAACTCTCTTAGCTCATAAACACCTCTAGGATGTAGTCCATAAACAATTTCAAAGGGACTCTTCCTTGTTGATCTGTTGATAGTATCATTATAGGCATATTCAGCTTGCCTAATCAATTGATCCCATTGTTGACCATACTCCTTGGTCAAGCATCTTAAGAGGTTTCCAAGTGAATTATTCACAACTTCAGTCTGACCATCAGTTTGGGGATGGTATGCAGATCCAAAGGATAGATTAGTTCCCATTCTTTGCCAAAGAGTCTTCCAAAAATGACTCATAAACTTAGTAGCTCTATCTGATACAATGCTGATTGGTAAGCCATGAATCCTTACTATCTCTTTGAAGAAAAGAGAGGCTATTTGACTGGCATCATTGGTTGTTTTGCATGGCACAAAGTGAGCCATTTTGCTGAATCTGTCTACAACCACATAAACACTGTCCATACCTTGCCTTGTCTTGGGTAACCCAACTACAAAGTCCATACTCAAACATTCCCATGGCCTAGTAGGAATAGGCAGTTGTTGGTATAGGCCTACATTTGAAGAAGTACCTTTGGCCTTTTGACACACCACACAACTCTCCACGTACCTCCTGACATCTAGGTTCATCCTTGGCCAAAAGTAAAATCTTTGAACCAGTTCCTGAGTTTTGGTGATCCCAAAATGACCACTCAATGCACCATTATGCTTTTCTTGTATCAAGTTCTCCCTAATAGAACCTCTAGGAACACATAGTTGATTCCCTTTAAACAAAAGATCACTTTGCAAGGTATATTCAACATATTTGCTATGAAAATGATTCTTGTTTTTAGCACATACCTTATAGATGTCTGCAAAATCTTCATCATCTACATATAGATCTTTGAAATGATCTATCCCCATGCTCTTCAACTAAATTTCCTGAATTGTGATGACTCTTCTGCTCAAGGCATCTGCCACTTTGTTGAGAGTTCCTTTCTTGTGCTTGTTATTGAAGGTGTAAGCTTGCAAGTACTCCATCCATTTCATGTGTTTGTGACTCAACTTCTCTTGAGAATTCAGGAAACTGAGTGCTTGGTTGTCTAAATACACTATGAATTCCTTGGGAAGCAAGTAATGCCTCCATTTTCTTAAAGCCTAGACCAATGCATACATCTCAAGGTCATAAGAAGAATAATTATTCTTGGCTTCACTTAACTTCTCTGAATGAAAAGCCACCGGCCTGCCCTCTTGACTGAGAACAACTCCAATAGCTACATTGCTTGCATCACACTCAATGGTGAATAGCTTCTCAAAGCTTGGTAACACCAAAATAGGTTGGGTGGCTATCTTCTCCTTCAGTAACTCAAAACTCTGGTTAGCTTGCTCATTCCATACAAACTTAGTCTTCATTCCCCCTTTTATGGTATCCAACATAGGAGCACAAATAGCACTAAACTGTCTAATGAATTTTCTATAGTATTGAGCAAGACCATGGAAGCTTCTTACCTTTGTTGTTGTCTTAGGAGTAGGCCAATTGAGGATGGCTTCTACCTTGCTACTGTCCATCTTCAAGTTGCCATGTGATAACACAAATCCAAGGTACACCAGCTCTATTTTGATGAACTCACACTTTTCCAGATTGATCATTAGCTTCTCCTCCTGCAGCTTCTTGAAAATCAACTCTATATCTTAGAGGTGCTCTTCTCTTGGTCTACTATAGATTAGTATATCATCAAGATACACTACTACAAACTTGCCAATGTAGTCTTTAAGGATTTCATTCATGAGTATCATGAATGTGGAGGGGGCATTAGACAGTCCAAATGGCATAACTAGCCACTCATAAAGACCCTCATTGGTTTTGAAGGTTGTTTTCCACTCATCTCCCTCATGTATCCTAATTTGGTGATAACCACTCTTTAAATGTATCTTGGTATAGTACCTAGCTTCACCTAGACAATCCATGAGATCTTCAATCCTAGGGATAAGGAACCTATACCTGATGGTTATCTTGTTTATTTCCCTAGAATCAGTACAAAGCCTCCATTCTCCTCCCTTTTTAGGTGTTAAGATAGTGGGTACTGCACATGGACTAATGCTTTTCCTAATGAGACCTTTTTTTAGAAGTTCTTGAATTTGCCTGGCTATTTCCTCATTTTGTTGAGGTGTCATCTTGTAAGCTGCTTTGTTTGGAAGGGTGGCTCCTAGTATCAAGTCTATCCTATGAATTATGGCTCTTTTAGGAGGTAATGTTGCTGGTTGACCACTACTTACAATGCCTTCATAGGTCTGTAACAATTTCTGTATCTCCTTAGGCAACTCTTTCTTTTTAGTTGCTTTCTCTTTGCTCACCTCTCTTGGCTTGATCATTACTGCATAGCCAACTCCTCCTTCTTTCGAGGCTTTTAAGAACTCTTTTTCACTATCCATGAGTAGTTTAGAACCTACTATATGCACCTCTGTATCTTCTAGCAAAGACTAAATTTTGAAGGTTACATTATCTTTCTTGAAAGTGTAGGAGTTCTTTGCTCCATCATGCACAGCTTGGTGGTCAAATTGCCATGGTCTACCTAGGAGAAAGTGACATGCATCCATAGGTAACACATCACACAAGACTTTGTCCTTGTACTTACCAATTGATAACTCCACCCATGCTTGTTCATTCACCAAGACATGTTGACCCTTATTGAGCCATGTAACCTTGTAAGGATTATTGTGGGGTATCCTTGTCAACTTTAGCTTGCTGATTGCCTCCTTTGACACAATATTGTCAGTAGAACCCGAGTCTATGATGACTCTACACACTTTCCCCATCATCTTGCACTTTATCCTAAACAAGGACCTCCTTTGGCTTGGGGCTCTTCTTTCACCGGTTCCTTGATCAAAGTTCTCCTCATCATGAGGTTCTCACCTTCCTATGAATTCAGTGGCACTTCCAGATGTTTATCTATTGCAGCTATCTCATCTTGAATTAGGTTAGTTCTCTTATCTCCTCCATGAGAAGTACTGCCTTTCTCTGGACATCTATAGGCCGGGTGTCCCATTTAATTGCAGTGATAACATTTCATATTGGTGAAATAGTTGCCTCTTCCTTGTCCACCACTTCTTCCTCTGGAATTGAAACCTCTTCCTCTACCACCTCTACTAGAGCTTCCTTCTTGCTGCTCAGAGTATCTGACTTCTCCTTGGGCCCTTGGTTCTGAACTCCTTCCACCATAGCCACCTCTTTGTCCTCTGCTATCTTTCCCTTTACCTCTACTTTTGGGGTTTTGTTCTTGCTTCTTTTTTCCTTTCTCCCCTATCTTCAAAGCCATTTGATAGCATTGGTGGACTATTTTGAAGTTCACTAGGCTCATGTCTTCTTGGATAGACCACTTAAGCCCATTTAGGTACCTTGCTAGCTTGATGATTTCATCTTCAACCACCTTTGATCTGAGGCACAATTTTTGAAACTCCTCGGTGTATGTTTGAACATCCATATCTTTTTTCCTAAGATTGTGTCTTCTCCTATGCAACTGAACTTCATAATCATCAGGTAGATAGGTCTTCCTTATCTTAGTTACCATTCCTCTCCATGAAACTATGGGACCTTTACCTTCTTTCTCTCTTTTAGCTTGTAAAAATTTCCACCATGTGAGAGCTGCTCCTCTCAACCTTGACTTGGCCACCTTTACCTTTTGGGCCTCTGTTATTCCATCACATTCAAAGTTATTTTTTATGCTTTCAATCTAGTCTACAACTGAATCAGGGTCCATTTGTCCACTGAAAAGTGGCACTCCTTCCAATGCTTTGCCACTTAATGCTTGCAATGCCTTCAAGAATGGTTCTTCAACAAGAATAGGGTCAGGCTTTGGAGCTTCCTCCTCCAAATCCTCTTCTTTTTCCTTTGCTTCCTGCTCTTCCTTCTGCTCTATCTTGTCCTTCACTTTGTCTGCTGTCTCATGGACTTCATCCAGGAGCTTCTCCACTTGAGACAACCTTTCCCTTAGCAGCCGGTTGTCTTCCTCTTGCTCTTCTACTTTTTTAGATAGCTCTACATTAGTCACCAAGGTTCTTTCCTCAGGTGTGTTCTCTCCTATTGACTCAGTGGGCTGCAACATCAATCACAAGCCTTGAATCAAACAACTTGCTCTGATACCAATATGGTGTATGTTGCTCCAAGGTTTACTTGCACTAACCAACTAGAAGACTTCACTTTTCCTTCCACCAAGAACCTGACAACTTCTAGGCTTTGTTTTGACTTAGTTCATCAATTGAACCTTGCTTCAACTCTATTCCAAAAGTTTTAATCCTTGTGCTTAACCTTGGAGGACAAACACCTCTTGAACTTGCAATCTTCTTCCAACACCTAGAAAGGTCTAGATGCCAACTTCATCATCTTGCTTGAACTGCTTGCAAGGGTGTTAAAGACAGTGTTTTCTTGCATTTCACATTCACTTGAATGCATCTTGAAGGGTCTTCAATCCTCAATCTACCCAATCTCAATATTTTGCCTTGAGGAGGCCTATTCCCTACTAGCCCTTACCAGTTAATTTTTGGCTTTTCTTATTAAACTTGCCAAACAACCTATCAAATGAAAAAAACTTTTAGGTACCCTTTTCAGTCCTTTAAAAGTTTCACAGGGTGTTATACCCCTGTATTATCCGTACAGTGGATTCCTATAATCTTGGGTAGAAGGGCTAATTGACCTATTTTCTAGGGTTTCACTGCTTCCTCCTTCAAAACTACTGCTAGTGGATTGATTGAAGCTTCAATCCTTTTGTCTTGTGGAGATCTTGTCTAACCCTACCTGAGACCATGCTTCTTTTGTACAGTACTTGTAACCCCTGCCTAAGTTCTTCCAATTTTCTCTATCAAACTCCTAACTGAGCAGTCCTAGCTCGCCTAGGGTTTGATATTAAGCATGCTTGCTTCTTTCCCTACACTTCCTACTATTAAATATTTACAAAGGTGTGGCTCCCCTTCCATATCCTACTAGTCTCAGGAAGATCCTGTGGACAAAGTTTATGGGGGAGCCATTTTAAATCTCACTGCTCAAAACAAAGAAAACTAACACTCTACACTCTAATCTAGGAGTTAGAAATAGAAAATCTACACTAAGCAACATGTATACAAGATGAAAGTTACACTATACTATCAAATGAACACAAATCCAATGATAAAACAGTATATCCAATGCCTTTGATATCTCTATTTTGAAAAACACACAGGTAAACACAGAAAAATGCCGAAAACTACTCTATTCCTTCAAACCAAAATTTGTTTACAATGCATCTAACTGCTCTCTACGAGCCACACCTCTACTTTTAGATGCCTTCTCCATCATTCAAGGGGATTTGCTCGACTCCACATCCCTGATTTCAAGGGAATCCAATATAACAATGTTGCATGCAATTCCACAACTGCTGCCATGCAACTTTTCAACAACATTTTGCAACTTATCTCTTTGTCATGATCCTAAATCTTAGGACCTCTAACACCTTGATTCCGAGCAACCAACATCTTAACTACCTCTTGGCATCTTCAAAAAATGAGGATGTGGTTATAACACATTTAAAAGATTTACCTTCTAACATATGCTGCCCAAAGCTAAATAAAGCAACATTTAACAACATGATAACTAAGATGACATTAATCCTAATGATTAACTCACCACACACAAACAAGACCTTCTAAGGTCCAAAGTAAACACTCTATCATCCTGACTTGGCTAAGGTCAGGTACAAGCCAAAATTTGAACTGAACAAACTGGAGATTAGCCTAGGTGCTCCTGCACCAATGTGTAAGCCATTTTCATACTCAATATTCTAAAATCCTTTAACAGTGCACTAGATCCCTCCTCAAAAGCTTCAAAATACATATGAATGCAATTTTAGGTACTGGGTTTGAAATTTTCAGGGATTAGTGAAAGAGCAACAACAAATTTGTGACTGAAAGCAATGCTTGACTCTTCATCTTTTTTTTTAATCTACTTTAACCTTGTGACAAGGTCAAAAGGATCTTTTGCAATTTTTTTTCTATAAGCATCCATTATTTTATCCCAGTAGGAAAAGGACTTCTCAGGAAAACATAAGTACTAGTCCTTAGCTCTAGCTTCAAGAGATCTAAAAAAAATCTCATCCACATATCCTAATCTCCAAATGAATGTTTCTCCATGAAGCAATAAAAACTTTGGACATGTGCATCTCCTTCACACACATTGCATCCATTAAATCTAGGCATCTACTTATAGACTCGAGTAGGCATACTTTTAACCTTGTAATCAACCCATGACAAGTCTAATTGGTCATATAATGGATCAAAAGAATTGACAAAAGGTGCAACAATTTGGCTAGTAGATCTAGTATGATTATCTCTTAACTAGGATTGTAGAGACATTAGGTGCCTTTTGTTTAGCTCTTCAATTTTTCTCTCAAACACAACTTTCCATTTATGGCTTAGCCTAGGCTTGTTCACACTTGGGTTCATGCACTTTGTTGTGTCAACTGTTTAAGGATTATTAGACTTCTGAAGCTTCTTGAAAATTTGTATTAAGGTTTCTAATGTCATGGATATTCCCTTTGATAATCCATAGATATATGCAATTATGGGTTTAACTAATTGTGCATAATCGCAACCATGACAATATGAAGGATCACTAGGATAATTGCTAATATGGTGGTAACCTAAGCTTGAAACATATGATAATGCAAATGGATAGAAATCCCTAGGATATACAAATTCATTCTAACCATCCATACTAGAAAAAATGTGAATACTTAGAAAAATACTTTAAATGTAATAGTAATTGCATTCAATACAATAGGGCCAACAAATGAATGTATGCAGAGAACCATGTACCTTCCATCTCCAGGTGCTACAACTTTGAATAGAGCATTTTCAGGTCACACTAATAAATAGTAGCCCTTCATGCGCATAAATTGTAGAGCAGAGCCGCCACTTCTTCAACAATAAGAAGAACCTTTGAAGCAAGGATATCTTTATCAATGCACATAAATTCTCTGAGTTCTCCCATTACAATATCTTCATAGTCTTTTAAATTTGGGCTGCTACAAATCAATTTGCAGATCTAGAACATCTTCAACATATAAACCAATAATTAATTCTTTTGACTCTTTCCAAATGGACTTCAACAAATTTGTACCAAAGATTCTAGGATAAAATTAACTAAATAATTCACTTCTCCCCAATAGAGTCGCCAATTTGTTGGTTCTTTTTCTAGCAGAAACTTAAAGTCATATAAAGGGTAGTCAACCCTTATGCTTAATAAACATCAAGGTCAATGGCCAATGAATGAGAGATTGATTTTTAATCATTTCTCCCCTACACTTCAGGCTCTGTTAAACCTGGGAGGGTAATCCCAACATTATATTTATACATACTTGTGTGCCAAAGTATCAAATACACTATAAATAGATGTTTCTCCTCCAATTGTTTAAAAGAAACAGTACCGTAAAGGTTTTTCTAACCTTCATGGCAATGCTTAATTCAAACATGAGAGATGTAGACCATTAAATTCCACACACAAACAAATTGAGATTGATAAGTAAATTGATTTATATTTTGTGATTTTTTGCTGAATTAATCAACTAAATGAACATAAATAGACATTTAGATTAGTGCCTCATCTTGGGAATGAAGTCAATTTCAACACCTATACAACCTGATAAAATTTTAGCACAAAACATCATCCAAGCTTTGACATTACTACATTACAGTACATCAACATTTTATTCTCAACCACAAATTCTTATCAAAATCCTAACACTTAACTCACATGAATCTATAGCCTCATTCAAGCATTTCTATTAATTCATTGAATTAATGGGAAAGAACTAAACCACACACCCACTAAAAAAAATGGAGATGAACAAGACAATCATTGATTATATTTATTCATAACTTATAAAACAAGCACATAGGATAGAAAATAACCTAGAATTTGCACCATTTAGTAATATTATGCTAGTATTGCTATGAAAATTACATATATATTGACAAACTCCAACCTAAGACTTAATTCTGAAATGCTTTGTATAACAATGTTCTCTGTAAATAATTCCAGAACAACACTCTATTACAATGAATCCCAAAATTTCACTTAAGGAGAAAGAAACCCCAAATGCACATCGAAGATGACACTTGGAAAACTCATGACCATTGATGAATAACTACTCGCTGCCTGAAGAGAAACCCTATTCTTTACTTTGATTTGTGCTTCATGCATTCACCTACCTTGCAACGAAAAGCCTATTTCCATATACTGTGACAATTCAAGTGCAATAAAAATCTCAAGGAATCTAGTACTACACTCTAAGACTAAATATATTTCAATTAAGTTTCATTTCTTGAGGGAGAAAGTGAATGAGAAAGAAGTCAAACTGGAATATGTTCCTACCAAAGAACAAATTGTAGATATATTTACTAAGCCTTTGTCGAAGGATACTTTTGAGTATCTTAGAGGGATACTAGGGGTAATCACCCCTTTTGATAAGAACTAAAGATGCATTTATTTGTATCAATATGAGAGCTTCATTGCTATATTCTGATCTAGATTGATGTTTTCATGGCTGCTACTCAGGGGGAGTAGGCAGATGTACAGATATGTGGTTCAAAGCATGTGTCTGGAAAGGTCATGGTTACCTTTTCCATTGATGTCAATGGGGGAGAAGTGTATTGTGAAAAATTCTTACGAAGAGAAGTTTAGTTGAGAGGAGAAGTACAAAAGAAGTCAGTGTGTTGGGTTGATGGTATTATTTTTCACATATTCTATTGCCATCAATGCCAAAGGGAGAGATTGTTCAATGTTGTAGATATGGTTGCTAATATGTGGTTGTCATTGATGTCAACACTATTAGCATTTGGTGCATTGAAGACTGTATATGTCGAGGATATTGAGAAAATTGTAAAAGAAAGTATTTCTGGTTCCTAGTGGAATGGTGCAAGTCAAGAAGGCATTGTGCTCTGTACATTGAATATTAGCTAATGTGGATTTAAGGGTTTATTTTTGAATTCTTCTAGATCATCTACCGAAAGTTTCAGAGGTCTGCGCAAAGTTTTGATTATGTTGTGGTCTGACAGTGTGATGTTGGTCTCTGTCAATGTTCCTAAATGAAGTTTGTATAATTATTATTTTCTCAGTTGTTGCAGATGCTTCTCTATTGTTTCTAGGTGCTCTATGGTGTCTCTAGATCATTATCTATCTTTGTGGTGTGTCCACATTATTTGGAGAGTTTGTGGTTGAAGATCTTTGTGCACATGTTTGGTTTCTCTTGTTCCTAGGCGACATGTTGGTGGTAGCATGTTGTGGATCTTCGAGGTGTAATTAATTAAATTATTTTTGTGTTGGAGATATTAATTTGGGTCTCCACTATGTTGTGGCTAACCTTGGTGGATATGCATTAAAAGATTATTTGTAAATTTGGGCTGACATTATAGATATGTTTTATTTTCCTCTGGCAGACAAAGTGGTGATGGAATTTCATGTAGTAGATATATAAGGGTGACTAGTTGATTGTTGGTGATGATGCTTTGTGTGCTCCTATGTGTGTATGTGTGAATATCATTCGATTGCTGAGCAGAGTGTGAAGAAGAATGTGTGAAGTGTGAAGAAGTGTTGAGCTTGATTGGAACTATAATCAGGCTTGTGAAGAAGCTATTTTCTCAGTTCACAAATCTTGGATGGTTTTAATCCAAACCCTATTGTTGGACAATGAGTCCTCTTTTGTAGTTGAGCAGTTAGCTCTAGGCAGTGTGTCTGAATGCATGTGCATTCCCCTTATTATTTCTTTTATATTTCTAGCAAAGTATAATCTTGTGGACTAACATCCATCATGGTTTTTCCCCAATAGGTTTTCCACACAAAAAAATTGTTTGTGTTATTTGTCTCTCTAATGTGTTGATTGTTTATGATTAATTGCTTATTCATTAGATCTAAGATTAAGTTAAGATTAAGAAGGAGAGTTTTAGTTTTTGACACAACTGATTCACCCCCCCTCTTAGTTGTGTGTCCTTATTTTTCCAACACATAATAACTCTTCTTGATAGATTTACCTTTAAGATCTCCTTATTTGTTATTTGAAACTTTGACTAGACATTTTGAAGCACAATGACCTATCTTCCCATAGGTTAAAAATTTGAAGGGTAACATACCTTTGTATTCTCTAGTTCCCTTTATTAGTCTTCTCATAAAATATGCTTCTACCTAATCAAGATCATCCAAATCTTATACATCATCCTTTTCCTTCTTTCTGAACTTAAAAATAATTTCTTTCCTTGGAACATCTTGGTCAAACTTTCTCAATTCAAAAGTGGTTAAAGAACCAAACAATTAATCTCTATAATATTGATCTAAATTCTGAGCTTCATCAATAGTAGACACTTTACAACTATATTATTTAGGAAGGGTTTTTAATACCTTTTTCACCACTTCATTTTCCTCCATCTTTCCACCAAGACCATTGGTGGAATTGAAAAATTCATCCACTCTATGCGTGTAGCTAGTAATGTCTTCATCCTTTGTCATCCTTAGGGTTTCAAATTCAGTTTTGAGGTTCTACATCTTTGCTTGCTTGACCTTATAATCTCCTTTATAAATACTTTTCATCTTCTTCTAGACCTCTTTAGCAGTTTTCTAGCCCATCACCTTCATAAGTTATGAATAAAAAATTCCACTAATTATAGCTTTCCTTGCTTTTCCATTATTTTTAGTTGATCTTATCACTAGTTGTTGAAGAATTAGTAGGCATTCTATATCCATCTTGAATTTATTTCCATACACCAAACCCTAATAAGAGAAGAAAGAATTCCATCTCATCTTTCTAAAAGGTATAAATTATTCCATCTAACAAAGGATCCTTGACACCTTTCTTGTGTGCCATCTTGATCTACCTCAAATGGTTAATATTTTCCAAGTAACCTTGCACTAGTATAAATTCTTAAATGCATAGGACAACTAAGAGGGAGGGTGAATCAATTATGCATTAAAATATTCAATCCCTCATTAACTTTCATACCCTTATCAAACTTTGAAACCTCATTAAGAATTAGTATAATGTAACATGTAAAATACTAATGCAAACACAACCATACACAAAGACAACAATAGATTTATGTGGAAAATCCCAAATAAGGGAAAAAAAAATGGAAAAGATCAACTCTATGTATAAATTTGATTATAGTAGGCTCACTGCTGGAGGGGTAATTTTCCTAATATAAAGAAGGGATCACTACCAAGGACTCACTGTCAGAATTAGAAAGAAGAAATAAGAAGACTATTCCAAAGAAAACTCTATCTCAAAGAAATAGAAAAATCCACCACAACAACTCTACACCATCAGCAACCATCAACACACTGCCTTCAGTAACTTTAGGTACATTGAAAATGTAGACACCTTCTGCTCATTACTTCTCATAGCCTCAAGCCTTTGAGCTTGGAATCTAATCACAAAACTTAATCATATTTGCATCACTCAAAACAAAACATAAATCTCCAATAATTATACTAGATTATATATCATCTGCATCTTGAAAAACATCTTTAAGTTAGCCTCAAATACACCTCAAACATGTAAACACTAAATAGGTCAGTACCAAACACTTCTATGGTGGAAAGAAGTGAAGGACGACCACATTAAGGGTTAACTAGGACCAAAATTTACATCAACATGCTACAAAATCTTTCCATAATCAATGTAAACAATCATACCATCAATTAGGTTGCCCTAATTAGATGAAATGTATAATCCCAAGACTTGTCAGCTCAAAACTCCATAATAAATGCTTCGTGAAATTAACTAAACTATTTACTTCACCAAAATAGGTTTTCATGACCTACAATCACTCCAATTAATTTTCCCCCATACACACTCCAATTTTGAACAACCCAAAACCCTTAGGTCAACACCTCAATAACTAAATGAGCCATTATTCATTTACAACTTGACATCCTGACCATCAAATTTCATGACACAAGGAATTCACAAAAATCTAACATCTTCAAACACTTCCTTGAAGAAGAACAACATAATAATGATCCATAGTGGAATGTGGAGCATTCCAATATGCACTCAACAACATCAACTCTGTCATCAATATCTTCAACTACAAAATCCAAAAAACCCTAAGGGTTTGGATATATGAACCTTCAATACTCACCATCAATAGTTCAAAACCACATGACAAAAAAACTAAGTGTAGAGAAATACGATCCTATTTCATTTCTACCAAACAACCTTTCTTCATAGTCCACACATTGGTGAACACCTCTTTCATTGTCAAATGATCCAAAACTTGAAACTTTGGATATAGAACCTTTGAAAATATCTGATCATCACGTCAAAACTACAAAAGCACAACTTCAACCATGAAGAAGTGCAAAGTACAACACATAAAACCTCTATGTCACCTTGTAAACTTTTATTTAATTTTCTCAAAAACACTTGGAAATAAAGTGAACCTAAAACCTCTTCAATACATTTTCAATAAATTCTTCATCTTCTACCTCTACAAAACTACAAAAAATATCTCATCACAATCACACTAGAGGTTGACATCAAAGATAGCATTAATGACAACATAGTGCAATAATGTACCACACAAGTTGACATCAATGGCAACACTAGGTTGACATCAATGACAATACAAGATTTCCAAAAAAAAAAATTACACTTCATAAACTATATTGTAACCAATCAAAGTATACCATGTGTCCATTTATACTTCCTCTAGGATCCTGATATATAATCATTAGCTAGACTAATGAGAAGCCTCCTTGTAAAATATCACAGTGAACTCTCACTCAAAATGGTGCAATACCTAGAAATAAATTCTAAATATAGGACAAAAGAATTTTTTTTGAGGTTCATCAAAGTCTTCACATGCAAAGTTATAAATTTAGGCATTTATTATGGATAGTTAAAAAATCTACATCCTTCTTGTAAAATCCATTGTAATACCCTATCATCCCTTATTTTTCTTAGGCCTAGTAAATGAAAAAAATCATAAATGGTATAACATGGACTATATTAAATATATTTTATGAATTTATAAACTATAATTGACCATGATATTTGTATAGATTTTTCTTCATATAAAATGGTAATATGGTATTTCATGAGTATTGAATTATCATGTGATCATAAATTTGGTGTTATAGTCATGATTCAATATTGTAGCATTAAATATGAATTTTCCATATAATAGATTTGAATAACATATTTTTTTTCATAATTTTTTGCAATATTTAATATCTAGGGAATAACACCTTGTTAATTCTAAATTAGAAATGTTACCCATTTTTCACCTATGGGCTCATTTAGGCAGGGTAGCCCATGCTTTTAGAGGTTCTCGAAGGCCAATGGAGGAACACTTGCATCAGGATCACATTTTTCTAACCTATTTGCTTCTTGTGCAGATGTAGGGGAAAAATGATGTTTTAATTTAGCACATGGATTAAATGTGGCTCCCAAGAGGGTTGAGCCCAGTGTGCATGTCCTCAATCGGGGTGGGTTTTCATTTTTATTTTTTTCCTTGTCTTTTCTTTTTTTCTTTTTTTCTTTCTTCTTTCCTTTTCCTAGTTCTTTTGGAGGTAGAGTCGGACCGAAACCAAACTTGGAACTTTTCCAAAGTTCCAGTTTCCATTTTCTTTCCGGTTCCAGTTTCAGTTCCATGCTTGTGTGCATCTCGTTTTCTTTGATCTTGCATTTTACCATGGGGTAGTTGTTTTCCTTTCTTTTCTTCCTTGTCCTTCTCTCTCTTCTTTGTTTTCATCGGAGGCAGGTTCGGGTTAGAATCCAAGCTTGAAACTTGATGAAAGTTTCAAATTCGGGTTTGTTTCTGCCCCTGCCCTAGCTCTGTTTTACTCGGGATTGGTTTTAGTTCTGATCCCACCTTTCTTTCTTCTGCTTTGTGCATTTTCTTTCTTTCTGAGTGGGGCCAGGTCCAGGTTGGAATCTGAACTTGGAACTTTTCCAAAATTCTGGTTCCTATTTTCATTTCGGTTCCGACCCTGGTTCCACTCTTTCTTCTTTCCTTTTCTTCATGGCCTATGATTGAGGGATGTCTCCTTCTCCTTATTCCCCCCTTATGTTTTTCTTTTTCATCCTTTCCTTCATCTTCTTCCCTCGTATGTTTCCGGGGGCAGGTTTGGGATGAAATCTGAACTTGAAACTTGATGAGAGTTTCAGATCCAGATTTGGTTCAGGTCCTGGTTCCATTGTCTCTTTGTTTTCCCTCATTCTGGCCCCGGTCCTGGTTCCACCAACCTTTTTTCCTTTCTTCCTTGTATTTTTCTGAGGATGATTTTTCCCATTTATCTTTCTTCCTTTCCTTCGTCTTCTTTTGAGTTTTGTTGGGGTTGGGACCGGGTTGGATTCTGAACCTGAAACTTGAAGAAAGTTTCAAGGATGGATTTGGTCCTGATCCTGGTTCTGCCAGGGTTCTTTTGTCCGTGCCCTCCCCTTTTTTCTCACCCTGGTCCTAGTTCTAGTCTTGTCTTGGCCCCACCCCCACCAGTTTTAAAGGGTCTTAGCAAAAGGGAGTGCCTTTGCTAGAAGATGGGGACATCGCTATGAGGTCTTGTCGAATGAATAAGCATGTTGGTGTGACTCTAACCACCCGCTATGACTTCTCACCAACCTGATAAGGTCTTGCCGAAGTGAAGTAAGCTCAGAGCAGAAGAAGGGAGATCAGTGGGAATTCTAGCATTTGATATAACTCTTGCCGACCATCTTATGTCTTACTAAATGTTGATGAGGCAACCTTTGACCGCCTGGGAATCTACATGGCATGACTCTAACCAATCAAAAAGAGATAGGGCCGAGTGATGGACCATCTCACCGTTTGACTTCCCCCTGTGCATGAGATTGACGGAGATTAACGAAATCGATCTACTCTGAGATTGGAGGTGATTAGTCAACAATAGGACTTGAATCTAGCGAGTGAATCTATTGTTGCTTATCAAGGATGGTCGACTTAAAGAAAGATCTAAAGTGAGAGCAGAGCTGAGGGGGAAGGAGGCCGTGAGCCACAATGACAGTTGGGACGTCAGCTAGTAAAGGTGGGTCAACATTGATGACCATGTCACAGAGCATTCAAGGTGACTTTGACGAAATCCTAATGGCAAAATCGAGGGTTGTAAGTCAATAACGACGGCTAAAAGATCTGAAGGCCATGCCCAGGGACAAGCTTTCACCGACATAAGTAGGGGATGCACATTAATGCTTCATTGACCTATTTCCAAATGCTTCTAGGGCCGACGTGTCTAAGCGCCGACTCATTTTGTAACCCTAAGGTAGGGGCTGACATCTCTTTTGTATATAAGGCATTTTTGCCTCTTTGTAAAGGGGGTTCTCCTTTTGCTTTTCGAAAGTTAGTGACTTTTACAGTCCTTTCTCAGATTAGCAAACTTCTGTAACTCATTTTCGAGCATGATATATAAAATTTACCTTGGTTACCATTGATGGTTCAATTTTCCTTCTGGTTCTTCCCAAATATTGTGCATTTTCAGGTGATTGATCAGGCTACTTCATGAAATCTTTCTTTTCCTTATAGCTTTGTCTCATGTTAGCATGCCTTTCTTTGCAGAAGTAGTATTATGTAGGTTACATAGTGTGTTTACTTAATTGCACATGAGCTTTTAATTTGTGAAAAATCTGCTTTTCCTTCTTGAAAGTGTGTGCATGTGAAATTTTTTTGTGAAATACTTATGCATAATCTATAGAAACTTATTGTGCAGTCCCATATCCATCATCAGTATTCAAGTGTAACTTGAGTGTCTCATTGTTCTTGTCATTTCGGTGTATCATCATAGTGCTTAGTTTTATTTTATGCACTCCTCCCTTTCCCTTTATAGAACCAGTAGTTTAGGTGACACCATAGGAAGTCGGCCTTCTCTAGAGGTTGACCTCTATTTACAAGAAACCCACATCTTTAGAGGTCCTCCCATGTTACACTGAGGTGTTGAACATTAGGTTCAACAAGGGTGCAATTTCAGCCGATAACAAGAACATTTAAAATTATTTAATAAAACTTGTTGCACTCATAAAAATATCTATATAATGTTAAGTATTGACATGGACAAGATAGCGAAGTAGAATATGGTGGTCAAATTTATGAATGGTCACTAGTCTCAAGTACCGATACATAATAAATTTTAAAGAATAAAAGTAGAGAGGATAGATTCTAATTGTGGAGCATAAAGGGAGTCAAGTGTCAATGGGGGGTGATAAGTGGCTTCTAATTACACAATATAAATGGCTTGTATGAGAACTAAGGATATTACTCTAAAGTTAAAAAAATCCTAAAGAATCAAGGATTAATGTGATCCTTGAAAAATAGTAGAGTTATCAAGTTAAGTACATTACCTAGGGAATCAACCAATAAAATGAAGATAGAAAATTGCATGGTATGGGGTCCTATGAAATGAAATAATTTCATGATTAGAGTAATTTATTCAATATATATTTGAAGAAATTAAAGCACCATCTAGAACAAGTAAAATCTAAATATTTAAGAACAATTATAAGAGTGTATAATTACCTAGATAAATTAAAGAAACTAATGGTTGTTGATTCTATGAACATTTTCATGTAAGATATTCATCCTATAGGAGTTAAATAAGTGAGTTATATTAGATAATATGGACAAAGGAAATTATTTATAAGGTATTATATATTATTGAATCTTCAAAGAATCTTGAGGCTACATTCTTCTTTGTATATATTTATGTTAGGGAATAATGTTTTTCAATCTATAAATAATTTTTTTTATTCTAGTAGTCTATTGGAAATATGTGCAATATGTGTTATCATTGATGTCAATAGATCTAGGGATTTGTTGCATTGATGTCAACCTTAATTTTTCTTTGATTAGTTGCATTATGTTGTCATTAGTAATGTCACTAATGTCAACCTCTAGTGTTGCTTTGATAAGCATGTTGTTGTGTTGCAGGTGGTTTAGCTGTGATGAGGAAGTGTTGGAGGATATGAGAATGTGTTTGTGGCACTATTTTTCCAAGTTCTTTTAAGAAAATTTGAATAAAAAGGAAAATAGTGTGGTTGTGTGGTGTTCTAGAAAAAAGAGTAGTGTCCTGTTTTTTCACCACATTTCTTCTATGTTGAAGATCTACTTGTTTGTTTTGGATATGTTGGTTAGAGGTGTTCAAATTTGTTATATTCATAGTTTCTTGTTATGGATCATCATGGAGAGAAATTTGTGTTCACCAGTGTGTAAACTGTGTATCTAGTTTTGTTTGGGAGAAATGGTTTTGCTCCACATTTATCTATAGTGTGGTTTCTGCTCTTGTGAATCTAAGAGTGTGCTCATATTTCTCATATCTATCTTAAACCTAAGGTTTTTTTGATTCAATGCTCCACAAGTTCGTTTCTTAAGTTATAGTGTGTGGAAGGTTAACTGGCTATATAGGATGACTATGTTCTTCATGTGAAAGATATTGCAAAGGATTTTTTTGGATTTTAGGGTGTTAATGGAATATTCTAGATTGTGTTCAAGTGATGTATATTTCTTGTGATTCATCTTTGGATCAAAGCAAGCATGTACGTAAGTGTTTGATAGTGTTTACATAGGTTTGACTAATCTTGGGTGTTGACACTAATTATAGATTTTCTTCGGTGATTGAGGAAGTGTGGTGAAGCATGTATAAGTTGATTAAGCTCTGAGTTAAGATGTAATGTAGTCCACCTTCATTCCTTTCCATTGCAAGAATTTTTTGGTGCTAACCTAATTTGAATTTTGCATGGTTGAGGTGAATAGTTGATCTTGGAGATTGTTTTCAAGGTAGAGGATGATATAAATGAGTGATGAGTTGATGAAGGATGAGTATGTAATGTGTATGATGTGAAGTGTAGAGAAATACAGTGAAAAATTGTGAAATGTAGTGCAATCTTCAATGAGTTAGTGATGCAAGGGTGTCTACGAAAAACACCATTCATCTAGGGTACTCAAGACCAAAACTAAACTAAGAAGATCAAATTGAACAAATCACCAAAATCCACTATACATTTAATCAATTTAACTTATCTACTCAGAAAAATCCAACAAGTTCTTTGACCATTCACAAGGCATCAACAAGCCAAATCATTTCATCAATATTCCATATCATGATCAAACTTCAAAAAAAAATTCCAACATTAATCTTGACAGAAACAAAGCAATAATTTGCTTAGTAGACTCTAAACCAAAACACCAAAATATGCACCATATCACTCTTTATTTCAATTGGCTTCAATGAGCCAAAAGGACCACAAATAATCATACTTTCTTTCAAACTATTACCAAACTTCTTTTGTACACCATACAACAACATTATTTGACAAAAACAAACCATTTATGCTGCTACATAACTTTGCATTATCAAGACTTCATTTTCATGCACTTAAAACACTATCTTTCACCATAGTTCCACTTTATCCATGCACCAAAAAATCAAATTGTTGTTCCTAAACTCTATCCAGGTATTGAGACATCATTAACTCCCTTATTTTGATAGAATAAAGGAAACTCTAATCACTCATATCATTGTTTTATTAGAATCATAGTTTATAGCATTCAAAACCTTAAAGCCTAGTAGCATGGCTATATGGATAAATTGGGTATACCCACCAATAAACATTGAAACTCCAATGAACCAAATACTGTTTGGAAACCCATTTATATCTAGTTAAACATATCTCAACATCAAACATTATTTTTTTGAAAGAAACATCAGATCAATTAATTGTTCTACTAAAATGAGCCTCAAATAGGCCTAAAATCCAAAACACCTATCATTAAATCAACTCCAAAATACTCTTTGACCTTGGGAAGCATGAAAATAGGTTACAAAACTCTCAATTCAACAACTTTTTTAGATAGATAGGTTCAATATTAATTTAAATAACAAACCCTCATTGTATGCCTTTGAAGACCTGAAAGAATAGGAGTTTATTAAATAACCACTTTCCAAGTCTCTTTCCAACCTATCACTACTCCCTACATGTTTTTTTATGTTTTCACATACAAATTACACCATTCACCAACCTTTCCCAATTTATTTTCTTCATTTCATCACTTGTAGGCACCATTGTTGCTTGAAAGACAATTTTTTTGTGAGGGCATCAATCTTAGCTCTTTATTTTTCACTTCCTACAACTGTACATGTTCAAACACAAATAAAACAATCTAAAAGCACATCCTATTATCCCATTCCATCAATCTATTACACCTACATCGATGGAATGGTAGGTTAGATCTCTAAAAGACTCCCGAACCCTTGTTGAGGGTTTCTAACATATTTATGTTTTTTGATCACTAAACAAACTTAAAATTCAATGAAAACCATTCAAATTGACTTAGAGTGAATGCAAAAACACCATCCTTCCTAAGACAATGAAAATTAAGGCCTTGTATGTTGTACAGGCTATACAAGATTAGAAACTAGAGAGAAAACTCAAAAAATTGCAAAACAGTGAGTTTTATTTCAAATTTTGTTTCCAAAATTTTAAAAGTACTTTACTTGCTCAACCCCAGAATGCTTTTATAGATGTTTCCCAATCCATAACTGAATTTACAACTTCTTCTACTAACCTATCTCTTCATTTTTTCCCTCAAAAACTCTTCATCTTCTGATTTTTTTTGCTTTTTAGCATTTTTTGCTTTATTGACAACTTTTACACTTTTAGCAACATTTTGCCAATTTTCTCAATTAACTCCTAGAGACCTATTTTGAGACTTCAAATACATTAATTTTGACCTCCCCATGACCTTTTCACCTTGTTTTACATTTTGAAATTCAAAATTTACAAGTTGTCCTTTTGAAGGCATTTTGTGACCAAGGTGCTCCTACACCATACAATGAACCAACAAAAACTTTCCAAGTCCCTTGGAAACATGTTACATCATCCTTGTTCAAGTTCACCTGCAAAACAACTTCAAATCTGCCTTGGATTGCTTCTTCTTTGTCTTCATCTGGTTCCATCCTTCGCCTTCAGCTTTGTCTTCGTATATCTTCATTTGTCTTCTTCTCTATCTTTTAGGTTCAGAATCACTTTTCTCTTTCAGAAGGACAAAAGACTATCCTTTCACAACTCTCATCTTTCCACCAACTCTTTCTCTCAACCAAAGGACACATGACTATCCTTTCTCATTGATTCTCTTCAACAATCTTTCCTCCTTTCACAATTCATCCTTGACCTTCTCTAACCAATCATCTTTTCATCTACTCATCACTCCCATCAGTGGAGTACTCTTCATGCTACAACCTCAAGTGCTTCTTTAGATAGGTATCCATCTTCTCTATTGCTCCACCACACAACTCACCAACTCAAAAAACCATCCATCTTACCCAACAATAGATCTTGGAAGATGCCTCACTCTCTCTATTAACCTTCTACCTAGCTTAATCTCCATTGGAGGATGGTGACCACAGACCTTAACTTGTCTTGCAACACACAACTTCATAGAAAAATTTCTCTCTGCAACTTAGATGGATCAAGCACCTGCAACCAAACTCAACAACAACTTCAACAAGCCAAACCATCAAAATCAGCTAGCTCTGATACCAATTGATGCAAGAGAATCTAGCGAAAACACCAATCATCTAGTGTACTCAAGACCCAAACTTAGCTAAGAAGATCAAATTGAACAAATCACCAAAATCCACTATACATTTCATCAATTTCACTTATCTACTCAAAAAAATCCAACAATTTATTTGACCATTCATAAGGCATCAATAAGAAAAATCATATCATCATTATTCCATATCATGATCAGACTTCAAAACAACTTTTCCATCATTAATCTTGACAAAAACAAAGAAATTATCTGCTTAGTAGACTCTGAACCAAAACACCAAAACATGCACAATATCACTCTATTTAAATTGGATTCAATGAGGAAAAAGGACCACAAATCATCACACTTGATTTCAAAGTATTACCGGACTTCTTTTATACACCATACAACATCATTATTTGGCAAAAAAAACCATTTATGCTACTACATAACTCTTTCTTATCAGGACTTCATTTTCATGCACTCAAAACACTATCTTTCACCATAGTTCAACTTTATCCATGCACCAAAACATCAAATTTTTCTTCCTAAACTCTATCCAAGTATTGATACATCTTTAAATACCTTATTTTAATAGATTCAAGGCAACTCTAATCACCCATATCATTGTTTTATTAGAATCAATGTTTATAGCATTCAAACCCCAAAATCTTAGTAGCATGGCTACATGGCTAAATTGGGTATACCCACCAAGACACATTGAAACTCCATGAACCAAATAATATTTTGGAAACCCATTTATATCTAGTTAAACATATCTCAACATCAAACATTGTTTTTTTTAAAGAAACATCAGATCAATTAACTGTCTTACTGAAACAAGCCTTAAATAGACCTAAAATCCAAAATACCTATCATTAAATCAACTCCAAAACACTCTTTGACCTTGGGCAGCATAAAATCATGTTACAAAACTCTCAATTCAACAACTTTTCGAGATAGATAGGTTCAATATTGCTTTAAATAACAAAACACTCATTGTATGCCTTTAAAGACCTAAAAGAATAGGGGTTTATTAAATACCCAATTTCCAAGCCTCTTGCTAACCCGCCACTACTCCTTACATTTTTTTTATGTTTGTACATACAAATTACACTTTTTATGAACCTTTCCCAATGTATTTTCTTCATTTCATCACTTGTAGGCACCACTGTTGCTTGAAAGACACAAAATTTCTATGAGGGAAGCAATCTTGGCTCTTTATTTTTCACTTCCTGTAACTGCACACATTTGTACACAAATAAAATAATATTAAAAAAATTCCTATTATTCCATTCCACTAATCTATTACACCTACATCAGTGGGATGGTAGGTTAGATCTCTAAAAGACTCTCAAACCCTTGTTGAGGGTTTCTAATAGATTTTTGTATTTGATCACGGAACAAACTTAAAACTCAATGGAAACCCTTCAATTTTACTGAGAGTGAATTCCAAAAAAATATCCTTCCTAATAAAATGAAAATCAAGGCCTTGTATTGTTGTACAAGCCATACAAGATTAGAAACTAGAGAGATAACTCAGAAAATTGCAAAACAATGAGTTTTATTTCAAAATTTGTTTCCAAAATTATAAAAGTATTTTACTTGCTCACCCCCATAATTCTTTTATAGATTTTTCCCAATACATAACTAACTTTACAACTTCTTCTACCAACCTATCTCTTCATTTTTCCCTCGAAAACTATTCATTTTATGATTTTTTTGCTTTTTTGCTTTTTTAGCAACATTTTTCCAATTTACTCAATTAACTTCTAGAGACCTATTTTGAGAATTGAAATAAATTAATTTTTACCTCCCTATGACCTTTTCACCTTATTTTACATTTGGAAATTCAAAATTTACAAATTGGCCTTTTGAAGGCATTTTGTGACCAAGGTGCTTCTGCACCAGTTAGACTACTAGATGCATTGAGTAGAAGGTGTTTCATATATTTAGAAAGGATGTGGATGTGTTACTGATGTTGTGGTGGAATTCTTCTATTGCTTTGAGATGGATTTATCATTCTATAATTCTTCTTTCTTCTTTTCTATAATCTAGTAGTGAGACTTTGGAAATGATCCCTTCTTTCTTTTGGGCAATGAGACCTCCAATAGTGAGCCTATTGTAAATATTGATGTTTCAATTACTTTATGTTATGATATAACCCTCACTCTGGTATTTCCCTTCCTATTTTTTCTATGTAAATTTGGTTTTCTATTGTGCATGGTGTTAATGTGTTTAAGTTTTTGTTATTTTCTTTCATGCTAAATCATTCTATTAGATTAAATGTTAATGAATATTATGTGGATCTAAATGTTTATGAGGGTTTTGTTATTTTAATGAAGAAATAATTCACTCCCCCTCTTAGTTGTCTTGTGCATTCAAAAATTGGTATCAAAGAAAGGTTCATTAGAAGAAAGATTAATTTCTTGAGGTAGATCTAGGATGGCACACAAGAAGGAAGCTCCTCTATTTTATGAAATAGATTATGCATTTTGGGAAATTAGGATAGAAGGTTCCTTGTATCTCTTAGATATGGATTTTAGAATTTAGTTTAAATCAAATACACTATTCTTGCAAAATGTCCAAGCACTAATTATGAAATCAAGGCCTATGAGAAGAATGGTAAAGAAAGGTATTCTCTTTGAAGTGGTCTTCTAATACTAAAATTGTGAAGGTTATGAATCATAAAAATGCTAATGGGATCTAGGAAAAGATATAAAGTATTTATGAAGGAGATGATAAGATCAAGCAAGCAAAGATGTAGAACCTAAAGATCATATTTGAGAACATATGAATGTCAAAGGATGAAAGCATTAAAAGATACATGTATAAGGTGGATAAAGTTATCAATTCCATCAAAGGTCTTGGTGGAAAGCATGATGAAGATGAAGTGGTAGAGAAGGTATTGAGAAATCTTCCTAAAACTTATAGTCATAAAGTTTTTTCTATTGAGGAAGCCTAGGATTTAAGAAAATATAATAGAGATTAGTTGTATGGTGCTTTATCTTCTTTTGAATTAAGAGAATTTGGTCCAAGTGATGCAAAGAATGAGACTAATTTCAAGGTTGGAAAATTATAAAAGACTAAGGAATTAGATTAGGATGATCTTTATGATGCAGAAGAAAAGTTTGTAAGGAGAATGAAAAAGGGTACTAGAAATTAAAAAGGTAAGTTAGCTTTCAAATGTTTCAGATGTGGAAAGATAGGTCATTATGCTTCAAGATGTCTAAAAAAAGTTTTGACTAATAGAAATAAGGAGAATATAGGTAAAGCAATTAGGAGAATTTATTATGTTAAAGAAGATACTAGTATATTTGATGATAGATTTGATTATGCAGATGATGAGGATAGTGAATTCTTGTTCATGGCTAAAAATATTTAAACTAATTTTGCTAACTCTAAGAGATGTATGAAAGAAAAGGCTCTAGAAGTAGAACATGATGCTGAAAAAACTATTGTGAATGCTTTTCATGTTAGAGAGGAGAATAACTACTGGATCATTAATAGTGGATGCTCAAATCATATGACAGGTGAAAAAAGTAAGTTCAATGTTAAACTCAAAAAGTATGATGGAGGTCTTGTTAATTTTGGTAATGATACATTTTCTAAGATATGTGGAAATGGTCTATGTGAGGGGGAAAATCATAGATGCAAACAAGATAAATGTAAATGAAATCAAAGATCTAATATAAGATCAAGAACACTAATCTAGATTTAACCTACACTTACAAAATGAAACTAATATATTGAAAACATATTAAGAAATCCTATGATTACCAAATTGAATTCAAAATAATCGCAAAGTGCTACCATCCTATATCAGAGTGTGTTTTCTTGATGTTGGATTGTTCGTATCACTGTGAAGCCTCCATAGCTCATGTGTAGAGCTTTGATGCACTATATTTGTTGGTTGATCGAAGAAATGATGAAGCTCCAACAATAGTGGTTGTGAATGTTGACAATACTTCATTATGCAAATAATGTTGACTCTTCAACCCTTTTTTGTGAGGAAAGAGGTTTGTTATATATAAAATGTGATTCAAAATGGATGATCAGGATTTAACAATGTTGCATCAAGATCAACGGTCGAACAATGTTGAGAGGATATAGGCATGAATATATAGTGCAAAGTAGATTGTATAATTTGTGTGATTGAGGAATAGATTGGCTAGTTAGGATTTAGATTGATAAATTAGGATTTAGATTGATCAATTAGGAATTAGATATCTTAGTTAGGAAATAGATGGCTTAGTCAACAAATTAGATGGCTTAGTCAACAATCATAATTTGCTGAATTAGAAAGTGGGTGAGGAAAATTGATTAATTGATTTAATTAATTAATTCCCTTTTGGAGTTGAATGAGTAAATCAAGTTTGACTTTTGCAAACAAAGTTGTATTAGTTTGATTTGATTTTTGATGATGTTTTGAATAGTTTGATTTATTTATTCAAATTTTGGAGGGAAAGTGAGTTAATTAAATTATTATGATTTACTCATTTAATTGACTTAGGGGGATAAAGTGATATAGTGACATAATTAAATAATTGGTATTATTTAACTAATTAGGATGAAATCAAGTGAGATTAGGACTTTATTAAATAAATGTGATCTATTTAATTGGTCAAAATTGATCAAACCTGAATTAATTAAATAATATTTTTTTATTCAATTAATAGCAAAAATAGGGTTTTTAGGAATTTATTAAATAAATAAAATTTATTTAATCTATCAAGAATGATGAAACAATGAATTAATTAAATAATGTTGTATTGTTCAATTAATATGGGAAATTAGGGTTCTAGATGTTGTTTGATGTTGTTTGATGATGTTTGATGTTGTTTGATGTTGTTTGATGTTGTTTGATGTTGTTTTGGGTGTGTGATAGGTGTTAGGTCAATTTTACATGTCTACATTTTGCTCCTCTTTAAGACAAAGTCTGATTGCTTTGTTTCAAAGATTCTATTGTTAAGATCAACTTTTTTGAAAAAAAAATTATGCCTCACTGTTCCCAAGTGGTTAGCAAAATGATGGTAGGACTTTGTGCTACCCTCTCAAGAGGTTGGTAAATTTTTTTGGTTTTGAGATCAGGCTCATGACACTATTTTGTTTTAGTTCAAATGTGTTTAGGACAATAAATTAGGTCTATTGGTCCCTCCTTGTTTGTTTTGATGTTCCTGAGAAGTCTTAATTTGAATGTAGGAAGGTTTCCTAAGTAAAAATTAGGGTTTTTGAGGGTTAATATAGGTAATTAGGGTTCTAATTACCTCATTTGTGCTTTGATCCTATATCTAATTCTTGTCTCTGGATTTCCAATTATATCAGTTGTCAAGAAGCAATGTTGAGGATTCAGGGAGCCCCACATCGTTCAGACCTAGTTCAAGAGTTTGAATGGCCCGTAAGCGTCAGTGGCCTAGTATGTACCCTCTCACTTCTCATTTTCATCTTGTTACATTCTCTTATTTTGTGACAAAGTTCTCTGAGTCAATAGAAATTTTTTAATGATTTCAGAGAATTTGCATCACTTTCCTCACACTTGACTATTTAGGAAGCTCACCCTTGATATAAACCCTCACCCTTTCTCTCGATCCTCACCTTTGAGGGTGATCCCACAATACTAGTTTACAATTTTTGGTGAAACTAGACACTGAACTATTTTTTCTAACTAAATCTTCACTTTCGGGCACCTATAGCGGCTAAACCATGAGGAATTTGAAGATGATGCAAAGTAGTGATTTGTGACATTTTGTCTGTAGATTCTAAATATATATATATTTTTAAAAAAAATTCAATTAGATTGCACTTATTTTTCCATCTCCTTCAAAAACTATTTTTTTATAGTAAACACCATTTTTAAGGACTGATGCTCACCATATAACACAACTTTTTTCCCATGAACGATTTTTTTTTTTTTGAATTTAGATTTGTAACTATGATATCTAGTGTTTCTTAGTGGTTTCATAGTGTTTTATTGAATATTGTTTCCTTAATCAAGTTTTAAAGTCAAACCAATTACAATTCAGACATAGGCGGACTACATAACACAAATTTTTTTGTATGTATCAAAATTCATTTTTTTTTTTGTTGGATCAAGGACTTCAATATCTAGTGCACTCATATTTTTCAATTTTTTTTTATAATCTTATATTTTTCCACATGTGCAGAACAAAGAGCTTGATTTTTGGTGAAAAACCTACATTCACAAGAAATAAAAAATAAATATAATAATAGAATTAAGTTTATTTAAAATTATACTTTTTGGGAAGCTTATAATAATGTCTACATACCTACAAAAAATAAATTTTAAATGAATTCATTTGATCCCCCAAAAGGTAAATCAAAAGCGGGTTTTTATCAAAATTTTGATAGATGTAAAGGAGACTCTATTATAGGTATGGTTTAGAACTAGCGGGGTTCTATCCAAGGGTGTTTGATCTAAAGTAGTTTGATCAAACCCTCTTCAATTGAAATTCTTTAAATGGAACTTTTTAAGGCTTAAATCATTATATTTTTTAAAAATATGTGATTTTAGAAAAAATAAAAATCTCTGAGAAATTGTAAACCAACTTTGTGGGATCACCCTTGACCTAAAAATTCACCCTTGTTTTATGCTTTTGATGTAAATATTTACTTTTGAATGTTGTTTAAACTGTTTCCTTGTATCTACTTTAATTCCTCACACTCGCACTTGCTTTAGATCCTTGCATTTGATATTCTCACCCTCGACTTAAACCCTTGCCCTTGCTTTCAACCCTCACCTTTGCTCTTGTTTCTTTGCATTTTCTCTTGTTTCTTTTCATTTTCTCTTATTTCTTTTCATTTTCTCTTTTTCTTGTCTTTTACTAAATATTTTTATATCTTTCATGTTTGGAACCCTAAGTTTTTTGTGTTGTTTTGCATCATTTTATGTGTTCAGAGTGAAACCCTAACATCATGGGTTAAAATGATTATAGGTGGTCCTTAAACCATTACAACCAAGAGAGAGACAACCACAAGATCTATTCGATTCGATTACTAGTTTTGATGTTCTAGAGTGATACTTTCTATATGCAGTTGGGTTACATCATATCTATTACATTCCTCCCATCTAGACTCATACATCAATGATGAATGTGCTTGTGGAGTGGTGGCATTTAGAGATGTCCTCATTTCATTTACCCACAAGAGAGGTGACCATTATGCTCGAGGACGTGTGGAGGATTCTATGAAATCCCATCCATGGTGAGATAATGAAATATCATGTTTGATAGGGTACCCATGCCATGTGGTATGTGTTGGGTGTGAGACACTTAGAGGTTCGATAGTCAGAGATTGATTTGTCTGAGTTCATCAATAGTACAAACCTTGTTTCTCTTATCCTTTGTAGATTGGTTTCAGGATTAGTTGTTCCTAATAGGAGAGGTCATTAGTTCCCTATTGGATGGGGTATTTGTATTGAGAGTATGTTTGAGCATGGTACCATCTATGCATGGGGTACATGTCTTCTCACCCACCTCTACAGAGATATGCATGAGGTTGTATAGTGGGGTGGGAAATATATTTCTAGAGGTGTTTCACTTTTGCATATTTGGGCCTAGGAGCACATTGTAGTTGCTCGACCTGACATGATACAAGATTGTACTCCTGATGATCCATAATCATATCATTATGGAGATTTCTTGCATTACACCTTGGCTAGAGATCTTCCATACTAGCACTGTGTGTTCGATGAGATACCAGGTTTTGTTTGGAGACCTTATATGGATTGTGAGGCATGGTTATAGGATCTAGAGCATCTTGTTTACTATCAATAGTCATAATGATTGATTGGTCTCCCCCACTCTCTATTAGAGTGTTACTTATTGGGCAAATTATGATATCAATTTAGAGAGAGATAGAGTTGATTTCCTGATATGTGAGGCTCAATTTAGTCAGAATACTTGGGAGGTTTGTGTATGGGGTCACTGGGAAGAAAAATATGTTCCTATTGTTGCATTAAGAGTACTTGCCCCAGTTGGTTGGGGTTGGCTAGTGGGCTCATAAGATCTAGGTATCACATCTGATTTTGATCAGTGGTGGGCACAATGCAAGACTTTGAGATTTATAGATCTTGGGGGTGATCTTGCATTAGGTAGAGCAGGTATTATAGGTTGATGTGTGGAGTGACTTCACATTGAGGTTCTTGTAGAGTAGCTGGATAGGGCTCGACATGATGGAGCATAAGGTAGTAAAGATGAGCATATACCTCAAGTGAAGGGTGATGGATAGGTTTCAGGCCCCCCCCATTACGTAGGGATGGAGGTATAAAGTTAGCTTAGATGACTCTTTCTAGAGATGTAGAGATTGTGCAGTGACAGGCCATGGAGGCTAAGGTTGCTACTTTAACCACAAAGAGGGATAGTTGGAGGGTTGAGTCAGATAGTGAGAGTGATTGATAACATGCTGTAGAGGCTTAGGTACAATTGCTTATGATGGAGAGAGATACTCTTAGGGTAGAGCATGATAGTATGCAAGCTGAGAGAGATTGGTTTTAATAGATTTCTATGTACTATCAGACCTTATATGATGCTACTATTCCTACGGTTGATCGACGCCCATGGTTCAGGGATTCTAGTGTTGCAGGTGATGGTGGTGGTGGTGGTGAGGTAGGTGATCATTCTGTTAGATATCCAAATTTTAATGGTGGTTGGGGCCCTGCTCTATAGGGTTCTATCCTTCTTTTCAGATAGTTTTACTTTTTGTACTTGATCCTCATGGTGTTCATTTCTCAAAGACATATTATATACATGGTTTTTGTATATATATTCATCGGCCTAGTCAAGTTCTTGTATATATGTATAATTTTATTGTATCTTATCATACTTGTTTCACTGATGATTATGTACTTATGACACTCACCCTTTTTTGATGATGCTATATATGATATATACCTTCTTCGATTCAGCTTCATTTGATGCTTATGTGATGATCATGGATGATGATGTATGATGATGCATGTTTATGTATGTTTTTGTAATTTTTTTATGTATGCATATGACGTGGATGGATGGATCATACTTTGTTTCATATGATGTTTTATTATGGATGATCAATATATTATTTTGATATATGATGTTTATGATGGATGATATGGATGTATGATATATGATTGTTGTATTCCCCATACATGGTACATGATGTTTTCATTGCTTTATTATCTTCATGGTATGTATTGATGACATTATGGATGCATGATGGATGCTAGTTAGAAGAAATACTTGATGATGGATATAAACTGGATGTTGTTGCTTTCACTTTGCTTAGAGGCTTCACAATTTTGAACAATCTTGTTTGATGTATAAAATAGATATGATGCACTAGGGTATTAATGACCAAGGTAACTTTGTATCCATTTCATGGATTTTGACTCTACAAACAAAGAGTATTCTTGCTCATTCTAGACATATGGATTTTTTTTTAAAAGTATATAGTCAAGTTGTGTTAAAAACTTTTCAGACAAGTCACACAGAGAGGTATAGAACACCTAACATGCAATTGCTTCACAAACTGATTCAACACAACTTTCATACACTCAATAAAGAAAGTATTTTCCATGGTAGTATTATAAAACTACAAAAAAATCTTACAAACAACAAGTTGAAATGATGCTCAATTTCCCCCATTCCTTCTCTAAATCCTTATGGGCATCCTCGAGAGATCTTGGGAATGAATCAATAAAATAAATTTAAAAATAAGACTATAGAAAGATAAAAAAAAGTTGTAGTATCACTTGCCATTTCTATTTGAGGTTTCATGACTATTATCCGTTGTTGATAATGTCTATCATAGGAAGGGATCCATTAAGACATATCTTAGGATGTTGTTGGTGAATTGTCAAAAGATAGGTAGTTGATACTTTGCATTGTTTCCATTTGTTTTGCAATCAAATCTTTGTGATTGTTTGCTTGAAGGTTCTAGCTTTTGATGTTTGTTTTGTTTGTTTTGTTTTTTTTCAAAGGGTGATTGCAACAATTTGTTTATTATGGGTGAAAAATTTATTGCGAACTGTGATGATGGAGTGGGTGGTTTTTTATTTTCTAATTTTTATGATGTTTTTGTTGTTTTTAGGTGACTAACCTAGGGCCTCAAGGGCTCATCAAAGATAAGCCTTTCCTATGTTGTATATGTAGAGGCTCGTAGCTCACTTGGTTTAGATGTTTTGGACCTTTTCTATTTTGTGAATGTTTTTGGATTTTGAATTTTTGACTTATTTTGGATTTTGAATTTTCTGACTAAGTTGAAAGAAAGCATTATGGAAGCCTAAGGGGATTGAACTATGGTCTTGGGGGCTATTAAGCCTTTCCTACATTGTACATGTGGAGACCACGTAGTTTGACCATTTGACTCAAAGAATAACTATTTTTGGATAGACAACATTGATAACTTGGATTGATATTCGACTTTTGTGTCTAGAGGAAATGTTGTGGGAAATATACTTATACTAGTTGTGGGGTTCAAACAAATGTTGATATCTTAGACTATTTTGAGTGAAGGAATAATCCAATGATGTTGATTTTATTTTGATGTTTTTCAAATGTGTTTGAATTTTTGTGTTTTCTAGATGTTTTTGATTTTTGTTGTTTTTATATTTTTTATATTTTTTTGCTGTTTTTGACCATGATAGGATGCATAAAGACCTAGTCCATGACCAACTTCAGGAAGTTTCCCCTAGTTTGAGATAAGACTACTTTCCTAAGCCAATACCAAGCCATGGTTGAACATGTACTTTATTATGGGACAAATGGGTGGATGTTGTGGATAGTATGGATAGAAAATGATGTGAGTCTTATTCAAAACATAGCACCTGTTTGCTAGGTTTTCACTATGGTACCTATTCGATGAGCACCAAAAAGCAGTTTTCACTCAAAGAAAGTTTTATTTCTCTTTACTTTTTCTCTTTCCTTTTTATTTTTTTGTATTTTTCATCTTTTTCTCTTTTTTTTTGGATTTTTTCCCTTTTTCCTGGGGTATAAGATATTTTAAAACTTGGATTGATATTTCACTTTGTTTTCTAGAAGATATGTTGTGGAAAAGTGTATGTGAACTAGCTGCGAGGTTCAAGCAACTGTTGATATCTTATAAATTTTTAGTGAAGGAATAATCCATGATGTTGGTATCCTTGAATGTTACCTTGGTAGTGTGTTCGTGGTACACCTTGTTTTTGGGATGAATTGTTTTGAAGGTTACCTTGGTAGTGCATTGGTTGTATACCTTATTGTTGGGAGAAACTATTTTCAATGTTACCCTCATAGTGTACTAGTGGTATACCTTGTGGGGATGAACTATTTCGAAGGTTTCCTTGATAGTGCTAAGATATTGAAAACTTCAATTGATATTTCACTTTATTTTTTCTATAGGATATGTTGTAGAAAAGCTTACTTGAACTAGCCATGTGGTTAAGAAACTATTGATATCTTAGAATTTTTAAGTGAAGGAAAAATCCACATTGTTGGTATCTTTGATGGTTACCTTGGTAGTGCATTTTTGGTACACCTTGTTGTCAAGATGAACTATTTCAAAGCTTACCCTGGTAGTGCATTGGTGGTATACCTTGTTATTGGGATGAACTATTATGAAGGTTACCTTGGTAGTGCATTGGTGGTATACCTTGTTGGTGGGATGAACTGTTTCAAAGGTCACCTTAATAGTGCATTGGTGGTAAGCCTTGTTATTGGAACAATTCCTAGATCACAACATGAGCTAGAAGACATAGTTCAAGATTTATTCTGAATCAAGATGTAAGTAGTTTCCCTCCAGTGTCTAGCAATGAAGTAATGGATTGTCTTGTGATAGGATAACATATTTGGATAGATTATTCCCATTTGGACAATGCATCATGGCTCAACTAATGCTGGATAGAATAGGATCAATGATAGTGACCCATGTCAAGATTTTTTCCATAAGCAAGTGTAAATTGTATACCAAACATTTTTCAAAATCAAGATAAGTTGGATTTGGATAAAAATGGATTGGGTTTATTATGGATAGGCTGAGATGCTTCCTCCTCAAATGGCCTACATCGATGATCGATTCTTACACATGACACCTATTTTCTAGGTTTTCTTCATGGTAGTTGTCCAAAGCACCACCATAGTGGTTTTCAATTGAGGATGATTTTTCTCTTGATTTTTTTTAAATTTTTTTCTTAAAAAAAAAAAAAATTGATGTCACACAGTATGCCTATTTACCTTTTTTTTTTTTTATCATGGTGACAATTTTTTGCTCTTGTTCAACCACTTGGTGGTACTGATGTAGATGCTTCTAGTGTTGATATGGTTGTTGTTGTTGTTATGATGTGCCAATGATATCTTGCTTGGATGATTTCTCTTGCTAAGATGTGAGAACTTGAGTGTAACCCCAATAATTATTGTCTTCTTTGTCAATATTGGAGTTAACCTTACTTTGATGCACACACTACTATATTTGACTACAAATTCTGATGAATGTTTGGTGACATATTGAAAAAATATTGTCGACTTACCGATGCAACATTGATTTAAATTTTGTCGCTAGATTTTCGTCACTTTAACAACCAATTTTTATATGTCGAAACCATGACCCAACATCATCGGTCAGCGCCATAGAAAATGTTGGCAGTTTCCATCACAAAATCAACATAACTTCATGTTATGCCTTGCATAACCATCCCATTTTATTTTGGAACAAAATGGGCCCCCCTTCTCTTTTGGGTTTCGTTGCCTTTGGTTATTTGGTTTGCCCTTTGGGAGTTCTTTTGTTTTCTTCCTAGGTTGTCTGCTAGTTCGGTTAAATTTTGGTCCTGTCTCAGCTTGAGTTGGTTTTCTTCTTGCTATAAATTGAATGAAATAATCACAAGCAATAGTGATTTTTATTATAAATATGTTTTATTTGCTTCTGAGGACTAATGGAGACCTTGTTTCACAGGATTAGATCATGCACAGGATGTATTTGTCAAGGGAGCTCGGTTGGAAAGCATTCCCCCAATCCAATTTGGCATAGAAATCCTCTAAGGCAAGAGTTGGCAAGACTTTTTAGATGTCTTGCCGATTGGTGGCTTGGCTCTGACTGTTTAAAATCCAAAGGGGGTGTTAGAACTATAAAATCCTGATGATTTTGCATGGTGTCCATAATCATAATTTTCCAAATAAGTCCCACCATGAGCATATTTTCCCCATTTTTTGAAAATGCAGTATTATAAATTCCATCAAGTCTAAATATTTCACATTATAGTTCATATCGGCATGAGATTATCAAGATCTCCTCGACCCATAATGCATTTTGGTTGATAAGCATCTGTGTTGCCTATCGGCAAGACCTCAGGGATGTCATAGTGATTGGAATTCACATGCAAGTACCTATTAGTGAGACATTATTCATTATTCTGGCGACCAAGAGTTTCCCCATTGGCATGGAAGTCTTCTTCTAGGTGAGGTCTTGGTGAGATATTTTTGTCTCACCGACCAGCGACACAGGGATACACATATCGGCAAGAGACTTTTCCCATCAACAAGGAGTCTCGGTGAATTCTTCAACTCCCATTGACTACCACGGGACAAGCAAGCACTTTGGAAAAAGTTGTTCCTTTGGTGTGTGGTCTTGCTGAGTGCTTTGTTGTCTTGTCGACCATCACCAAAGGATATACGTCTCGGTGAGAAACTCTTGCAGTGGTAAGATATCTTGGCGAGTGCATCTAGTCTCGTCGACAAGGCACAAAGGGATTCTATCAGTATGAGGTCTTGCAGTCTTACCAACCTACTTAGTCACACTGAAATATTGCTTCATCGGTGAGAGAATGATATTGTCATAGTGACAAAAAGTGAAATAATGGAGATCCCTCAGCGAGACATAAGTTGTCTAGTGGACGTCTCCTCGATAAGAGAATGTTAGAGCGACACATGTGAAATGAAAGAATCCATGTTGGTGTGACTACAGGGAGGTCTTGGCAACAACAAGCATTAGAAAAAGGTCTCCTTGATAGATGGAGTTCCCACCAAAAGTTTGAGCTCAGTGATAATTTTTCCTTCGGCAAGAGGTCTGACCGATTAGCATGGGTCTTGCTAAAGGGTTGGTCTTCGATATAGCATGGAAGGCTCGATGGGATGTCTTATTGATGATTGTTACTCTCGCTGAAGGGATTGTGCCCTCGATGTAATATTTTGAATTCGGTATGAGGTCTTAGTGACAAGGCAAGGTCTCTCAGAAGTGCTCTTGGCTCGGTAAAAGGAAGCTTTAGTCAGTGTGAAGTTTCACCGACTGAAGGGAGTCCCAGTGACACAGAGGTGATATTGGCATAGGCTCTTGCCAAAGGATTTAAGTTCGCCATGAGGTCTCGGTGAAGAGTGAAGGTCTTGGTAATAGATTTGGTATTGGCATAATGTCTTGCCAAGGGCTGATGGTCTCCCCGACATAAGGTGAGCTCAGTGAAAGGAAGTTTCGGTTGGTGTAAAGTCTCACCGACTGAAGGGAGTCTCCTTGATAGGGTGTGCTTGCAGAGAAAGGAAGGCTCACCAAGATGTCTTGGCAAGGGGACTTAGTCTTGCTGACATAAAGCAATGTGGCTTCGGTGAAAGGTCTCAGCAAAGGGCCAATGGTTTGGCCGATATAGAAGGAGCCTAACAAGAAAAGAGGAGATTGATATAAGGTCTCCCTGACCATGGAAAGTCTGGCCGACATCAAGGAGCTCACCGAAAGAAAAGATGACATCGCCATGATGTCCCACCAACTTGAAGGAGTCTTTCCAAGAAGAAGGAGCTTGAGCTTGAGGGAATAAGAGTGAGCTCGAGGAGAAAAAAGAAAGTCACCATGAAGTCTCACTGAACTAGTAGGGTCTTACCGATATGGAATATGCTTGCTGAGAGAAGAGGGGCTTTGCCATGAGGTCATGCTGACTAGCGACTGTCTTGCCGATAGTCTTTATGGGGTCGATATGAATTCTACAACTCACCAAAACATCTCGCCGACTGTCATGTGTTACGCCGATGGCTATTAGGAGGAAAAATCACATCGGGGAGACACAATTAGTGTCTCACCGACATGCGATTTAAGATGGACCACCTTTGATTGCGTGAGAATCCTATGTGGCCTATGTTCTTCCAATCAGAAGAAGCTAAAGAAATGGCATAATTTCCATTGACCAATTGACTACCATTGTGAAGGAAACCTATAGGATGTGAATGACATGAACTCATTCTGAGATCTTGAGCTGATGGATCAGATCGGGTGATGATGTTCAGATCTAAAGGGAGGCCCGATGATGCTTCCAGAAGATGGTCATCATGGAGAAATTCCTAAAGAAGGAAGCAACCATGACTCACAGGGATAGCTATAGTGACCACTAGCTGAGATAGATCACTATTAATGGAAAATTTCTTTAGAGCATTCAAGGAAGTCCTTCAAAGGAGTTGAAAGATATACATAGTTATCAGGAGTAAGTGTTATAGCTACAAAAGATTTGAAGTTTTCTCCTGAAGTCAAGCCATCACTGACATGGATAGCAGGGCTTCACATTGAATGCAACATTGACTTTCTTCAAAAAAATATGAGAGTCGACACTCCTGAAGGCAGATATTTTGTAAACCCTAATGTAGGGGCCAACACATTCTTTTTGGGTACACTCTGTATATATGGCATTCATGCCTCTTTGTAGAAAAAATTTAGTAGAAGGTTGATAGTTAGAAGGAGATATAGATAAAAAGTTAGAAAAAGTTAGTAGAAATAGAGGAGAGATCTACATCCTGATTCTTTGTAATGGGAGCTCCTTTCGCCTTCTTGTTTAGGAGTTAGATTCAAAATAGACTAATGTATCTTTTCATTTTTTCTTAATATAAACAAAAACAATTTGGAGTCTTAGATTTTCTATACACTAGTGATTGTGCCAGCTTTATAAGTGTTGTTTATCTGTTTCACTAACAGTAGAAACAACCAAATCTTAATCTACTTTAGATTGTGTTTTAGAATGGTGTTTGTCTTAAGTTAATCATTTGATTTGTGAAGCCTTCAAGGAATGGAATGTTATTTTGGTGTTTTATTAAAAATGGTAATTAGTACTCTGTTGTAGAAATCAACACTATGAATGAATGCAACTTTGTGTTAATCACAAGTTAATTTTGTTCTTCAATTTTAGTTTACAATTCCTTGAAGGATAGCAAGTCTAGTTAAGATAGGTGAAGTATCATTATTTTCTATTCTAAAGATTTGATCCATCTTTTTCTACTTTTTTAAAACCCTAGTTAGAATAGGTTTAAGTTTATGTTTGATCCTAGAACAATCCAGAAGTCCAACACCAGCAGGCCCCTTGAACATTACTATTACATTGACCAATTGAGCAAGATCAACACAATTGAGAACCAACTATAAAGACCTTGGGAGATAAGATATCCATTTGTTGTCTTTCTCTTTTAGGAGAAACAAAGTAGCAATATTCTATTTAACTATTATTGTGCCATTTGAAGCATCAACACTTCATCCATCTATCGATGCAAAAAATTACAAAACATTGCAGAACGCCCATTTGAAATTGTCAAAAAAACACAAAACATTCATCCATTTCCGATGAGGTGGAGCAAATCGTAATTTCCATTACGAAAAAAACTACGTCATGTGTACAACAACCTCATCACAAATTTTTGTGGTTCGTCAAGCTATGTTCAGATAAATTATGATGAAACCCTACAGTTTTTAAAAATATTATTCGTTCAAACATCTTCCCTCCCTAACAAAGTTATATGTATGGGTTTTGTTCTTTGCATGAGTAATTTGGCCAATGTATCTTTTGGTATAAGTCACTCCGACAAGTATTTGTCTTTCATTGCATCCTTTATTGGTGTAGCTTATTTGATGTAATCCTATTGAAGAGACTTCATTCTATCAGGCCCAAAGTTATTCATTACTTCTGATGGTGATACTCCCACCAATGAATTCCATCGGCACAACTTTCACCGATGGTGCCTTATTTTATCTACTATGTTCGCGTAACTTGAGATATGTTCTAACTAAATTTTATCTATGTAAGATGTGTCATCGGGCGGTCCATTTTCTATTGTTCTAATATCAATGTGTTCCTCCAATGAAATAGATCGGTGTACCTCATGCAAAAATCTTGAGTGAGTCTATCTTTTACTTTCTTGAATAACCCATTGGTAGAACAAAAAGAATGTGTCCCTGATACAAGCCTTTTTATCTTCATCGGAGTAGTATATGAGATCGTAATTGTCACTTGCTGGGCTTTCGATGGCTGATGAGTATTTTGTCAGGGAAACTTTCATGAGTTATGCTGATATGCATTTCCTGTGGTGCTACATTCTCTATTTGTTCCTTTTTAATCAAAATATACAGCCTAATTTTTTCTGTTGATCGGTATGAATGCAATGTGCCTATGCTGATATTGTACAACATGCTTCCTTGTTCACATAGGCCATTCCTACAATGTTTTTATTGGTGAAGCTTGCTAGTTTTTGTGCCAATATATTGTATCATGCCAATATAAACATAAAACATGATCGGGGTGACATAGATATTGCTTGGCCGATATATTACATCTCTTCAATTTTAAATGTGTGAACAATGGGTCTTGGATACATATAGTGATTAAATGGCTTATAAGAACAATGTTAGAAGACCCAACAATGAAGACTTGGGAAAAAAATTCCATAGAAATTGTTGGATATGTCTCACATGACCTACAATAATGCAAATCCCAAAGCATATGGGCATAGTGTTGAAAACCCACACATGGAAACTAGGGACCCAAATTTGTGTCTTAAGGTTGTGGAATCCCTACAAAAACCCTCATTAACCAATAAAAAAGTAAACAATATTCTACTAATTTGAAAGGATTAATCACAAAATCAATTTTAATAGTTGAGATAGGTGTGAATGAAAAAATAGAAGACTTATGGTAAAATTTCAAATATGTGAAGATCTGCTTGGGAAAAAATCTAATAGTCACCTTCTTCTCTCATAGTGGAATAAAGTAAAATATGTTCTTAACATTTACAAGAAAAAGTTAGTGTAAAGACAACATACAAGTATGTTGATGCCATCATTGAACTACACACCAAGCTCACAAATCAAAACAAGTATTATTCCTACAATGTATGAAGTGCACCTGATTACAATTGAGTTCAAATAGAAATTAAATCCACAACTAATTATTTCCAAATAGTGCATTCTATTTTTGGTCAGTTGTGTGTGTGAGAGAGCAAGAAAGTGAGTGTGTGTGTGTGTGTGTGTGAGAGAGAGAAGGCCACTTTTGTGATGGATCTCTAGCAAAATATGTGCGTGCTTTATCATATGATACCTGGGTGAATAAAAATAATAGTTAAACCCAAAACAAAAACCAAACCAACAACATATAACACATAACTATATTAATTCTATCCAATGAAATTATTTTATCATCAATGCATGAAGCACATGACAGGTGATTACTAGGAGCAATCCATCCACTCACTTATTCCATTGGTCACTAAATATGAGAATCATCTATAAAATTTCTACCCAAATTGAAAGGTACCCCTCATATGGATCAAATGGGATGTAAGCAACTAGAGATGATTGTTGGGAGCAACTGCATAATCAATAACCTACCAAACAATGGCATGGCATCATCACTAACTACTCATCAGATAGTGAATTGTGGATGATTTTAACATTAACCACATAATTACAATATTTGTATGTTTAATGATTTAATACCAGTTGTGCTATAGGGCTCTATCCTAGATCCCTCATACCCAGACCTAGTTTGAACTATGTACCAGTCTCAAGCCAATTCATGTGATGAAATGGCTAGGATCTTCTCTTTTGTTTATGCACTACATGATTACATCCCAAGTTTGTCTAATCCAAACTCGTATATCCCCAAACATGGGATCCATCCATGGATAGCTTCCCCTACAAAATATGTCATCCATGGTAACATATGAGATGTGTTAAAAAGTAAAATAAGTACAAAGGGTAACATATTGAAGCAAAGAGAACTAATGAAAATCACATAAGCTTAAAAGTGTAGCATAATGAAATATTGAAAAGTGCATTACCTTATTGAGCTTCTCTTTGTTTCGAGAATAGTTTAATATTCTCTACTTAACATGGCCAACCACGTGATGGTGAAAGATCATTTGGCTCTTCTCCTCCCCCCCCCCCTCACATCACTCTCAATTCCCCATACCTGATCATATAAAATTAATCATTCATTCATCCACTAATAACATATAACATTCATTCATTAACATATAACATTCATTCTTTCAATTTTTACATATTATCAAAAATATGGTTGTCAAAAATATCAGTTTTTAACATTCATTAACATATTATCAAAAATATGGTTGTCATAATATGATTACAATAATTTTTTTTTCTTTTTTGCAGCTAAAAAAAGAAGTGGGGAGTATCATTTTCTAAATCATCTGTCCCCCCTTCAGTTGTTCTACCCTCTACTTGTGATCTTAATGTATGGCTAGTCATGTACTCATGATGTGGAGGCTGCTGCAAGGGGAGGACTGCTGCAATAACAAAGAAATTTTAAATTGATATGTTTTATTATTATTGTTTCAAGTATTTCATTAATTAAAAAAACATTAGAGTGGTTCTCTTTACTTGATGGGGCCACATCATGTTCTTGATCTTGTCTTATAGCCTCATGCTCAACATGTTGAACACCTTTTAAATCCTCTAGAGTTGAAACATGAAAGGTTACATTAATTAATACACCAATTTCAATTAAATATGTATAAGAGAACATTAGAGTGGTCCTCTTTACTTGATGGGGCCACATCATGTTCTTGATCTTGTCTAGGTTGATCATGCTCAACATGTTGATCACACTCTACATGCTACAAAGTTGAAACATGAAAGGTTACATTAATCAATACACCAATTGCAATTAAATATGTTTAATTTTATTAATCCATACTATGTTTTGTATAGCACATGAATACATCTAGTATCGGGATGCACACTATGACCATCTGCAGGTTGTGCTCCACCTTCACTAGGCTACATTCCAATGTCATGTGCAGTATTATCATTTATTGCATGTTTAAAAAAAATAGGCACATAATTACTTTATGGTGGAAATTAATATTGAGTAGATTTCACAAGTATTCAATTTTAAATAAACTTCGAGCGTGGTTGAATAAAGAATAAGTTCAAGGAAAATCTTTGATTTTTAATCATTTTTCTTCAGAAATCTTGCATTTCTAGGCATCTTACAGAATTGTATGGCCTTGAAGGCATGGTAGAATGGTTGGACATGGTAATAATCTCAATCACCTTCTTGTTACATCAAATTTCATGCATTTAAGTTAAGATTTGTGTGATTTATTATGGATTTACTTTAGACTGCTAAAATACTCAATTAGGGTAAGCAAAGACAAAAATAATTATGTTTCTCCTTTATTAATTGGTGGAATCTTCTGGTTTCTTGTGAGATTATCCTACTATGAGTTTTATTTCATGTTTTAGTGGATTTAGGGAAAATCATAAAGATAAGATGCGAGGGAATGAAGTTTGTTGACTAAAAAACTGTGTAAAGTCTATGAACAGAGTAATTATGAAGGTTAAGCCCTTAGGGTTTTGTGAAAATACTTTGTAAATGGACTTTGATGCTTTGAAGATCATATACTAGTCAAAATAAACATGTACCAAGCATTGGACAAGTATACTTTTTTTAGGAGTTATTAAAGCAACAAACCCTTATGCAAATCAGCCCTAATTAGGCCTACATCTGTCTAAGACAACAATATTTGAAGCTTGTGTTGTAAAAGTTTTGATACCTTTTTTTAATATTTTTTAGATCTGCAAGGAGGGAATTGAAAAGTGTGGATAGACTTGTGTAATAGTGCTTAGATTATGAATGAAGCCTTGACAAATAGGCTAGCAGACCTACAAGCGTTGCAAACAGGGTATGAAGGAACCAGTGACATTAAGAAATTTAAGGGATTTTGATGATTAAGTGTGAGTTCTTGTTTGTTTTGGTTAAGAGATTACCAAGGTATAATTTTATCTCATTCGATATAAGGTTTGGTGTAAGAATGAAGTTAAAAAGTCCATTGCTTTTACTGATCTGTCTAATAATAGCCCTATTTTGGAGACTAAAATGAAAGTACATTATATGATTTTGTTAAATTGTCAAGAATAAAGGATGGGAGATGGTTTACATTTGTTTGAAGTGAAATGGAATGGAAATTGTGTGGTCTATATTAGCCTAAATACTATTTTGGGTCAGACTACTTTATGCTCAATTGAAATTGTGAAGTTTAGGATAGTCATAAAGAGAGTTAATGGTAAAATGAAGGGGTAGACTAGGTAATTGTTTGTTTTGATCAATATGAAGTTGACTAAGGTGTTTGAAGGTCTGGTAATGGTTTGGAACTCTAAAGAAAAAGTTGAGTATTTGTGTTGAGTTTTGTGAAGGGAAATATAGTTGAATAAGTGTGTCAAAAGAAGGAAAGTTCAAGATTGTTTGTGACTTGTCAAATGAGATTGTGTGAGTTTGTTTCCTTCCTATAACTCTACATCATGTACTTCTATATGTTCTCTTATGGACAAGTGCTAGGAATTTTTCATTTCACTCACGGACCGTGTATTGTTTTCAGTCCCTTTGATCATTTGTGGACCTCAATATGTAAATTTATTTCATTGAAGTTTAGAAATTTGAACCCTAGTGAACTTCATGTGTTTTTATATCACAAGAATTCCTTTCAATCTTATAGTAGAAAAAATATGCTAAGACAGATACAAAAACTATACTTCACAGGCCAAAAATGGCCACCCAACTGATTGAACACCTCAAAGCTTGGCTATTCAAACTAACTAGACACCAGTACTAGGTAGTACTTGGGTTTGTCAATTGGAAATTGGCTTGAATTGACCAAAATATAGTATGCAACACCTCGATGGGAAAAAATAGAGTCTAAATCATTGTACTTGCAATAAGATTTCTAAATGTGGGGGAAAAATCACTTACAGTCATTGTCACTTGGTCGATTTTCCCTTTTTGAGTTCCCTCACCTCTCGCTCTGGATTTCCTCCTACCAAATCATTCCTAGTCTTCCTCCTCAACTCAATGGCCTTGCAACACTTGTCCAGTGAAGTCTTGCAACTCTCCACTCAGGGGATGGATGCAGTGGTTCTTAGTGCAACTCTCTAGTTAGGGTCTTGGTGTAGTATACTATGTCGTGCTCATGTGCACGTAGGGCCAAAATTCAAAATATATAGTTTATATATATGCTATGTCAACATATAGCCTATATACAAAATATATATGCTATGTCAACATATAGTTTATTTTATTTTCTACAAAATATAATTTTTGTATGGTGGCTTGTTGAGATTATATAGTTGGTTTTCTCTTTCTTTATAATTTTTGATGATTTATTTCCTATGACATGATTGAATATTATATACAGTCCTAGTGATTGTTAAAAAGGCTTATGATATGTGATGTTTAATCATGATGGATGTCTAAGAATTAGTGATTGAAATACTACTTGACTAAAGATTGAGCTATATGATATTTTGTCATTTAAACATCATGGAAAAAATGCTTGCAATCAATGTCTTATTAATGTAGCCTACAAGGTTTCTTTTCCTAGTTTTTTTTGGTCCTATTCTTGTTATGACTTATTTTTTTACATTTTTTTATTACAGTAATGGGGATCATATCTAATGAATCAATTCTTTTAGTCTCTTTGATTCTTATCCTTGTGCATAACAAGTTTTCTTCTATCCTATTATTCATTGATTGTTGGTTTAAAACACTCATTACAACTAACATGGATATGAATTATGATGTGGGTGTGAGAAGGGATTGTGGAATATGAAGGAATGGTTTAGGAAAGTACTCCTTAATCCAAATGAGTCATTTTCTTGTCATGGAATGTGTTAAGAGACATTAAAATTAATATATTCAATCTAGTTAATATTGACACATCTAGAGCATGCCAAAGGCACTTCAGAGATATGCTATGACATAAAGAAGATTGTTAAGGTGATGTCAAGTATTGATCCATTAGGGTAGGAAAACATAGATGCATTGGTACAAAAGGTTCCATTTAACTTGTAGGAAATGGATAATTACCTAAGGGGGCTAATGTGAGATTGGACCAAGTTTATATCATGATACAAATAGCTTGGGAAAAGAGATGATGAAATGGTTAAGTATGGGAAATTGTAGAGATAATTAGAACACCAAGGGAAGAACACTAGAACTAATTTTAGCACTATGGATTAATCCAAGACTCAAAATTCCACTAAGAGGCATACCTTACCTCTTAAATTAATTCCATGGGTGGGTTTATCCTCCAATATAGTGCCATTGGTTAGCTTATCATGTGAACTTCCGCTATAAGTAGGATTACCATACACTTTCATAACATGCATGTGTGGTTTCAAAAGGTTTATACATTCTTATGAATTTGAAAGAAAGGCGTATTTTGACTTTTCCAATAGGTGTTAGGGGTTAATTTGACTTTGTTTTAGCATTAGAGTGACAAACCTTGTGGTTTGGGTTTGATAAACAAAATATACTCATTTTTTTAGCTTCTTGTTATCATCTTTATATTCAATGAGATTTTTAAAGATCATCTAAATATTCATTGCTAATGAAAATGCAAAAATTGATGTGTAATAGATCCAAGGTGAGGCTTAGAGAGTCTCATCTTTTGAAACCATTAACCAAATAAATGCTAAGAATAATATATGAAAGAGACGAAGAATAAGGAAACTTGTATTATTAGGAAGGATGTGATGCCTTTATATAGCATGACCTCATGTTTGAGTCTCAAAACCATCCCATATCATCAACACATGCGTCTAGGCTAACCATGTCAAGTTTCACTCCATACAAGCACAAATTGAAAAAATTTCAACATTGGCCTCATTCACATGTCACTATGTGGGGTCAACATGAGGAAACACTAATTTTTTGGGAATGAAATAACCAAAGAAATGATCAAATAATATCTAATCATAAATAGTCATAGAGTAATTAGGATTTGATCATATGGAAATTTCTAGGAGAGGTACAATAGTTGTAACATCATGAATTAACAACATAAAAACTAAAAAAAATCATGAATTAGTTATGTAACCATATAATTCAAATATGATTCTATCAAGAAATCAATATCAAATAGATAATATAATCAAATAACTCATACATTTCAATGGAATTGATCTTCTTCTTCATCCAACTCTTTGTCTATATCATCCAATCCAGATTGGACATTGTAAGGATTGGTCATATCATCATCATCGTCATTAATATTAGTTTTGATAATTCCATCATCGACATGGATATAATATTCATGAACATTAACTCCTACATCATCATGGTCTAGTTCCTCTTCTTTGACATCTTCGTCAGGCACATCATCAACTAACTGTTGATCTTGATCATCATCTACATCATCTTCTAGTTGTTTGGTATCTTCTTCTTCCACCACATTATACTTTACCAACATTCCTCTTGGATCATGTATAACAACAAATGACCAACCCGGTTTACCTAGACCCTCTGAGTAAAATACCTACTCACATTGGCTTGGAAGAACATAGGGCTCATTTCTAGCTTCCTTGATCGACCTTGTATTAACCATGGTAAATCCATTATCATGTTCAATAATAGTTCTCTTGGGTTCATTTTCGTTCAATCGTAGCCTGTACCATTGGACAACAAACAAAAATAATTTGAAATACTTAATGTGACACTCATGTATATCATCCAAAATACCATAGTATTGATTTTCTAATACTTCTAGATCTATGTCGCTTCTAGATGAAACATTAGTCACCTGAAAGACTATAGTTATCCCAAAATCACAAGTTTTCTCTGTGTCATCCAACTTTTTGATTCAAAATTTATGAGCATTGCATCACATAGCCTTATGGTGTTTCACCTGCAATATGTCAAACATGTAAAAATTATTGCATTGTTAGTTGATAAACATATTTATTCTTGGCCGAATGTATGCAAAGAAAAATAAACTCAGCATATATGTACATCAATATAATTGAAAATAATTAAATAATATGGATGATTAATATATTTATACATACATGTTTATCTCTTAAACCATATGCTAAATCAATTTCCCTTTGTGTAACATTGGAATCTCCATTACGATGAGCTTCTTTAACCAATGAAGCCACACCTTCCCTTGTTAATGCATGACTAGATTGTTGACATCGTTCAATCCATACCATCATCAAATCAAGATTGTTTGTGACATTTAAATGTAGTGCATACCACTCTTGACCAATCGTATAATTTTTTTTTGAAATACACAAATGACGTATAATTAGTTAATTACCATGGTATACGACCTTAATTTATAATTGATGTACCTGAAAGCCTAACATTCCACTACCAATGATCTTATTATCTTTTGTTGTTGGATGAATTCAAATTAAAGGAGTATGCAAAAAGAATGAATTATGACCCTAAAGGGTACATACACTCTTGTAAGAAAAATCAAAACCTTAGTGGATACACCCATGTTCCTATATCAGGGGAAGATGTGTTTAAGAAAAAAGAAGACAAAGAAGTAGAGGAGGTTATAAAAAAATTCATGGAGTTAGAGCAAAAAAAGAAAAGGTTGCAAGAAATGGATGATTCATCTGAAGAAGAATCTATAGGATAAAATGAAACACAAACATAGTAGAGAATACTCAGATGATGCATGATGAATATGAAGAACTCCCTAACAAGGACTTACAAGTAGTCAAGGAATTGCATGTAGATGAAGATGATAGGCTTAGAGCCTATGAATCCTTTATTTTTGATAATGTGTTTGTCAATTCAAGATAATTTAAATCTTTTTTATATAATTACAAAGGAAAAAGGTTGAGGGAATCCATCCCAAATATTACCCATGAAAATGAACAACAATTGATGAAAAGGTTGAAATATGATATAGATAGTGAAGTGCAGAACATGACCCCTGAAAGGGGTAGATAGTTGTTACTTAAAGTTGGTGTAATAGTATTTCTTGGTTGGGACCTCAGTGCCTCTTTAATTTTTGATAGTTTTAGCATAACAAGGAAGGAGAATATAAGTTAAACATAGAGGGTGTGAAGGAAATGTACATAGGGTCAAGATTCAATCCTGATGAAAATTCAATGTTGATATGGGCACTATACCCACCTCACAAAAGGCCAAAGATCATCGATATCGAAAAAGAATTTGGACACATGATGAACCTTAAAGTTGGGGAAACTGATCTTGTGGCTTTAGCAGACATGGCCATAAGAATTTCCAAGTTCAGCAAGGCACAAACAATACAGTTGATGAAAGAAAGAAATTATTACAAAATGAAAAGTGAAAAATCAGATTTGGAAACTACTACCATGAAAAATGTCAGAATGAGGATCACCTCTAGAACTGATATAGAGTTGTAGAGTCAATATGAGTAGTTGTAAGAAGAACATCAACAACTAGTAGAAAATATGAAGGACCTTTAGTTTGACACTGTGGCAACAATGTTGCATGAGATATTTACAAACCTAAAGATATGCCTTGATGATTTTTGGCATGTTCACAAAAAGAACTATGAAGCCATTCTTGAGCATGGGAGAGTGAAAAGTAGATTGGGTACTAAGAGACATGATATGCAACTACATGAGGGATCCAAAACTAATTCCATCTTAGGAATTAACACAATCATGAGAAAGCATGACAAGTATGATGAAGACTTACACTCAGAAAACATAGGGTTTGATGATACTGTGAAGTTGGGATTACCCAAATTATGTGATAAGAATGGGTTTTTGAAGGAACAAGATGATTGGATGTGTTAGAATTGTAAATTTTTTAAAATTATACATTCATAAATCCCTCATATAAAACCAAATCTTGATGTAATTTCCTATGATCACAATCAAATTTGATCCCCAAAAAATTCTCTAAGTAAAAACATTTTGATCCATATAGGCAAGAGTTGGTGCAGGTCCCTTCGATCTCTAATTCATTGTTTTCCAATGATGGTGTTTTCAGCATATTGGTAGGAAATCCAAGTTGTTATATTGATTAAAGTGCCTAGGCAAATACATATCAGGTGGACACAGCTCACGGTTTCACCGATGCAGGGGATCATCGGCAAGACAAAAGATATTAGCACGAGATCTATCATTCAGAACGAGCTTATGAGTTTTGTTGATGAAATATATAAGCGAGACATTTATCCTCTCACACCAATGATACAAAGGAAACCACTCATTGGAAATACAATCATCATCAGAGTGAAGCCAACAAGTCATACCAAGCAATTATATCTTACCGGTGAATCACCATAGATAAGAAGTTCATCGTGTCTTACCGATCAGGCACAGAGAAGCATATCGACAAAACAAGAATTTATTGATGTAAGTTCAAAAGGTTCTCTTGATGCTCCATGTCATGCCGATGAGAGTTATATTGGCGATTGTCTTGGTGACATATTCAAGATTAGAGGAATGAACATCGGGGAGACTCGTAGGCTCAGAGAAACTACAGAATGTATTAGTGAAGCATGATCTCTTGCTAATGAAGATGTGAATAGATCAAACAATCATTAGAGTGACTTTTGGTGACATTTACAAAGATCAAAAGGATAAATCATGTATCGGTGAGAAATATATCATGTTTCTTTGACCAATAGGTTGTTTGGTGAATGTTGGAAAAAACCAAATATAAAGAATCACCTAGAATTCAAATTGTCTTGTCATTACAATGTACTTGATGTGATAATGAGAATTTCAAAAAGATCACGAAATTGTGCTCAGAGCTAAAACATTAATGGCGGAACAAACACAAAGAGATAGTTGTTTTATTGAATTGAATAGCAATAATTGAAGAAGGTATTGAGCAGAATTCATAGAAAAAGAAATAGAAGGATGGACAAAGAACCAGAGAACCTTGCAGCCAAAGGATTTCAAATAGAATCTGTGAGTTTTCTGCAATTTCATTTTCTAATTTTGTCATTTAAAAAAAAAATTATAATGGAGGGAACGAGTTCAAGGAAAACAAAAGGAAAAAAACAGAGTGAGAGTAGTCACCCCAAGAGTAAAAAAAAAAAAATTGAAGCTGAAAATGAACTAGGGACCTAGTCGAAAGAAAATTGAACTAGGACCTAATTGATCAATTTCCTGACTCTGGACCTAGGGCTAGGCACTCAACACAGCTTAGGGTGGATGTAGAAATGTTAGAAGATAGGTGAAAACACATAGGAGATACATGGACCCCAATTAGGGGATATGAGTTATTCATCTTCCATTACCACCGAAGGAATTGGTATGAACTAGTGTTTAACCCATGGAAATTTAACCTAGGAAAGCTAGTCTACTCAAATGTGTTTGTAGATGTGGAATTGATAAAAGTGTTAGCTACTAGTTATGATCCCAAGATAAAAGTTGTTTGTTACCCTTCTAGAAAACCATTCATACACATATTAGAGGTCGCAATCTACAAGGTGTTTAATCTAGAAGGAGTGTACAATGAGAAAATTGTATATGAGGAGCTAGAGAGAATTCTGGAGATTGGATACAATATACAAGGGTTGGAGACTACCATTGCATAGATGTAAAAAGGATGGCAACGCAACTCCATTGGATGATAATGAGGGTCTCCCATTCCATGTTGACCTATTTGAACCATACTTTAAGTATACATATTACTTAGTGTGTCAAGTGCTAGGGGTGGATGCCCCTAAATACATGTCAATTGTGCCAATGGTAATTGCAGTAGATATTAAGTGCCATAACTCTCAACCTTTCGATTATGCCACACATATTTTCAAGGAGCTCAATGTAGGATTGATGGCAATAAAAAATGGGTCTCTGGTTTTGTATTTGAAGCATTATTCAGTCCTAATGCATATGATTCTTTACTATGGGCAAGAGTTGAAGATGTGGCTTGAGAAGCTAAGGGTTTCACAATTGGACAAGGAGGGAGGATTGTTACTAGTACAACTTTGGATTTCCATCTAGGATAGTAGATTTTTCAATTCCTACTTCATACATTTTGAAGAATATATTGTGAAGACATTGTATAAATTGTATAACCACCATTGTGAACATTCATTGTATGATGAAATAAAAAGGTTCCCCAGACCCAAGGACTTTAATGGGCCTATTAGTCACAACTGGGGAGACTTGTATTGTTTGGAATATGCAACAATGATCAGGATATATGGATTTGAGGATGCACCCTTTATCCTTCCAAGAATAGTACCTAACAAGATTGCCTATCTTGAGATTGCTAGGCAATTAGATTATTCAGATTTCATGAATTTAAGTTCTTTTGGAAAGCAGGAATTTATGCCTAGGACACTTTGTTTAGGTGATTTTACTATGTTGGAAAGGGAATGATATGATTTGGTTTTGAATAAATTGTTACAATATAACATGAAGAAAGGTCCACCTCAAAAAGGATTCAATCCAGAGGGGTGTATCAACTTTGCAAGGGACAAAATAAACTTGGGTGGGTATGATCATATACCCTATCAATATGATGATTTGATTAGAAATATGGAAGAAGATGAAGCATAAAGAGTGGTTGATGAGTACAATAGAGTATTTCCAGATGTTGGGATGCTATCTTTAGAGGAGGAAACACTTGGTGATAACAGGCCTCACATCACAATTGATAAAATATCCAAATCAAGAACTAAAGCTTACAAATGCCCTCCTAGGGAGATAGAAGTTGAAGAGAGTTTAGATACAGATGCAAGATAGATTGTATATAGATCCTTCGTAGCTGATTATGAATTTGTAAAAACTCCAAAGTTTAAGGCTTTCTTGTATAAGGAGAAAGGGAAACAAATAAGGGATTCAGTTGGAAATATACCACCAACTAATGAAGGACAATTGTTGGGTAGTTTGAAGACAAGTGTGGATAAAGAAATGGAGGATATGACCCTTGAGAAGGGGAGAAAATTGCTAGAAGATGTAGGAGTCATGATTTTTCTGGGGTTAGATTTGAATTCTGACTTAGTCTTTGATAGTTTCTTGAAGAACAATAATGCCACATATAAGCCCAACCCTGAAGGTGTGACAGAGATATACGCAAGATCTAGGTACAATCTAGATGAAGGCTCACTCATGATTTGGGCCTTGTATCCACCTCACAGGAAATTAGTTGTGATTGATACTGAAAAGGAATTTTGGCATGTGATGACCTTAAAATTTGGAGAGATTGATCCCATAACCACAAAATATATTGGCATTAATGTTGCTAAATTAAATAAAGCATATATTTAGATGTTGATGAAGGAAAAATAAATGTATAGAATGAAAAATGAAAGATTGCTTAGAGGGAATGATTGTTTGAAGGATATGGTGGGAATAAAATTAGGACCCACAAAGCAATTAACTCATGGAGAGAGTTCTCATACAAAATATTAGTGGGTAGGATCAGATGCATACTCACAGGGAAAATGTGATGCATTCATTGCAATGATAAAGAAGAGGAAAGCCAACTTGATGACTTGGCTGAGTAAACTTTGGGGAACACATTTGAAAAATTATGATGTAGAACAAGAAAATAAGAGGATTGATGGGAGAATCCATGAGAAAATCCAAGAAATAAGTGAAAGAGATGTTTCAGATAATGTAGCTATTGATATTGCCAATCATTTCATGAAGAGACACAAGGACTTTCAAGAAGAATTGCAGGGGGGTGAATAGGGGCTGATTGATGCCACTAAGAATGGATTACCAATGTTATTCAAAGACAAAGGGGAATTGAAGGAAAAATACAAATGGATTAGGGAATGTGAATCAATGCTGCAAAATATTCTTAAGGCAGCTACAGGAGACAATTCAACACTGGACGAGGCTTGTGAGCAAAATGAATGGATGGTGATCATAGAGATAGCAATTAAAAATTAACTTGGAGATGTCAACACACATGCATGTTATGATTACCTTGATCATTTGTCAAAAAATCATTTATGGCTACATAGAGCCTAACCACTAGTTTATTATTGTTGTTATGCAAAAACATTTCTAAAAGGACATGTCCTTTCATAGTTTGTTATATTTATACCTGTTCTATATGATTAGGAGAGATATAGATAGGAGGATAGGAGAAATATGTAGTAAGTAATTTTGTAATGATGTTCTTATCTAAAAGGACTCAGATGCATGTATGAATTTTGATAAAGTTATTGATGTCTGAATTCGTGGCTTAATCTTGGTATCAGTTATTTGTTGGAATTATACATTTATTTGGTTGTCTCCATTTTGATAGTTTTCTATTGTTTAAATTGATATATCCAACATATATTTAGTTTATCAATACACATTTGTTGTACTTGTGTGATGTGGTTATTTGGTTCTCTCAAGTAGAGATTAAATCCTTCTAATCAATCATAGTAATTGGGAAGTATTAATTGGATCAATAAGACAAATCATATAACTAGGGTTGTAATTTTATCTCAAGTAGAATATATTAATCACTTACTTGCATGTTTGTACAAGTTGCAAACTCCATTTGTGTGCCAAATAGTTTGAATTATTTCCATCATAGATTACACTATTCTACACCTTCATTAGACTCGGTATACCCAACGAGGCACTAGTCTTACATACTTCATTTTGGTTCATCCATTTTATATTTTACATTTGTTAACTAAACATATTAGGATTAGCCTTGATATTTCTTAGAAAATATATACCACAATAAAGATTCAATTGTCCACTCCCACTTTCCATTGTGGATAAATTGTTGGAAGAATAAAAACAAGTCAAGTCTACTTCACTCATATAGGTGTACCCGCCTAGGTCTAGCAGCACCTGAAGATAAGAAGGTATAAACTATTTGGCCTTGTATGTTACCCTGAAATGTACCAAGAGTTTGGCAACCTCTTGAGGTATTTTTCCTACACTTTTGAGAGATAATGGGACAAATGAATGCAATATGATACTTTAGGAAGCATTGGATACAGTCAAAGCATAAGGGCTATTGTTAGATGGAGCATGGAAACATAAGGAATTGATAATAAAAATTAAATATGAAGCCCAAAATTTAGTGCATGATGTGGATACCCATACCTTGGAGGAGTATAAAAAACATCTCTCAGTAGCTAAGTCAATGTTAGGAGAAGATTAAATTGTTTTACAAGCTTAATTAAGATCGGTATTTAATTATTTTAAAGAGACACCTTTGTTGGGTCTTTTTCTTATATATATGAAATTCAAATTGTAATATTTGATCGTCAACACTTTTTAATATTTTAATACTTTTCAGCAGTGAAAGACTTATTTTTTGGAGTAATACATTACTAATACTTTTCTATTTGTGTGTGGAAGATTCTTTCATTTGGACTAGTTCTCTGTTGTTTCTTTTTAAGAAATTGAAGGCAATGTAAAATGTATTCTAATTAATCTCCATGACCATCTTATAATTACCTCTCACTTTCCTCAATCTACCTTTCCCCATCAGGTACTCCCCTTTGAATTTGTTAATGGAGTTGGGGTCCCAAATGCAATCTACATGGATCTTTGTTGCGAACTTAAGAAGATATTTAGTAATGTACACCATGGTTTGGTATACCATATATCCCTCCACCATAGAACCCTCAGGATGTGCTCTTTGTCTAACCAAAGCCTTCATAAATTTCAAGTGCTTCTCAACCATCCACATTGACTTTGTGTGTACAAGTCCACACAATTCAATCTCCTCAACTTGGTGTATGAGGTAGTGTTCTTGTGCATTAAAAAATGTCGAAGGTAGACACTTTTGCATTTTGCACATTAGACGAGAAATTTTTATCCTCCAATAATTTATATCTTCTTTATGGATTTCTTTAGATGACAACCATCTACAAGTGATTCCAAGCACAAATATATTAACGAGATTTAACAAAAATATACAATATAATACATAACAAGTAAAACAAATGGCAAATATAAGATCTATACAACAAATTGAAAAAATATTGCTACTTACCTCATGCATTTTCCAAGATCATATATAACTTGCTCAACATTGTTGTTGAAGTTGTCTGGGAGAGATAAAGGTAGAACGTATTGCAACAATTATAAAATGATCTTTTCATTATTTTTTCAAAACTAGTAAACATAATACACTGAAAAGTACATGCAATATACAAATATATATAAAATATACCAAAATAATTACCTTAATGAAGGTATTCCAATCATGTGTTTTCATCCCTGACCCAAATTCACCTTTCTTTGTTATAATATTGTTTATGTTCATAGCAAATCCTATGGGAAATTGATTTTTCGTATGACTTCTTTTATAGCATTGCTTCACTGCTTTGTTAATAACCAAGGAAGGGTGTTTATATTAATTTGGTCTCCATCGCTATTTAATTGAATGAAATTTTTCATTACATGTTTGGCTTCCTAAATGTCACTACAAATTTTGACATTTTTTTCTTTGTCATGCCCTCCATCCAATATTTTCCATAACGTTTTTGTTATATTATTTTCCATATGCATTGTATCAATCAAATGCACAATTTGTAGCTGCTCATAGTAGGGCAACCTACTAAATTGTTTGGGATAACTTTTCAATCCATGTGGAAACTAGACATTAATTCCTTGATGACCTTCATGAAGCATATAAGTTAAAAAAATTAACAATGACAATCATTGTCAATTACAACATGGGTAAACAAAACATAATATAAAAATATAAATTCCAAACACATCATATATGATAGATAAACAATTTCTTCCAATGTATAATCTTGATGATTAATTCTATTATATTCCAACTTCAATAGGAGAGGTGTCATTCTTCATGGTTTTGATGTAGTCTCTTCTTTCCCATTGAAAATATGTTTTTCAGTAGTTCGATACTTATGATTTTTATGGAGGAAGTGCCTATACTCATCAAACACCTACTTTCCTAAACTTGTTGAATGATGAGATTTCATCTTTGGACCACAAACTGGACATGCAAATTTTCCCTTTGTTTGAATACCTACAAGATCATATATATAACTAGATTAAATATGTCAATTTTTATAATTATATATAATGAATAGATTATTTAAAAACATGCATGATATCTACTTCATAAAATTAAATATCATTAAAGTATAGTAAAATGTTATAACATACCACAGAAATGTGTTAGCCTTGGAGCATCATGAATTTTCCATACAAGCATTGCATGGAATTGAAATTGTCTTTGTCTTATTGGTCTAGAGATGTCATACATAGTGACACCATTGCATAACTTTAGTAACTCGTCGATAAGAGGCTCGATATATACATTCATATCTTTAACATGGTGCTTACCTAGTTGAATGAACATAAACATTACATAATTTTTATAACCATTTTACTGCAATATATATAAATTAATGTACATGACTATTAAATGAAAAAAAAAAGTCATTATGCAACAAATTAGACAAATGAGATGCTACTACGTTAAAGAAAATTGATGTAAACAAATACCTGGAACAATCATTGCCAACATTATGTGCTCCCTCTTTATTGACATCCATGGAGGAATGTTATTGTTGATAACAAAAGATGCCACACCGAGTAAATAGATCTTAGCTCTCCAAATGGATTGACACCGTCTGTTGCCAATGAAAGCCTGAGATTACAAGGTTCTTCTTTAAAGTGTGATTTTTTGTCCATGTCCCTAAATGCAAAACCATCTACAGGAATTCAAAGAATGTCATCTCAACTTCTATTCCATGCATGGTAATCCATAAATTGCACTAAGCTTTTGCACCTAAATAGTCGTTACATACGTGGAATAATGGGAATATAAAAAAGAACCTTGTGAGGCACCTTTTTTGTTAGTTAATCTATTAGATATCTATTGATATGACATTCTAGGAATTCCATTGCAAATTCATGTTGTTTATGATATATCATATGATCATTGGAACATGCATCTATTGCTTGATACTGCATTCCAATATCTTTCATAATGGCAGATAAATGTTGGTATGAGTGAGGTAAAATATTTGATGGTGGTAACAAAAATTCACCTATCAATCTACAACAATTTTTTTTGTTAATATAAAGAATATTAATGGTAAATATTTCATCCTTTATTTACTAGTGATAAACTAACAACAAAAATAGATGAAAAAAGATGACATATATGACATACCTTAACATCCGTGAGATTGCTATGTTGGATAAATCATTCATAACCTTCAAGTTCACCAACAACAATACAACAAAGAAAAGAGTTGTTTGGGAGCCTTCATAAAGGGGATCGTATGCCTTCTCAAGTACAGGTAAATCATGAACATGATCAAAGTGATCTTGATCATCATGATTAGCTACGCCACTAAATGTGTCATGGATCAATGTATTTGTACCATCATCGTCAACTATGATTTTTTGCGCATGATGATCTTCTCCCATAGGATCATTAACTTCATCTTTGATATTCACGACTCCATGTTCCTCCACTTGCAAAACCACATTCTCCAGGTCATGATAATCCATATCATGTGCCCTAGGGCGCCCCACCTTTATAATAGTGATCGACACAAATAAACCATGATCATGATCAAGTGATTTTTTATATATATAAAAAATGTTAAAATGATATAAACATTTACAAATTCAATCAATATAAAGACATATAATGAACAACTTACCAATGGATGACAATCATGCCCCCCTTCAATGTGACCATGCTACCTACAGTGCTTCTCAAGTATTGTGATTAAAAGTCTTCTCGTCTTTAAGCCCTTGTAATTATTGCAAGGACAATAATATTTCCCATCACCCTTTCTTTCAATCTAGCCCATAATCTAGAAAGTGTCTCTTGATTTTGTTCTGCACTAATATTATCTGACATGATTTTTCTTTACCAAGCTTGAATATTTAGATCTTCAAAACATATCAAACTCAAACTCCAATAATTTTTAATAATAGACAGGTAACAAAATCTAATAATTTTGATATTTTGTACCAAAAAAAATTGGTCTATAACCTACACAAATTGTTGCAATTATAGCAAATTCTCAAGTATAGCAAAACACGGTTGTAAGTATAGATAAATTGTCAAACTCACTTATATTTATTAAAAAACATTCATCGGAACCCTGACAGATGCTAACCATATACTCATCGGCCCACAAACTAAGGAGGCTAACAATATGTCGACCCACAAATTGATGGAAGGGGATGGTTTACTTCAAGTGTATGTCGAAATAGTGACAAAAATCATGGAGCATCGCAATTTCGACAAACATTGGGCATAATTTTTTTTTAAAAATGAAAATTTCACATTAAATACATAGGTACCCAATGATACATCTAATTATACATCTTTCGTTAGAAAGTTTTGTCATATTTTGCAATCAAATGTGTAATGCCCCGTCGTGCGAACCCCAAAGGAAAATTAAACAATAATCACTGCACAAGTTTTTTTTTTAAGGTTAACATAACATACATGTAAAACACATTAAGTCATGACATGAATTTCATATAAGTAGATTCACTAACACATACATCCCTTGGGGTGCAGAAGGAGTCATTACGAGACTTAGATCCATACATCGACAATAAAGAATAAAAGCCAAAGATATAATCCATAACAAAATAAACATTAACAAATATAACACATACATGATAATCATTGATAAGAAACCATCGGTGAACGTAAATGCAAGATTAACTTAACAAATTGAATAGCAACTGCCATGGCCAATAGCCATATAAGGTTTAACATTACATTACAATATAATGTTCTAGAGGTACAATGATACAAAAGTGTTTCCAAACATAAATGGAAACCATACACAATATACCATGATACAAATAAATAGAGGAATACAAAGTATCATAACTGGCTCCAAGACAAATACAACTCTAGAGTCGCCGCAACAGCATCAATCTACACCTCTCGATCCTTGACTGGGGACCCAATGGGGTGCTTAGCATGTTCCACCCGACCACGTGCGTCCGAAGACCCACCCCCCGTGCTAAGGAATTGAAAAGAAGAATCCTCAACCAAGAACATCCAAACAAAGACTCACAACCAGCTAATGCGAATCATACAACACATGAGACCACTCAAATTCAAACAACAACAAAAGTCATCAATACACAACAAGTGACCAATTCCAGAGAAAAATATAAACACATAAGATCACTCAAACTTAAACAATAATAAATCATCAATTCAAGACAAAGAACCACTTCCAAAGGATTTCCAAAGAAGCAACATAATAAGGAGTGTTAGAGGAGAGTGTCATCACATGGCTTAACATGAATTCTCCAGACTACCTATTGCAAGGTACAACCTCCATCTACTGACGGATTATCTAGGCAACCAAGTGCTAGGAGCCACCTCCATCTATGGTTATCCAGGCTACCTATCTCAAGGAACCGCCCCATAGGGTTGCTCATGCAGAACTGTTAACCTTTCATGAAGACAAGGCAACGATCTTGCCAACCACGGCCTTCTCAATCCACTTTAGCCTGTGATAGCACTAAAAGGCAGATGAGGCATCAATTATCTTTTTTAATGTGATTCTACCCACCCCTAATTAATTACTTAGGTTTTCACTTATTAATCACACTCTAACGAGGGCTATCTTGGCGCCCCTTTGTGCACCGACCACCCACTTAGAGCCACTCTCTCTAGACACTCAAAACATAAAAGCCAAAATCCAAGGGTTGTACCAACAAGGAAACATAATATCCAACCTCAATTGAAGAAAATGCGAGACATTACCCATCTCGCCAAAACCACGAAATAGAAATCTCATTGACATGGTAAAACCCAAGCAAAATCACCAAAAAAAAAAAAAACAATATGATCACAATCTTGGCCAAAATGAAATCAATGAAATTCTCAGAACTTTTCTCAATGCCTCTGGAAGCCCAAAAACAAATCCAATACTCAAGGACTCACTAACGAGGGTAAACCAAAATAGTAAGAGTTTCCAATCAATCAACACAAATTTAAGAAATAGAAATCTTCTCAAAACTTGGAAGTAGCTCAAGAGAAATTCACACTGAGATAACACCATCAAAATTATCCTACACTCACTAACACTTCCAAGGTACCAAATTAAAGAACACCTTAAATAATCAACCACTCACAACTCCACAAAACACCCGCATAATAATCAACAACGAAAAATTCAAATGAGAATAATATTCATTAACCAATCAATTAACGACTAGAACTAAATAACTTTACCACTTACCCATCTAAATTACTCAATTAACTTAAACAATTCATAATAACAATCACAAGTATTCTAAAAGACTTATCCTTAAAGAGAACTTACAAATCAACTATTAAATGAATATGAAGGAAGTCAATTTTCAAAAGATTAGAATCCCATTTCACCAATAAACTATCCAATTCAAGAATACCCTAATCAATCTCTAACAATGCCCATACATTTAAATTTCTCCTTTCTTTTATCAACCTAATTGAAAACTACTTAATAGTTGGGTAGTTAACTTATTACCATTTCATAACTACCTATGTACAAAACATTATTTCCACTTTCCTTTCTTAACACTCAATTCCAATATTTAAATTAATTGTGAAAACCACTTAAGATCAATTGTTTATATTTTAAAATGATAATAATAAAAAAAACTCTAAATACTTAAACTACATATTAAAAATCACCACTTAAAATCTTAAATTTATCTAAATAAATTTATACACAAAATGTTTATATATTTTAATTTCTTGAGGAAGAAATATAAAAAGAAAATGAATCATTTCTAAGAATCCCTAATATTAAAATATCTATGCCTTCTCTTAAATATTTAGTTCAATAGAATCTTTTCAAAAGTTAGGGAAATATAATCCCCTCTCTTTACCTTAAGAAGTATTATAAATAATAGGATGCCTTTTAAATATTATAGTGTCTTTTCACGGGATGGATATTAAAGCACTTTATTCCCAACTCCATCATATATTAAGGTTCACATAAAAAAAAGAGATTTCCCTTCCAAAAAGGAAAATTCGATGATACTCATGTATTTATTTCAAACACAAACCAACGCACTAAATCTCACGTTAAGGAAAAAGAATAGGCATAATGTTCTTATCTAAAGCGACACCAATCACTAGGAAACAAACTCCACATAGTAAAAAGATGATTTGAGATTGAATGGGGACTAGCAAGGAAGGGCGACACATATTGGTTTAGTGAGTAACAATTGACAACAACTCAAAACAGAGTGAGGAGGTTGCACCTTCAACTTGTTGACTAAATCTTCTCCAACCTATCAAGTGTCAAAGGTACATATTCATTTATTTGTATAAGACAAGGCAGTGATATCAATTATTCGATATGGGCGATAGCAGTATTAATACCAATTAAGGTATAATGCAGCATGAATAATGAGAAGAAAAAGAATATATATAGAAACTAGTGATATTTTCCATCAAATGGCAGTAAGAAAATGAGACTATCGAAATAACATATAAGAATGCCTTACCTAATTAGTGATTCTTAAACAACATGTCAAAAGGAATCAAAAGCACAGTCAAATGATATATAATGAATGGGATGGCATTACATTCTAGAGACAACGATGGCCAAAGACCACTATGCTGGGAGGAAAAAACTTCGAATACCATCAGGAGATATAAGCAACAATCCTCAACTTCATACGCAATTAACCGAATACCAGCCAAAGAGTTAAATAAAAATGACATAGAAATAGACCATAACATAAATAGCTTACAACTATGATAGAACCATAGAAATGGAAGAGGAACAGTGAGCCCTAAGGTAAAAGTAAATACTTCAGGTGGGGCACTTTGACAGGTTTCAAAAGAATCAGAGAGTTTGTATAAATCTATAAACTTCTTGTTATGCTCAAGTATGTGGCTGAGATAGGTTGACAATGCAATAAGAGAGCTTATTTAATTTACTACATCTTTGCAAGTCTAAAAGTTGTAGCTGTGACGGGTTGCCAATGGTTTCAGGGAGGCTACTTAATTCTGTACAACACCTCAACTCCAAATGTTGTAACTAAGGTAGGTTACCAAGCATATTAGAAAAATGAATATTGGAAATATCGCCATCTACTTGCATTATTATCAAATCTCACATGCTATCCACAAGATAGAAAAGAAGGAGAAAGGTGAGGTGCAAATACGTGACTTAAGAACAGGAGAAATAATGTTCAACCTTTCCTTTTTGAACTAAACACATTTCTGTTTGGTAGTGAGTTTCCAGAGATGCACTCAGATTGAAGTTTTGGGAGTTAAACTTCACCACAATCAAAAGTGAGCTTTCTATTATGCTAGAATAATGACAATATTTATTTTCAAGTGTTGTAACTGCGATAGATTGTCAGAAGAATCAAGCAGATTATTTAAATCTTTAAACTTCCTATCATGTTTAAGCGCTGTAGCTTAGACAGGTTGACAATGGAGTTCAGAGAGATTATCTAAACCTTTAAACTTCCTATTATGTTTCAAAAGTGCACGGAATCTAATAAAGCAAGATGCTATCACAGATCTAATGTCGATTATCAAGCATATGCATCATTTACATACAATTCAAGCTTCAAGTTTTAACAAAATCATGACAATGAGGTCAAACTACGTTTGGTATCGTATACGGTGTACTACATGAAATACAAATCAAATCTATAGGCATGAACAGACGGGAGGCTACGAACAATGACTAAGGAGAAGAGAGACACTATGCAGTATTGATTGTCAAGACAACACATGGGAAGAGGTATTAATAGCAGGTCGAAAAGGTTGTTAGAAGGGTCTTACAAATTGAATACACTCTACAGGCCATGGGACCAAGCTTAAACTTGCAAACCATCAAACTCTTACCTACTGAGAAAACAATAATTCATTTGTAAATCATGTGAGTTACTAATTGAATAGATCCAAACTAACAAGATTTGTATCATATAATTTATTTGAATTCTTACCTCTTTAATTGTCGATGATTCACAGAATACCATTTGCAAGGGAAATCATTTTGAGAGATGTGATCCATTTATTTCTTCTACTAAAGAAGAAATCCTCGAAAGAACTCGATTCAAACATAGGAAAGAGCAAAATCTGTATCCCCTTCATATTGTTGTTAAAAATGTTAAGTAGGATGCAAAACTACAAGTGCACAAGTAGTGGACAAAATATCTGGTTGGAAAAACACAACTAGAAAGCAACAGGCAGATCTCCCCGTGAAGTACTTCACAAAATTTAACTAGCAGAGAAAAACTGAAACTCGGAGATAATTTTCCTCCCTGTAGTATCCCCAAATTTTCTTTTATTCTCCCCCCCCTCCCTTCTGAATGCCCATGCTCCTCTCTATAACTCTTCTGTGTATCGATATATCACCCAGGAATTTTTTTAGATCCATTGAAGCCGAACGATCAAGAGAGAGATTTTTCCATCCCCTTTCCTTTCGTTTTCCCATCAGTTTTCTGAATCTTAACATGATCATTTATTATTATTTATTTAATTAGCAATAAACTATTCACTTTCCATTTTCCAATTGCTTTCCTTGCTTTTATCTTTAGTTCGAAATCTTATCTTGCCATTTATTTAATTTTAATAATTAGCCATCCAAAATAGTCATCGTATCATTTACTAAATGTAGTTTATTAGTTATAATTTCACTTCCCAACTAAATTAAGTGCCCTTTTAATCCTTTTTAATTTAATTAATTAAAATAATCAAAACTATACAATATTACAAAATTACAAAAATCAAGACATCTCAAAATCAACTTATCACACTACTCGAACACACGAAAATGACATAACCACCCAACAGTCAACTTACTTGAATGACAAGAATAACTGAAACAGAGGGGCACTACATCCTCGCCCCCAAGGCTTTGACTTAGTCTGGGAAGTCGAGCTCAAGCATAAACATGGCAACACAACAATATCAATGATCATAAGCACATCAACACCATAAATTAAAACATCAATTAAACGCCATTAAGTAAGCAACAAAAAATTAACAAACCAACAATAAGGAAATGATACCAAAACAAAAGTGGTGACGGGGTTTGCAACCAGACCAATTTTTCAAACACTAGGACAGATGACAAACTAGGTTGGGGAAAATTTCTTGTCAGTTCCTATTTTTCCACGTCAATTCCATTGGGTGTTTATGATGCTCGCCTTGTCTTGAAAATGCAGGTGGAATCGAGGCTTAGTTCTTGCAATCCTGCATGCAAACAAATTTTGTGCACAATATATATATATCACAAATACATTGTGAGAGGAACTCCCAGCATAGTAGGGCACTCGTGAGTGAGTGATACCACACTGTCCCTCCCACCAAACCACACATAATAGTCAAAACAATTCTAGTAACTCGTAAACAGTTTGCTTCTTATTAGTTAGGAAATATTCACATAAGGATACTAACCATAAACCTAATTCATCTACTATATCAAAATGAATTACTACTTGACACTATAAGTATCTATACCTGCATATTACAATTGCATTACCTTCATCACTACGTTTCTGAAGCCAACTTCCTATAAATCAAAAGCTATCATAGAACATTGCACATTAGTGCCAATAATTCAGGTTGCATCTTAACCTCAAGATACTATATTCTGCTAATAATCATAGAATAATTATCCTCAAAACCTCACATCTTCATTAAAACTCATAATTTTCACACAAATAACTCCACTTTAACCATTATTCAACACCAAATCTCACATCAATATCAATAAAAAGGAAAAATTTTACACCTTCATAGATTCAAGAAAACATAATTCATCACTCAAGGACAACAAAATCGTAGATTCCACGCACACTTGACATATTCACACACATAAAACACATCACACTAAAACTCAAGGGTCCATAGAGCATCCTCGATAGGAAGGATACTGGTGCATTGCGCACTACACTGAGGGTCCTATCCTTTCCCATCAGTTTCCTGCACCATCGACCCGACACCAGTTAATAGAAGAAACTCAGGTTCACAACAATGACAACAGAAAAGTGAAACTCAAGACGCATGGGTCTAAGCGCAAGGTTACAGAGTGAGCACACATAGTGCCCAGTGTATGAACCTATGCTCTGATACCATGTTGTAACGCCCAATCGTGTGAACCCCAAAGGACAATTAAACAATAATCACTGCAATTTTTTTTTTTTTAAGGTTAACATAACATACATGTAAAACACATTAAGTCATGACATGAATTTCATATAAGTAGATTCACTAACACATACATCCCTTGGGGTACACAAGGAGCCATTACGAGACTTAGATCCATACATCGACAATAAAGAATAAAAGCCAAAGATATAATCCATAACAAAATAAACATTAACAAATATAACACATACATGATAATCATTGATAAGAAACCATCGGTGAACATAAATGCAAGATTAACTTAACAAATTGAATAACAACTGCCATGGCCAATAGCCATATAAGGTTTAACGTTACATTACAATACAATGTTCTAGAGGTACAATGATACAAAAGTGTTTCCAAACATAAATGGAAACCATACACAAGATACCATGATACAAATAAATAGAGGAATACAAAGTATCATAACTGGCTCCAAGACAAATACAACTCTAGAGTCGCCGCAACAGCATCAATCCACACCTCTCGATCCTTGACTGGGGACCCAATGGGGTGCTTAGCACATTCCACCCGACCACGTGGGTCCGAAGACCCACCCCCTGTGCTAAGGAGTTGACAAGAAGAATCCTCAACCAAGAACATCCAAACAAAGACTCACAACCAGCTAATGCAAATCATACAACACATGAGACCACTCAAATTCAAACAACAACAAAAGTCATCAATACACAACAAGTGACCAATTCCAGAGAAAAATATAAACACATAAGATCACTCAAACTTAAACAATAATAAATCATCAATTCAAGACAAAGGACCAATTCTAGAGGATTTCCAAAGAAGCAACATAATAAGGAGTGTTAGAGGAGAGTGTCATCACATGGCTTAACATGGATTCTCCAGACTACCTATTGCAATGTACCACCTCCATCTACTCATGGATTATCCAGGCAACCAAGTGCTAGGAGCCACCTCCATCTATGGTTATCCAGGCTGCCTATCTCAAGGAACCACCCCATAGGGTTGCTCATGCGGAACCGTTAACCTTTCGTGAAGACAAGGCAATGATCTTTCCAATCACGGCCTTCTCAATCCCCTTTAGCCTTTGATAGCACTAAAAGGCGGATGAGGCATCAATTATCTTTTTTAATGTGATTCTACCCACCCCCTAGTTAATTACTTAGGTTTTCACTTATTAATCACACTCTAACGAGGGCTATCTTGGTGCCCCTTTATGCACTGACCACCCACTTAGAACCACTCTCTCTCTAGACATTCAAAACATAAAAGCCAAAATCCAAGGGTTGTACCAACAAGGAAACATAATATCCAACCTCAATTGAAGCAAACGCGAGACATTACCCATCCCGCCAAAACCACGAAATAGAAATCTCATTCACATGGTACAACCCGAGCAAAATCACCAAAAGAAAAAAACAACAATATGATCACAATCTTGGCCAAAATGAAATCAATGAAATTCTCACAACTTTTCTCAATGCCTCTGGAAGCCCAAAAACAAATCAAATACTCAAGGACTCACTAACGAGGGTAAACCAAAACAGTAAGAGTTTCCAATCAATCAACACAAATTTAAGAAATAGAAATCTTCTCAAAACCTGGAAGTAGCTCAAGAGAAATTCACACCGAGACAACACCATCAAAATTATCCTACACTCACTAACACTTCCAAGGTACCAAATTAAAGAACACCTTAAATAATCAACCACTCACAACTCCACAAAACACCTGCATAATAATCAACAACCAAAAATTCAAATGAGAACAATATTCATTAACCAATCAATTAACGACTAGAACTAAATAACTTTACCACTTACCCATCTAAATTACTCAATTAACTAAAAAAATTCATAATAACAATCACAAGTATTCTAAAAGGCTTATCCTTAAAGAGAACTTACAAATCAACTATTAAATGAATATGAAGGAAGTCAATTTTCAAAAGATTAGAATCCCATTTCACCAATAAACTATCCAATTCAAGAATACCCTAATCAATCTCTAACCATGCCCATACATTTAAATTTCTCCTTTCTTTTATCAACCTAATTGAAAACTACTTAATAGTTGGGTAGTTAACTTATTACCATTTCATAACTACCTATGTACAAAACATTATTTCCACTTTCCTTTCTTAACACTCAATTCCAATATTTAAATTAATTGTGAAAATAACTTAAGACCAATTGTTTATATTTTAAAATGATAATAATCAGAAAACTCTAAATATTTAAACTACATATTAAAACTCACCACTTAAAATATTAAATTTATCTAAATATATTTATACACAACATGTTTATATATTTTAATTTCTTGAGGAAGAAATATAAAAAGAAAATGAATCTTTTTTAAGAATCCCTAATATTAAAATATCTATGCCTTCTCTTAAATATTTAGTTCAATAGAATCTTTTCAAAAGTTAGGGAAATATAATCCCCTCTCTTTACCTTAAGAAGTATTATAAATAATAGGATGCCTTTTAAATATTATAGTGTCTTTTCACGGGATGGATATTAAAGCACTTTATTCCCAACTCCATCATATATTAAGGTTCATGTAAAAAAAAAGAGATTTCCCTTCCAAAAAGGAAAATTCGATGATACTCATGTATTTATTTCAAACACAAACCAATGCACTAAATCTCATGTTAAGGAAAAAGAATAGGCATAGTTCTTATCTAAAGCGACACCAATCACTAGGAAACAAACTCCACATAGTAAAAAGATGATTTGGGATTGAATGCAGACTAGCAAGGAAGGGCGACACATATTGGTCTAGCGAGTAACAGTTGACAAATCAAAACAAAGTGAGGAGGTTGCACCTGCAACTTGTTGACTAAATCTTCTCCAACCTATCAATTTTCAAAGGTACATATTCATTTATTTGTATAAGACAAGGCAGTGATATCGATTATTCGATATGGGCGATAGCGGTACTAATACCAATTAAGGTATAATGCAACAAGAATAATGAGCAGAAAAAGAATATATATAGAAACTAGTGATATTTTCCATCAAATGGTAGTAAGATAACGAGACTATCGAAAGAACAGATAAGAATGCCTTGCCTAATTAGTGATTCTTAAACAACATGTCAAAAGGAATCAAAAGCACAGTCAAACGATATATAATGAATGGGATGGCATTACATTCTAGAGACAACGATGGCCAAAGACCACTGTGCTAGGAGAAAAAGACTTCAAATACCATCAGGAGATATAAGCAACAATCCTCAACTTCATACACAATTAATCGAATACCAGACAAAGAGTTAAATAAAAATGACATAGAATTAGACCATAACATAAATAGCTTACAACTATGATAGAACCACAGAAATGGAAGAGGAACAATGAGCCCTAAGGTAAAAGTATATACTTCAAGTGCGACACTGTGATAGGTTTCAAAAGAATCAGAGAGTCTGTATAAATCTATAAACTTCCTGTTATGCTCAAGTATGCGGCTGAGACAGGCTGACAATGAAATAAGAGAGCTTATTTAATTTACTACACCTTTGCAAGTCTAAAAGTTGTGGCTGTGACGGGTTGCCAATGGTTTCAGGGAGGCTACTTAATTCTGTACTATGCCTCAACTCCAAATGCTGTAACTAAGGCAGGTTACCAAGCATATTAGAAAAATGAATATTGGAAATATCGCCATCTACTTGCATTATTAGCAAATATCACATGCTATCCACAAAACAGAAAAGAAGGAGAAAGGTGAGGTGAAAATACGTGACTTAAGAACAGGAGAAATAATGTTCAACCTTTCCTTTTTGAACTAAACACATTTTTGTTTAGCAACGAGTTTCAAGAGACGCGCTCAGATTGAAGTTTTGGGACTTAAACTTCACCACAATCAAAAGTGAGCTTTCTATTATGCTAGAATAATGACAATATTTATTTTCAAGTGTTGCAACTGTGATAGATTGTCAGAAGAATCAAGCAGATTATTTAAATCTTTAAACTTCCTATCATGTTTAAGCATTGCAGCTTAGAAAAGTTGACAATGGAGTTCAGAGAGATTGTCTAAACCTTTAAAATTCCTATTATGTTTCAAAAGTGTGCGGCATCTAATAAAGCAAGATGCTATCACAAATCTAATGTTGATTATCAAGCATATGCATCGTTTACATACAATTCAAGCTTCAAGTTTTAACAAAATCATGACAATGAGGTCAAACTACGTTTGGTATCGTATACGGCATACTACATGAAATACAAATCAAATCTATAGGAATGAACAAACGGGAGGCTACGAACAGTGACTAAGGAGAAGAGAGACACTATGCAGTATTGATTGTCAAGACAACACATGGGAAGATGTATTAATAGCAGGTCGAAAAGGTTGTTAGAAGGGTCTTACAAATCGAATACACTCTACAGGCCATGGGACCAAGCTTAAACTTGCAAACCATCAAACTCTTACCTACTGAGAAAACAATAATTCATTTGTAAATCATGTGAGTTGCTAATTGAATAGATCCAAACTAACAAGATTTGTATCATATAATTTATTTGAATTCTTACCTCTTTAATTGTCGATGATTCACAGAATACCATTTGCAAGGGAAATCATTCTGAGAGATGTGATCCATTTATTTTTGCTACTAAAGAAGAAATCCTCGAAAGAACTCGATTCAAACACAGTCAAGAGAAAAATCTGTATCCCGTTCATTTTGCTGTTAAAAATGTTAAGTAGGCTGCAAAACTACAAGTGCACAAGTAGTGGATAAAATATCTAGTTGGAAAAACTCAACTAGAAAGCAACAGGCGGATCTCCCCATGAAGTACTTCACAAAATTTAACTAGCAGAGAAAAACTGAAACTCGGAGATAATTTTCCTCCCTGTAGTATCCCCGAATTTTCTCTTATTCTCCTCCCCCCTCCCTTCTGAATGCCCATGCTCCTCTCTATAACTCTTCTATGTATCAATATATCACCCAGGAATTTTTTTAGATCCATTGAAGTTGAACGGTCAAGAGAGATTTTTCCATCCCCTTTCCTTTCATTTTCCCATCAGTTTTTCAAATCTTAACATGATCATTTATTATTATTTATTTAATTAGCAATAAACTATTCACTTTCCATTTTCCAATTACTTTCCTTGCTTTTATCTTTAGTTCAAAATCTTATCTTGCCATTTATTTAATTTTAATAATTAGTCATCCAAAATAGTCATCGTATCATTTACTAAATGTAGTTTATTAGTTATAATTTCACTTCCCAACTAAATTAAGTGCCCTTTTAATCCTTTTTAATTTAATTAATTAAAATAATCAAAACTATACAATATTAGAAAATGACAAAAATCAAGACATCTCAAAATCAACTTATCACACTACTCGAACACATGAAAATGACATAACCACCCAATAGTCAACTTACTTGAATGACAAGAATAACTAAAACGGAGGGGTACTACAAAATGAGTTAGTGAGACATCACAACAGAGTACCCTTAGAATCCTTATGATGAAGGGTTGCTTCTAATGCATGGTTAATGTGAGATTTGGATATCTTGGATGGTGAAATGCATTGAGGGATATGATATTTAGATGGATTGGTTGTCAGTTTGGAACCTTTGACTCTCCAAACTTTGGATGATGAGCAATGATAGGTGGATATGGAGATTTGATTGGGAAAAATATCTTGATATACCTTGTAGGTTGCTCTTGTAGCTTGCTTTTGCATTATTGGACATTTTTGATGGATAAACTTCCCTTTTTGATTTTTCCCCATAGTTTCTTTGACTAATGGAGTTTGATAGTGATTATTTTCTTGCTTTTTCTTTTGTATGCATTTAAAATTTTATTTTCCATTTTGGTTTGCTAATATTTTTACTTCAATGATTTGTTTTGTTCTTGGGTATATCTTTTTCTCTTGTTTTTGGTCCCAACTAGAGGGTGGAGAAATACATGGATGATGATTCATGATCTGTGTAGTTGTAGCATTGGTAGCAATTTCATCATAAGGACTATTTGTTCTCTCTATGTTGATGCTTGAATTAGATAAAGTTTCCCCTAGTATTACAAAGGTACCTTTGATATGTTTAGATCCCTCAACTATTGAATAACCAAGACCTTGATGGTTAGGATTTCCAATAATCTGCACTAGTTCTAGGATACCTTGTTTGTGTTGGCCTTATCCTCTGTCTTGATAATGAATCCGTTGAAGAATTTTATTTGCAATGGAATATGTCTTACCTTGGGAAAAAGGTGCTAATCCTTCTCTACTCTGTTGTGGATCTTCAGAGGTGATAGATTCTTCATTGATAGGATCCTTCATATGTTGGATAACTTCCTGATTGATATTTTCAACTTGATCATGTGAAATATCAAATTTTGATGGACTCTCAAAATATATTAGTGCTTCTTTGACTTTGGTATACCAAATTCTCTATTGCTTAGGATTATCAGTTATCTTTGTTGATTTTAAGATACTTTGCTCCATATTTTCATGCTCGATGTCTTCAACCTGTTCAGAGAATGTTTTTGATTTTAAAGTTTCTTCTTGATCAATTTCAGATATGTTTATAGATTTTGTTGTGCTTTGATCATATGTAAAGAAATTAAGAGTAGGTGACCCTTGTTCCTTGGTAATGATATCAAGAGCATCAAAATCTTGTTTTGGATCAAGATCACCTACATTTACATTAGGAGTAAGCATCTCATGTGTAGATGTATGTGTGCTTGGTATATGGATTTGTTCTTGTTTTGGAAAACCTTGGTTGTATTGGAAGATATCTGCCAAGTCTTTCTAGTATTTTGATAATAGGGATTCCTAATCCTGACTTTGTGTGGTATTATCTTTGATATACTTTAGATCACATTCTTGACATGGATCAATTCCAAAGAAGGGATTTCTTGTAAAGGATCCTTGAATTTCCTCAAAGTGTAGACATATGGGTGATAGCTCTTGGCTTATATATTTTGCATTGGGTATAAGAATTGGGTTAATAGTCTCTTCATCCTCAATATGTACTACCATGAGGTTGTTGAAATTATGGAGCCTTGCAACATGAGCATAAAGTATAGATGGTTTGTGTTGGTTTTTCCTATGTTTTCATTGATGTCAACATGGTAACAACTATATGGGAAGTTTAGTTAGTTTACTAGAAGCTACTCTCTGTCGGTAAAGCTCTTTTGTGATGAACCAATGTGTTGGTATTTGAGTTCAAAATTCACCGCAAGAATATATATGACTCTAATCTCTTAACCATGTTATCATGTCACATTCAAATAGTTATATCGTAGATCTTGAGAAGTTTTGGGTTGTGAGTAGAAAGCTATCTCTAATAGAGTTTAACTCTATATTTTACCATTGTTCCTTGCTCGACATATCAATGTGGTAGAATTCACATTTTCTTAAGGAGAAAATTAAAATGTTGTGGTTTTAATGATAGTCTCTATGATGGTAGTATGATGAGAAGTTGATATGATTTTAGATCCAGAAGGTGTTTTCTTTGAGGATTGTATGTTGGTTTAGATATTCTTTGAATTAGGTCCTAGTCTTGGTTGACCTAACGTATGCAATTCACTAAGGAGACTAGTTATGCTTTATGGATGTTAGCCGAACTTGGTATAATGCACTACATGTATAAAATATCTTAAACCATATATGGTGTCAACAAGAGTTTTTTGTTTATTTTGTTTTCATTTAATTAGGTCAACCTAATTGATGAGTAAGATATACTTGTATATATATAAGATATTTTGAAGACGAGAAGAGACAAGTAAGTGGAAGTGTGGAAAAAAGTCGTGAAAAGGATTAATGGTATGCAAAGATCTGAGCCTAAATGCTATATCAGTTGAGGATTAGTATAGATTAGTTGAGTGACTACTATGTGAGGCAGTACTTCATATTTTTGAGCTTCATTGGAATTGAACCCTACACATTGAAGGTGTATTCTATCAGTTCAAACTCTTGGTAGTGAGCCACAATCTTGTATCTTTGTGGTTAGCCATCTTTTGTATTCAAGCCATGAGCCTTTTAAGGATAGTGAGTCCTAGCAGTGAGCCCTTTAATATTTTGTATCTAGATATAATATATTAGGAGTTAACAACCCTCACCATGATTTTTCCCTTTTTGGGTTTTCCATGTAAAAATCTTTGTGATCATGTGTGTGTTTGCATTAATTTGTTTCTATGTTCACTCTTGTTGATTTAGTCAAAATTATGATAATGGTTAGATGTATTTTATTATAATGGTTTTATGGAATATTGATTCACCCCCCTCTCAATATTTTAGATGTTCAACAATTGGTATTAGAGCATGGCTCCTCAAAAGAAGCCTAACAACTTGTGGAAGGTCCCAAAATTTGAGTATAAGAATTTTTTCCTTTGAAAGTGATATTTGCTAGATATTCAAAAGAAATAGAAGATTTGATGGACAAGTTGATGAAAGCAAATGAGTATATTGAAAAATTGCAAAGTAAATGTGAAGAAGCATGTGATTTATTGGTGAAGGTAGATAAAACTATCTCCAACCTATTGCAACAATTGGATGAAAAGAAAAGAACTGAAGATTGTCATAAAAATTGAAATTCAAAGGAAGATGGATGAATGCACAAATCTTGAGCAAGAAGTAGAAATATTGAGGTCTGATCTGGAAAAGACAAGAAGTTTTGAAGAAAAATTTAAGGTAACCTCTGCAATTCTTGATTATTTGATTAATTCTCAGAGACTGGGAATGGATAAAAGTGGTTTAAGGTTTGAAGAAGGTCAAAGTTCTAAAGTGAAGCAATCTACTAGCAAGAATAATAGATGCAAATATGGACAGAGCAAGAACCTAAGAAGTGATTCTAGAAGAACTATCATAAAAAAACTTCTTGTTGAAAGTGCAAGAATGTTGGACATAAAGCTAGTTAGTGTGAAAATAAATTGAATAAAAGAAAAAATGGAAGGAAGAAAGTTGTTTTCTATAATTTTAGCAATCTAGAACATATTGTTAATAACTATAGAAGAAGGAAAAATAACTATTCAGTGAAGAAACATGAACAAATCATTGATCTAGAAGGTGTAAGAAAAGAGATAAAAAGCATCTGGAGAAAGGAAGAAAAATTCAAGCAAGTTGAATAAGAATCATCAGTCTTATATATGCTAGCCTCTAGTGTAGATACACCCATCAATTTTTGAGTCTAGCAATGGATAAGGGGGAGAAATTATTAGAAAATTGAATAAACCCCCTCATCGATACATATGTCACATAGTGGTAGAAGTATATTTAATGTAGTAATGAATTTAAGGAATTTCTTAGTTGGATGTGTGAAGAATGAAGTTTGCATAATTTGAAAGAATGGAGGTGCACACACTTTTTGAGGTAATCTACCTACAATTTGAAAATTTTATTGCAAAAGCATTCATAATGAAAGAAATAAATTTAGACATTTCAAGAAGTATATGTATTTTTGGAGAAGTGTGAAAAGGAAGTCAAAGTTTTAGGGTTTGAATTAGAAATCAAGTGGATTCAAAGTGTGCTTTGGAAGGTATATATCTATCCATTTCTTGTTGGAATTTACATAGGTTTTCCTATTTGCATAATCTTTCAATTTTATTGCTATGGATAATTCAAAGGTTGTGAATAGTGTAGATAGAGAGCAAGTCAACTTGAGAAAATATTTGAAGAATGTGTCAGAAGTGTTTGTGGGTGCATTCTCTTGCATCCCTCCTAGAGTGTTTCCCACATAAGATATCTATGCATTTTTTTACATTAAGATAGATGAAAGATTACCAGTCTAGCTAAGAATTATTTGGAAGAGAACCACAATGCTTGCAAAGTGTTAGTTGAGAAGAAGTTGGATGTTTGGAAAAAATCCCCCTTGTTTGAGTTTGAGAGGAAGTATATTCGAATAGTCTTGAGCATAATTCATGATGAATATTTGTGGATTGATGAAGCACATTTGATTACTAGAGAAGAAATTAGAGATGCAACTAGTTTGTGTTCCTCTAGATTAGTTCCCAAACAAAAGGTTGTGAATGAGCAAGAGATAATTGAGGTAACCGGTGTGACTCTTGAAGGGAAAGATGTAAGATCCTACCCCTTGTTGTTCTTTGAAGTTCATACCTAGATTTTTCTTTTGTTTAATTTATTTTGATATCGTTAATGTATTTAGCATTAGAGTTATGATAGGAGTTTTCTTGAATTACCAGTGGTTATGGCTCTTAGATGTTAGATATACAGATAAATTTATATAATATGAGTAAAGTTACACTTGGTAGAATGAACAATCTAGTTTTATTTAATAGTAAATGAATCTTACAATTGACAATAGTAATCCTTTATTTTATTTTGTTATCATAATTAATAGGATTATTATCAATTTAACTTGAAAGTATTCCTTTATTCTATTCTTGCAGATATGTCTTTTTATGTCATGGTTATTATATTCCTTCCATTAAGTAAACCTTGAGCTAAGAGCAAGAAGTTAATCATTAATTTATCCTCTATTTCATTTACTATATTGATAATATCTTATATTATGTTGGTAATTAATATGATATATATAGTAGATATGTTTAGAAGAGCATATAGAATTCAATCGCAACAACTATAGTTTTAGTATGGCATAAATTGATTAATAATAACAAACTTTCAAGTGGAGTTTGTATTTGGATTGAACTCAAGTTCATCTTGCATTAGCAAAATTGTCCTTTAGTTTGCTTTTTCCTCTTGTTAATTTATAATTATTAAATTGATAATGAAACTATCTAACCAATAAATTAATCCCTTCCATAGTTTTGTGGAAAATGTTTCTTCATATATATCTCATCCATATAAGAGTATTAAGAATTAAGCGTGTGTAGGTTTTCTTTTGAAACTTATTTGGTTAAATTCTATGAAGATTTAGTATAATTCTAATACAAAGTCATCATGTTAGTTCGAGTTTGAGTATAACCATGTTAGTGGCATATCATTAACTTGATTTCTCTAGTTTAACATACATATTAAAGAGTTTTTTGTTAATCATTTTATTTAATGATAAACCTATGCACATTAAAGCATTTCATTCAAAACAACTAGTTGTATTTTGGTTGGGACCATGGGTCATAATTTTATCTTTAAAAAATAGTTATAAGGAGCTTCTAGTGCTATGTCATGTCGTTCCATATAGATAGGTTTGGAATATTTATTGAGATCACAAATATAAACCTTCTAATTTAAAATTATTGAATATGATCAAATATTTTGGCTAATTGGATCAGGGTTGTAACTGCTTTGTTCATTCAGTTATCGAGCATCTTATTTTAAAACAAATATGAAGGGTTGATATCTAGGGATGAACGGTTTGGGGGATTGGTTAGATATGGGGGAGCCGATTTGAATCAACACTTGTGAATGACAAGGGATAAATGATGGTGTGATAAAAGAATAGCTTGTTGACTCAAATGTGGAGCCAATGCGATTGTAGTTTCTGAAGATTATTGATGGTCATAGGATGTGATAATATTTGCACAAGAAGTCAAAATGTTATTGCCTCATTGTACTACTTCTTAAAGGAGTATGCGATTTGAATTAGCTACTCTATGAACCACTAGCCAAGTACCACATGATTCCCTTCCTTCACATGGAAAAAAGGTAAAATATCTGTAGGTATGTTTGAATTCTTTTTCTCATACTTTTGATACTTCTTGACAAAATGAAAATAATTGTGGTGAACAATGATTCTATGATTCAATTTTGCACTATGGTATGCTCCAGTTAAAACGCAAGATCAAATTGACCCAATTCTAGTGAATGAACATTTCTTGTCGATGTATGTTCCTTGAAAAGTTTCTTTGGGTGTCTTAAATTGAAATAAAAGTGAATCTCTATTTTCTCTAGCCAAGTTTCTTGTGAGTGTGCACTCTGTAAGGAGGATTGATGGAATGGATCAATAAGAGTCTTGGTTTGTTGTTGGAAAATTTATTGCTATTGAGCCTCTTCCTGTTGCCACCTACCTATTAGGAGCTTTTGGTACTTGTAGTTGAAAGATTATTTTGGGGATTTTCTTCCCCACTTGCTCCTGACATGCAACTAAAAACTATAGAAGAATTAATACTGGTAGGAATTTCTAAATTCCCAATTTACTATGGTAGGTGATTTCAAATTTGAGAGGGAATGTTGGAGACAAAAGGAATGAAGGAAAATTATTTTGTCAGTAGGAAGAAGAATATTTTCTGTGCAACAATAGTCTATAGACAGAAGAGAATGTTTTTGTTATTTGTAAGATTCAGAGAAGTTTGTGTGAGCTACTAGAGCTCCTAAACAACAACTATTTTTTTTGTGATTGAGTAGTGATTGCTCTTGAAGAGCTTTGCATAGCTCTTTCCAGTGAGCTCCTAGTAGCTCCTGAAGTTTGTTTATTTGGTTGAGCATCTCATGAAGCTCCTAGCATATTATAGTTCGTAGCTTTAAGTTTATTTTCTCAAGTTTATGCTTAGTCTTTTATGTATTTCCATTTCCAACTTAGTTAATACAAAAGGATAATATTGCATGCCCATGTTTGTCTCCTATTATTTGGTTATTGTGCATTTTGTATAATCCTATATTTTTTGGGAAATAGAGTTGCAACTCTGTGTTATTTTCTATGCATTCACAAAATTTTACATGGTATTAGCGCCATAGGCCCCATTTCCTTGTGAGTTAGGGAATTTTTTTTTTGGGTATTAAGTTTTATTGCAGGAGACATGGCTGGAGATGAAGGAAATATTTGGAAACAACCATTGTCCTTTAATGGAAAAAACTATGATGTTTGGGAAAAGAAGATGAAGACCATAGTGGTGGCCAATGATTTGTGGGAGTTTATGGTTAGTGGCTTCAATGATGTGACTAACCAAACAACATATGTTATTCTCAGAAACAATCAGAAGAACTAATTGAAAGAGTTGAGGAGGAAAGATGCTAAGGCATTGAGTTGGATAGAAGCAGCCTTGATAGAGGCCATTTTTCCCAGAATAGCAGTAGTTAACTATGCAAAGGAAGATTGGGAAATCCTCCAGACTAGCTACAAAGGGACTAACAAGGTTAGATTGGTGAAGCTTCAGATGCTTCAAAGAGAGTTTGAGACTCTTGAAATGAAGGACAATGAGTCCATTTCAATTTTTCACACAAGACTCTCAAGTTTGATAAACTAGTTGAGAGTGAATGCTGAGACCATTGATGATCAGAGGATTGTGGAGAAAATCCTTTGGAGCTTACCCACTAATTTTGATGTAGTGGTGATTTCCATTGAAGAGGCAAAGGATCTCACAACATTGTTTGTTGATGAGTTGATGGGTTCTCTACAAATCCATGAGCAACACCTAAATAGGTTTGCTACTTTCCAAGAGCAAGCTTTTAAAGCTCAGTCAAATGTAAGAGGAAGGCGGAGAAGAAAAATGGTGGAAGGAGCTCAAGAGGTAGAGGTCATGGCAACTCTGGACAAGGTAATGCTAGAGAAGATAGCTCAACATGAGAAAACAACCAAGAGGGAGTGAGTAGCTCTCAGACCAGCTCTTGAAGAGGCAAGAAGAACAACTGTTCAAATCAGAAGAATGACAAGAGAAATGTTGAATGCTACTACTATCATAAATTTGAGAATTATGCAAGTGAATGCTGGATAAAGCAATGTGATCAGTCAAAACAAAATGCAAATGTTGCTGAAGGAAATCAATCCACAGCCTTCATCATGTGCAACATTGGTGAAGAAGGAAACCCAAAAGTATGGTATTTGGACAATGGTTGTAGCAACCACATGAGTGGTAATGAAAGTCTATTTTCTTTCATTGATAAAAATGTAAAGTCATAGATTAGAGTGGGGAACAATGGATTAGTTCTAGTTGTGGGAAGAGGATCTATTATGATCTACACCAAGCAAGGTGAGAAGAAGGAGATACATAATGTATTTCTTACTCCTAGGTTAAAGCATAACCTCATGAGTGTTGGACAACTGATCCAAAATGGATACAAAGTGCTAATGGAGAAGGGCCAATGCATTATTTATGACAAGAATGAGAGGATGAAGGTGTTTGCAGCAGTTCAAATGATGAAGAACCATATGTGTTCATTAAAGATTGAGACATGTTTTTCATCTCAGTCCATTGTTGTACCTCTCATGAATGGAAAATGTATAGCAGTACAACAAGTAGCACTCAAGAGCACCATTCAAGACCCCTCCAAGCTATGGAATCTCAGGTATGGACATTTAGGCTATGCTGGTTTAAGTATTTTGTCCAAGAATAAAATGATTGATGGTTTACCAAGAATAGTAGAGCCTAATGTTAAGTGTGAGGCTTGCATTTTGGGCAAGTAACATAGGCAGCCCTTTCAATTGAGCAACTCTACAAGGGCAAGAGCACCATTAGAGCTGGTGCACATGGATTTGGTAGGCCCTATGCAAATCATTTCTATTGGTAAAAGAAGATTTTTTATGACCTTTATTGATGATTACAACCATAAGACGTGGGTCTATTTCTTGCAACATAAATTTGAATCTTTTGATAAGTTTTTGTGGTTTAAGGCCCAGGATGAAAAGGAGAGTGGAAATTTTATCAAGGTCCTAAGGTTAGATAGAGGAGGGGAGTATACCTCCAATTAGTTTGTAAATTTTTGCAAACAAAATGGAATCCAGAAGGAGCTTACAACCAGTTATACTCAGCAACAAAATTGAGTGACTAAGAGAAAGAATAGGACCATCATGGAAATGGAAAGGAGAATGATGAAAGAAAAGGGACTCCCAACTGAATATTGGGGATAGGTTGTAGTAACAATTATTTATTTGATAAATAGAAGTCCAACACAGGTAGTTCATGACAAGATCCCTCAAGAGGCATGGAAAAAATGCAAGTGGATGGTTGAGCACTTGAGAGTGTTTGGGTGTGTTGCATATGCACACATTCCTAAAGAAAAGAGGTAGAAATTTGATGAAAAGGGTGAAAAGTGTATTTTCATGGGCTACAGTGAAGAGTCCAAATCCTATAGTTTGTACAATCCAGTCACCAAGAAAATCATCATCAAAAGAGACGTGGAGTTCTTAGAAGAAGATTCATGGGATGGTTTGACAGCTCCTGACAACTCTTGACTGCTCCTAACAACTCTTGAAGAAGAAGGAAGTGAATAGAAAGTTCAATAAGATGAGTTTGTAGTTGCTCTTGCAAGTGTCAGACGAGCTCCTGAAAGCTTGTAATAGCTCCTAATGGCTCCTAAAGTAGGTGGAAGATAGTTATTGATAGCCAGAGGATTGGCTCCTGAAAGCACTGGTCAAGCTCCTGAAAGCACTGGTCGAGCTCTTGAAAGCTCCCGACAACTCTTGGAAGCTCTTGAAGTGAGAAAACAAAAAGGAAAGCAACCAAAGACAGCCAAAATATTGGTTCTTGATAGCTCCGGAAGAGCTCTTGAGAGCTCCCAATAGCTCTTGAACCTTCCTATTTAGCAGCATAGTAGTAGTAGTGAAAGTTCAAACCCACTCTCACCTCCCTAATTCCAAAGAAGATAAAGAGACTAGGGGAGATCTACCAGAATGAAAGGTATGATGAATAATTTGATGAGAGTGTGAATTTTGTATTGGTTTCTCATAGTGATCTGATTTATTTTGAGGATGTTGTGAAAGAGGAGAAATGGTGTGAGGCCATGGATGAAGAGATAGATGCAATAGAGAGGAACAACACATGGGAGTTAACTGATTTTCCTCCCAAAAAGCAAGTTATTGGAGTGAAATGGTTCTACAAGACCAAGTGCAATGTCAAAGGAAGGATAGAGTGGCACAAAGCATGATTGGTGGTTAAGGGGTACAAATAATAGTTTGGGAGAGATTATAATGAGACATTTTCCCCTATTGCAATGATAGAGACTATGTGGGTAGTCATAGAAATTGCAACCCAACACAAGTGGAAGGTGTTTCAAATGGATGTGAAGTCCACCTTCCTAAATGGGGTGTTGAAAGAAGAGGTATATGTAGAGCATCCATTTGGATATGAAGTTTTGGGTCAAGAACACAAGGTGTATAGGCTGATGAAAGCTCTTTATGGGTTAAAGAAAGCTCCACATGCATGGTACAACAAGATTGACTCATATTTGATGAGCAATGGATTTAGCAAAAGTGACGGTGAGCCCACTCTTTACATCAAGGCAGCAAATGGTAATATTTTGATTGTTGTGTTGTATGTTGATGATATAGTTTTCACTAGGGATGATGATTTTCTCATTGCTGATTTTAAAGAGGCCATGAAAAGAGAGTTTGAAATGATAGATTTAGGTTCCTTGAGATATTTTCTAGGCATAGAAGTAAAAAAAATGCATGATGGTATATTTATCTCTAAAGAAAATTATGCAAATGAAATCTTGAAGAGATTTATGATGCTTGAAAGAAATCTTGCCCCAACACCAATAGCCATAGGTCTAAAGTTAAGCAAGGAAGATTGTAGTAGCAATGTGGATCTGACCATGTTTAAGAGTTTGGTTGGAAGTTTAATGTATTTAATTGCAACTAGGCCTAATATAATGCACAATGTGAGTCTTATTTCCAGATTTATGGAGACTCCAAGGGACACCCATTGGCAATCAGATAAAAGGATCTTGAGGTATGTGAATGGCACCGAAGGATATGGCATTTTGTACACAACAGAAAATGAGTTTGGAATGGTTGGATACATGAACAGTGATTGGGCAGGAAGTTTGGATGATAGGAAGAGCACATCAAGTTATGTGTTTCATTTGGGTTTGGGAGTCATTTCATGGGATTCCAAGAAACAACCCATAGTTTCCTTATCTACATTAGAGGTTGAGTATATAGCAACAAATGCAGCAACATGTCAAGCTATTTGGCTGAGAAGAATCTTGGTAGATTTGAAGGAAGAACAAGAGGATGAAACAACAATATTTTGTTACAATGTTTCATCGATAGATTTGATGAAAAATCCTGTGTTTCATGGAAGAGGCAAGCACATTGAAATCAGGTATCATTTTATCAGAGAGTTAGTTGTGAATGGTGAAATTAAAATGGCATTTTGTAGGTCTGAGTAACAGTTAGTAGATATATTCACCAAGCCTTTAAGCACAGATAGTTTTGAGTGCCTAAGGAGTAGATTGGGCGTTGTTGATTTGGATCAAGTTTGATCCTATTCATCAGCTTAGGAAAAAGAGGGAGTGTTGGAAAATTTATTGCTCCTGAGCCTCTTCCTATTGCCACCTACCTATGAGGAGCATTGCGGATTTCCTTCCCCACTTGCTCCTAACGTGAATCTGAAGACTACAAAAGAATTAATGCTGGTGGGAATTTTTGAATTCCCAATTCACTATGGTAGGTGATTTCAAATTTGAGAGGGAATGTTGGAGATAAAAGGAATGAAGGGAGATTTTTTTGTCAATGGGAAGAAGAATATTTTTTGTGCAGTAGCAATCTATAGACATAAGAGAATGTTTTTGCTCTCTTTTTGATTCAGAGAAGTCTGTGTGAGCTCCCAAAGCTCTTGAACAACATCGCTATTTGTTTTGTGATTGAGAAATGATTGCTCCTGAAGAGCTCTGCGTAGCTCCTGCCAGTGAGCTCCTAGTAGCTCTTGATGTTTGTTTATCTAGTTGAGCAACTCATGAAGCTCCTAGAAGATTGTAGTTCATAGCTTAAAGTTTATTTTCTGAAGTTTACGCTTAATCTTTCATGTATTTCCATTTCTATCTTAGTTAATACAAAAGGAAAATATTGCATTTCCAGATTTGTCTCCTATTATTCGGTTATTTTGTATTTTGTGTAATCCCCTATTTTTGGGGAAATAGAGTTGTAGCTCTATGTTGTTTTATGTGCATTCAGAAAAATTGACTTTTGTTGCCTAGGTAGAGGCATTTGTTGCTATTGTCTCAAAATTGTTGGAGGAAATTCTATTTTAGCAATAACACCCAAATTTAATTATATTTAGTTCAAACACATTATGTAGTAGAACAATGGAAAGATTGTAAGAGCAGTACATTTGACACCCTCATCTTTCATGTTATGTTCTGATGTTGGGATTGCAATGCAGAAGTTTAAAACTTCAACACTTCAAAAGAAAAAATGTACTATGAGGTATACTCCCTTGCAAGTGATCCACATATCTGGAAGATTCATGCACTCATGGTCTATTCATGCTACATACCAATATTTATCTCAGAAGTATGTCACAATTATTGTGTTCATGTTTTCTTGAATACTTTCATCAACTATGATCCTTTTAGTGCTACAATGACCTGGGAAAGGTTAACCTCTATGGGGGAAGGGACTTGAGTCTTGTCCTATAAGGTAGTTCTCTCTCATTTTATGACTTTTACTTTTTTAACTCTTTGTCTATGTTGAATCTCAAGTCCTGATTTTCATTGATTGTATATGGAATTTTATTTGTACTTTTATTACCTAAGTGCCTGTTAAACTATGCCTCATAACAATGCAATTTATAGTTATGTTTCTAATTGGTTATTTTTTCATGGATTAAATAATAATTAAATTTTATGTCCGTTCATCAAGAGTTATTGCATTTATGAGTGTCATATTTTAGTTTTCTCCCATTCTTTAATTTCTATTGTTTTAATTCTAGTCTTTGTTGAATCTCAAGTCTTGATTTTCATCCATGATTGTATATAGTTTCTTATTTTCACTTTAATTATCTATGTGCATGTTACACTATGGATTAGACTAGTGTAATTTACAACTATTAATGTTTCTAGTTAGTTACATTTTATGGATCAAATACTTATTTATTTTATGTCATCTCTTAATTAGTAAATTATGATTAAGTCAACCATAATTATTTATACTCATCTCAATATTTTTCCTTTGCTTATGAAGTTCAGTTTACACTTGCACTTATCACATAGTTAATGCAATTGGAATAGTAATTATCTAGGTTTGTGTGTTGTAACTCATGATGAGATGGTTTTTGTTTTCTTCTATGTCTAATATTACACTTCTTACCCATTTAGTTTCTTTGTGGGGAGGGGATATTTATGGATGTATATGGAGGAGAAATAAATTACATTGAGCCATACTAAATCTCAAACAAATATCCTTAGTTCTATGTTAAAGACACAACAATATTTTTTGTATTAAACAGGAAAGTATCATTGATAACCTTGGTCTTGGATCTTCATTGCATGTCAAAAAACTTGCTTGAAAGAATTAGAAAAGAAAGAATGAATTTCATAGAAGAATATTTCTTCCTAATGGATGATATACTGTGTAATCGATGAAGGAATATTTGGAGGAGTTAGACATTACAAGTGAATTTTTCACACACTTGCTAGGTACATAAATGATAAATATGTTATATTTGTTGGAATATATTAATCTAAGTCCGCACACATTTCTACCTACCCCCAACGTAAGCTTGTAGTCAAGTTGACCTACTAGCATTAATTTTGGTAGGTGATTTTGAATTTGAAATCAAGCACTCATTTTTAAGTAAGCAACACAAGGAAAAACATAATGTATTTGTTGGTTTTGAAGTAAGTTTTGTTGTTTTTATTTTTTAAAGAAGTGACCCTACAATAGTAGAAGAGATAGTAGACAACAGTAGGGAATGCTCTACAAAAATAGTAACCAGTTACAATAGCACAACAATTTAACAATGACAACTTCAACACTGTAGTAAGCAGTAGTATTAGTGTCAATGTAGCACCATTGTATTGGATAATAGTCCAAATTATTTATGTTTTATTTTGTATTCTCAACATAACAAGTACTGTATAATTTTGCAATTTTGAAGTGAAAAGGAATATATGAAACTAAATGCATGAATATTAAATTTCTATGTGTCATTTTATGTTGTCTCTGTGCATTGTGTTTTGTTATTTCATGTTTTTTCCTTCATTCTGTCACAACACAATATGTGTGTTTTGTATTCTGGCACCCCTGCCTACCAACAAGTGGTATCATACCTCTATTTTTATAGGTAGTTAGTTTATTGTGGGTAAAGCTAGGTATTAATCAATTTTCTCATATTTGAGAGTGACACTACTGAATTTGACACCATTTTTTGACAGACGTTCATTAGTGATTCGACAAATCTTTGTCGAAGTAGTGACAAAATGATGAAAAAAAAATTGTCACTATTTTTTCATCACATGTTTGATGATGAATTAAATGTCGAAATAACGGCGCAGATTCGTCGGTCATCAACATCATAAAATGGATCAGATTTTCATCAGAATATCGATGAAATGGGTGTCAAAAGAACACCAAAAGTTCATTGCTAGTTCAACGAAATGGGCAAGTATTTATGACAAAGCCTTTGTCGTAGCTATGCAACTTCATCAGACCTTTTATGTGGTTCATTAGTGACATTCGTCGAAATTGCAATGAAAAGGGCAAGGAGTTATGATGAAGTCTTCGTCACAGCTAAGGAACTTTGTTAGACCTTTTGTGTGGTTCGTCGGTGATGTTTGTCGAAATGGTGATGAAAAGGGCAAGGAGTTACGACAAATCCTTCATTGCAGCTAAGTAACTACGTCAAACCTTTTCTATGATTCGTCGGTATACTTCATTGCAAGTACTATGAAATTGACAAGGAGTTACGACGAAACCTTCGTCATAGCTATAGAAACTTCGTTGGACCTTTTCAGTGATTCGTCTATTGCATTTGTCAAAATTTTGATGAAACAATGCAATTTGTTTTTAAAAAATACATTCGTTGAAATGTACCATCAGTGAGAGATCAAGCAAGTCGTGTCCCTTCGTATTCAAATCTTGGGTAATTATTTTATTTGTTCATTTTCCATCTTTAGTTTATTATTGATGCAGTGTGGTAGGGAAAGACAATATTTTAAGAGCTTCTCTCAAATGCTCTTAGATAGACTCCTTAATACACCATACAACTAATGAGCAACTTAAGCACTATTTTAACTCCACACACCCAAATGCAATCAGGATGCTTGGAAATGACTCATAATCTCTTAACATGGCTAAACTAAGCCAACAAACAAGACTTCTCACTTGGGAACACTCTTTCATCTATCGCTACCATATTAGGCCTTGTAGCCCTTGTAGCCCTATCTAATGGGACAGTCAACATAAAATCCTTCTAATGACTGAAACTAGACCAAAATCACTGGTTTTTGACACTTGATACTATCCTCTACAAACCCTCAAAACCACAAGTTTTGACTCTAACACAAAAGGAAAAAAATGACCTATTTTTTAACGCTACAAGGAGGCGTAAAAGACACTTTTCAATGCAAGTATGGTTACCTTGGCACACCCCAACACCCCTAAGCCAATGAATACCTTCCTATACCTTCAATAAACTCATTCCAACTGATCCAAATCAACACAAAACAAAAAACTCACAAATCTTGCCTCAAATCAGATTTTTGCAACAAATTTTGGCTTGTCACATAGAGATGCCAAGGTAACCATACTTTCATTGAAAAGTGTCTTTTACGCCTCCTTGTAGCATTAGAAAACAAGTCATTTGTTGCCTTTTGTGTTGGAGTCAAAAATTATGGTTTTGAGAGTTTGTGGAGGATAGTATCAAGTGTCAAAAACTAGTGAGTTTAGTCTAGTTTCAATCATTAGAAGGATTTTATGTTGACTGTCCCATTAGACAGGGCGACAAGGTCTACAAGGCCTAATATGGCAGCGATACATGAAAGAGTGTTCCCAAGTGGGAAGTCTTGTTTGTTGGCTTATTTTAGCCATGTTAAGAGATTCTAAGTCATTTCCAAGCCTCCTAATTTCATTTGGGTGTGTGGAGTTAAAATAGTGCTTAAGTTGCTCATTAGTTGTATGGTGTATTAAGGATCTATCTAAGAGTATTTGAGAGAAGCTCTTAAGAGATTGTCTTCCCCTGCTAATCTACATCAACAATGTACTATAATAATCAAAATAGATGAAAAGTGCAAAAGAAAGAGCTAGCCGAGCTACATCTGTAGAGCCTAAAAAAAACACATGCAAGAAACATAAAAAAAGAACAAACCAATTTTTGGATGAATACAAAATGGTTCCTTCATCAAGTGATTCATATGCTTTCACACTTGACACAAGACATTAAGAAGATTTTAGTCTTCCTCTGTGAAATTAGCTACTTATAGAATAAACCCAAAAACTAATATTATCTACCTCCATGTCTAGCCAAGGGAAGGTATAAGAGAAAAAAATTCTTCAATGCAATGTTGAAAAGTATCAATGTGTGTGTAGGTTTGTATTACTCAAAATATCATTTCACTACCTAAGGAAAAATACCAAAGTGATGTTTTAAATCTTAATCTTCACATAGGCTCCCTTATTGCTACACATGCATATACAAGCATTATTCGAGCTCTAAACTATTAAAATATTAAGGATTTAATTAGCTATAAGATGGAAAGTTGTTGTTTAGAAATAATCCATCATCTTTTACATATCTTTATTCACTCCTAGCGCTTCAGATAAATTTGTGTAAATGAGATAGAAATGTGAATCTTTTATGACATAAAATTCTTAAAAGGAGGGGGGAGAGAGCAAAGGGTAGGGGCAAGAGAATGCTTGAATGTATAGCAAAGTATAACATTTTGATCATTATAAGAATGAAACGAATCTTAAGTTTGAAGCATTAATATCATTTACAACATTTATGATCAAGAATGAATGTAATGTAGAGAAATTTTTGCATACCTACAGATGGTACAAAATTTCATGGTTAAGTCGAAGCCTCCCATCAACAACAAGATCCAAATATCTGTATATCTATCTCAATCGAGCCTCTAAACCCTTGAGAGCTTTCAATTTTTCCACTAACCTGTTATGCACAAAAGTCAAATTTTAGAGTTATGTCACCACTAAAAACAAAAGAAATAGAGATTTGAAACCAAATCCACACACAACACAATGTGGTATTCATACAAAGCCACATGCAAACAAACTAAACTCAGAACATTGGAATGGAAACAACTTAAAATTATGATGCAGAGCATGGATTCAGGGTATAAATAATCATTTTTTGTTTTTTGGTGACAGTCTAGGTGCAAAATTCTTGAAGTTTTTTGTTGCTGCATCAACCATTCTTAGCGGGCATGATGAACAAGAAGATTCTTTAGGGAGATTGTTGTTGTAACAAATTTTTGGAATATCACAATGCAGTGCAATTGGATGGTGACACGTGTGCTTTCTGGCCTGATGCTTGTTTGCTCCTCCTTTTTCTATAAGAAGGATTTCAAGGCCAGAAGTACGGGTTAGCAAGTTAGATATTTTTGGTCGAGTCTAGATGAAGTTGTAGAGAAAATTGTAAAGTCTGATGGTTTTAGGGAAAATGCAATTTAGGTTTTGAGTCATTCTATAGTAGGTTTTGAATTCATGGGGATTTGATGTTTTATGACAGTACTGGCATTTGAATTGATATGATTAATTCAAACTCATGTCTCTCCATTGTACAAGCATATCTGAATTTTGATTAAAATGATCAAGGGTTGTTTCATTCATCTCACTGTTGTGGTGTGTATGATTCTTGTTTTAGGTTTAATTCAAGGAATTAATTAAAATGCTTGAATGGGATTGTAGGTGGATATGTTCTGTATAAGCTATTTTACTTTTTTTGCCTTATCTTATACCATTTTATGAGAATGGGGGTTCCAATGTATGAGAAGATCTTTGGAAACTAGGCATGAAAATTGAAGGTTAAAGAGAATGGGGGTGCCAAAATTACAATACTCATTGCCCCTTGGTCGTCGATTTTCCTTGAGTTCCCTCAACCTCATCCTCGGTGCTGGTATTGACCTTGTTTTCACTCCTCCAAACTCTTCCTCGACGCTGATATTGACCTTGTTTTCACTCCTCCAAACTCTTCGTTGGTGCTAGTATTGACCTTGTTCTAACTCCAAACTCTTCCTCAGTGCTGGTATTGACCTTGTTTTCACTCTTCCAAACTCTTCCTTGGTGCTGATATTGACATTGTTTTCACTCCTCCAAACTCTTCGTCAGCATTGGTATTGACCTTATTTTAACGCCAAACTCTTCCTCGGTGCTGGCATTGACCTTGTTCTCACTACTCCAAACTCTTCCTCGGTGTTGGCATTGACCTTGTTTTCACTACTCCAAACTCTTCCTCAGCTCTGGTATTGACCTTTCACTTCTCCAATTTGATGAGCTACAACCTGGTTTCATTAGGTTTTATAGTATGTTAATTAAGTTCAAAAATTTGGCACCATTTAGCTAGGTTTTAATATTCTACAATATAGTTAAGTATACATTAGATATATTTTACATAATAAATAATATAATTATTCAACTTATTATAATTATATATTATATTCTTTAACAAAATTATTAAATACGTATAAAATTATTATAATTAATAATTAATAATAAGTATATTTTTTATATAATACAAAATATAATTAATATAATATATATTTTAATATAATAGTAATATATATTAATATGAGAGAGAAACTAAATTTTGATTAGTTGTTTCATGTCAACAATCCAAGGATGCCATGTGTCCTTGGGGAGTTATACTCAAGGTAGCATGCCATTTGATTAAAGATATGATAGTTCTCCTTTAAGACCTCTTCAATGTACCCATTGCACACTTAAGGAGACAAAGATAAATATATATAGGGAAGAAAATATAGAGAGAGAGGGAGATAATGACAAACATACAAATAGAAAGGGAGACAAAGAGATAGAGAGGGGTAGAGAGATAAAGAGATAAGGATGAATAGATAGAGATATAGGGATGGTGATTGATATATCTCTCCCTGTCGCTCTCTATATCTCTATATCTCCCACTATCTATGTCCTCCACGCCTCTTCCCCCCTCTATCTATTGAGCTATCTCTCCCTCTCCCCCCTTTCTCTCTCATTCAGTCCATCTCTCCCTCCATCTCTCCTACTCTATATCTCTATCTCTATTTCTCTTTTTATCTCCCTCTCACTCCTCTCTCTATCTCTTTCTATCTATATCCCTTTCTCTCCCTCCCCCTCTATATCTCTCACCATCTCTCCCTCCCTATCCCCCCTATCCATCGACTCTCTATCTCCACCTCTCTTCCTTTCTCTTCCCATATATCTCCATCTCTCTTTCTCTTCCCATATATCTCTATCTCTCTCTCTTTCTCTCACCATATATTAACTAAGAAGCCATGCAAGCATACAATAGTATATATTGGTAAAACTATAATAGTGTTTTATTAAACTATAATTAACACTTATCTTTCTAATGTCAAGCCTTCTTATAAAAATAGTGTTTTATTAAACTATAAGTAGATTATTGTCACCACTCTTCATTCAACATGAAATGCCAAATGTAGCAATTGTTTTGTTGCTTTTGTCAAGTTTCATTAACCAAGCTATTTACTGGGTTGAATAAGGTTGTGTTATGACCCTTCATCTCTTTAAAATAATTAGACAATATTAGCGAGATTAGGAAGGGGAGAAAACTAAACTCCTTCAAAATAGGTGTAGTTGTGGGTTTGTTGGTTTTCTTTGTATACTATATACTTAGTTCCTCTAGGATAAATAAGTAACTTTAGATCATTTTCTTAGTTGTCTATCCTAACTAATATAGAGTAATCTTTTTCATTTTAATTGACTACTACATAATAGTTTATGTGTTGAAAGAATTGTTTCCATTCTTTGTAGTTTTTACATTGGAATACAAATCATATTTAATTTCATGCCAATATACTTCTTTC